>CM042009.1:37155544-37715544 GCA_023525715.1 Cichorium intybus
GGGAGAGATAAGGTTACATAACTTGGATGACAAAAGATTGGCCGATCTGTCTCCAAGTGAGGATTGTTGAGTTGTGCAGACTGATCTAAAGGCACGAAGAGTGAAGTGTCTGTGGAAGTTGATTCTTGGCCTCAACCAAGAGCAAAGCCCCATGAAGCAAAGTTGCTGTGAAGGAAAATTTTCAAATGCAAGCTTCGACTAAGAGCAAAGCTCCAATGGTGAAGGCATGGACGGAATCAAGAGAGCAAATGTTGAGAAGCGAAAGAAGAAGTGAAGTTGGCAGCGAAGCCAAGCAACAAAGCCCATCTGTGGGGAGAAGCGGAGCTCACTTGAGCTTCTCCTTTCGTGTTCATGTTCTTTAGTAACCGAGGAATAGCCTAACCCAAAGCTTTCGTGTCATTTCATTAGAAAACAAGTTTTTCATCATGGGCTTGCTTACATCATCGACCCATGGGCCCAACTCAGGAAAGAAATTAGGTTAAATACTTTACATAAATATATCTCCCTGTATTGATCGTAATCATAAACTAATCTAGAATCACCTATATTGAATGTATAGAGCAATATAGCTTTTATAAAATATCAATAAATCTCCATAGTTTTTCTTGTGGGCATAGCTTGAGTATCCCTATCAAGTGAACCACGTTAAATCCGTGTGTTTTAATTCATTCTTCATATATCTAATTGTCTAGATAATCGTGTTTGAGTACGTTTGTTGAAGTCTTTAATCCTAACAAAGCCTAATCATAGTATAAAATCCCTATTATTTAGGAATGTTTTTATATAAAAAGGTGCTATTATCTTCTAGGGTTAATTCTATAAAAGTTCAAAAGTTTACCCCTCAATTTCTAGTTTATCATAACCTTTTTTACTAATTTGTCATTAATTCTAAGAAAACGTTGTAATTTTGAACTTTTAGAAAGTCACGTCACTAATGACGTGACGCTTTTCGTTGACTTGACATTCTATAAAAGTCCAAAAGTTTACACCTAGATTTCTTATACATCCTAACATTTTTTGTTAATGATTTGCCAATACATATTTAAAAAATATATATAATACATAAAAATGGATTTTTTTGAATATGTATGCATATGCAATAATGTATTAAACGAAAATTATGTTATTAATATGTACGGAAATGTATCTACATATAATAAATATGTAAAAAATGTATTTTCTTTAAATGTGTATAAATGCGTAAAAATACATTTTCTTATAGAAAAAAATGTTTTACGAAAGCATATTATATAAATACTTGGCACGCCCTAGAAGAGACAAGACTCGGGTTCGAGTCATACACACCCTTATGTCTTTGTCTTATGTTTTTTAATAGACACGTTGATGTGCCGATCTAGTCATTATGTCACGTCAACCATTCAATCCCACCTAGCACCCCAAGTCAACATTCAATACACATAAATATATTAAAACATATTTTACATAAAAATATTTTTTATACATAACTGTGAATAAAAGCGTATTTTATATGAGAAAAAATATTTTATAGATACGTAAAAATGCATATTTACAAATACGTAAATACATATTTGATAAACACATAATAAAATTATTTTTCGTAAAAGTATGTATTTAGTGACAAATCAGTAACAAAAAAATGTTAATGTAAATTAGAAATTGAGGTATAAAGTTTTAGACTTTTATAGAATATCAAGTCACGGAAATTGTTATGTCAGCGGTTACCTGTTTGTGACATTCTAAAGTTCAAATTTGAAACATTTTCTCAGAATTAATGAAAAATCAGTAACAAAAAAGTGTTAGGATAAATTAGAAATTAAGATATAAACTTTTGAATTTTTATAAAACTAACCCTTCTAATATCTCTATATTTAATGATAGTTTCGGAATATACATGGACATAAAAAAAACATAGTACCAGCAACAGAAACAAAATCTGCGTATCAAGAAAAAACATGCAAAAAACTGCACACCACAAATGCACCATTGTTCTGGAAAAGTTGCATTATTGCAACAACATAGTTTCATGCAATAGAAAAGGTTTAGGAGTTTTAACAAAAATTAAGTTCGTTTAGATGGTGGATGCTTTAATCAATGAATACACTAATCCTTCTAATTGCATATTCTTTATAGATTTTATGAATGAATACAAATATAGAATAAAATTCTCATTAAGACTTAAGAAGATAAACGAATACAACATTACAAAAAAATATCTTCAAGTTAAAATCTATTAACAAGATAAACGAATACCAATGATAATGGATACAATAGGTACGCTATGAACGAGGTCCAAATTGGGAACTTCGATCTAAAGCTGGCTGCCACACCCATAATGGTACAAACTATCAACACAATCAACACTTCCGCTGAGAAGTCCCATGTCAAGCCTCGAAAATATATGACGGCCAAAAGCACCGAAAATCCAAGAACATTGTTCATGAACACTCCATCATATAACTGCATGTGATAGAGTAATTAACAAAGCATATTAATTGAAATCAACTATTGAAAAAACTCGTCCGCTAAATTTAAAACATTGTCACTAAAATTAACGACCAATTAATCCGTTAATATTCCAGTCGGTGAAGGTTTAGCGACGGATTAGTCGATTGCTATGAATTCTCGTAGTGTGCATCATCTTCATCTAGTAGAATCGATAAAAGAGGGAATAGGCAAAGAACAAACCTCGGAGAATGTCAAGGAAGTAGTTCGTTCGTGTTTTTGGCTTGCAGTTTTGATGGCCGAGATTGCTGCACGAGCATTTGTGGCCAAGGGAACAAGGATAAAAGATATGAAAAATGATGGTATATTTGCAGCAGTAGAGACGTTGTGCACACTGTGTATAAGAGGTTCAGCCAGAAGTGCTAACATGGCTATCCCAATCACCAAGGACATTATAGCCTTTGTCCACGCCCATCTCGATCTATCCACACCATCATCATCAATCCATCTTTCCCATGGTTTCTGTGTGCATTTTGACGTTTTAAGTCAAATCTATTACTTCATAAACTTAAGACGATAAAAAAGTAATTTTGGTGTGACTTCACTTACTTCAGATGCATCGGTTTTAGGCCCAGGAGACTTGGGGATGTTTTCATCATTTGATGTGTTGAGCCAATTTCTGAATCCATTTATGAACTCCTGTAAATCAATTTGCTGATCACCACTTTCATCGAAATTTTGCATTACTTTAGCCGTTGCTTCATCTACATTCTCTGGTATTTTCTGAGAATCCACTTCCATGATCAACCTCTTCAGTTCGGATTGTGAAATGAAATTATCTTTATCAAGATCAATTCTTTCGAACAACCTATAATTGCCCACAAAATCAGCTACTTGACCGAATGTTACCACATTAAACTACTTCAATGATCAAATACCAAAAGATAAAACTTGTTTCTCACCCTTTTATCGCGGATATATTTGGTTTTCCATCTTCGTTGTAGAAGTTTCCTAATGGTAAGCTTTGGACATGTCTAATAATTTCGGATACAAGGATCTTCATCATTTCTTCTTCTTTCTTTTTGGACTGAACCCATGGTTGGATAATCTGCAAACAGATTTCAAGAATTTATGGAAAAAAATTTCGATGAAATGACAGATTAGTTAGTTAAAATACCTTATATAAGTCCTTCCACGAGTTAATTGAGCGAAATTTCCTTTTATTCATTGCATTTTTTGTCTCATCAAGCCAATTTATGAATCCTTCAACGAATTCATCCATAGTTACTCGACTATCACCATCTTTATCGAATTCTTTCATTATTTCTTCCAATGTTTTCTCCTTGCTCCAAGTTAATTTCCTGAACTTGATATCCTGGAGAAGTGCTTTTAGCTCAGGAAAAGATATGAAGCTATCGCCGTCTTGATCAATCTTTGTAAATAAACTGCAAACCAATGCTCCTTTTTAGTCAAGAGGAAACGTAAAAAATATAAAAAACTAAATGTAAGCATATATTTTTAAAAAGTTAAGGAACAAGAAACAAACCCTTGTATAGCAGGTAGGTTGGCTGAACCATCTTCAGTGAGTATCTTTTCGCCAGTGTGCTCCATCAGATGTTTTAGTATGTCCACAACTAAATGCTCGTGTTTCACGTATGATAATCTTCTTTCTTGGATTGAAGGCTCAAACACCTACACAAGAGAATTTCAAAGAAACATTAAGGAAAATTCGAACATAGATAATACTAATTTACATCTGTCTTAATATGATCTAATGTTCACCAAAATAGACCTTGTAGATACCTGATAAACGAAGTATACAATCAAGAACAAAACCGAAACAGGCATAGCGATCATGAAGATATATCCCCTAGACAAGTTCGCACCAAGTATCTCCGGGATTAGGAGGAATGTGAATGGTATTACGGAAAGAACCATAATTTTTGCTGCATGACTCGTCTCTTCATCTGCAGTTATACCGGAACCTGCAAACAAGCAATCAAACGCCATTTATATGCAATCCTGGAAAAATATATAAAAAGATGAATCGAGGGGCCGGAGTGACAAAGACGATCGAAGCTTACGTACCAGTGCATAATGTAATCAATTTTTGATAGTGATTTTCAGTAGGCGTCACTGAAGAGTTTGAAACAGACTCTGAAGAAAATTTTCGACTGCCAACCATAACACAAGTTCCCCATAGAAAAGTGAGAAGGAATATAGCTGATCCGGCTAGCAAGCCAACTCCAGTCAGGACATACTCTTGAGCTCCATCTTTAGTGTCTGAAAGTCCAGATACTGCACATGATAGTCAACAAAGAGAACAATTAGAAGCCGAATGTCTGATTAATTGAGCGACCCATAGACATATTTGCAATGAGGAACTGTTTTACTTTTACAGGCATTGGATTGCTCTAGGTTTTGAAGTTGATGCATGTAACAGAGTTTATTTAACTTTTTCATTATGCTGGTCCTGTTTGAGGGTATCGAGAGAAATTTAAAATTGTTTTGTGGGTCATAGATGTAAAGAAGGAACATACCGAGAAGAATCAATGACTCCGGAAGGAAACCGAGAACCTGAAAAGCACTTGCGCCGAAGATACCGGGACCGAGAATCTGGAAAATCCGTTTACCTCCAGAAGAAACATACGATTCTCCGTGAAATAACAAGTACTCATAAACCACGATAAGGAAGAGGTGGCCTAGGAGATTTTCCGAACATGGTAAAAAACCGTACATTTGCTCACAGTGCTCTTCAGGAAAATCATCAATTCCTTTGAGATGCAAGAAAGATGATCCCTTCTCTCCAGTTGGATCATCGGTGCCATCTGAAATCAACTCAGAGGTACTGTAATGTAAAACCCGACCTGTAACCTTCCCTGTTAACAGGATGAGAATCAATGAAGCGTAGGATAAAGTTTTTAAAAACCTTATCATCTTTAATTATTGCTGGTGGCGTTTACTTTTGTGTTGTATAAGTACTAGGTTATATAGAAAAGTTGATAGTGGAGGAAAGATCCTAGAAAATCTTCAAAAACCAAGACTTATACACGGTCAACGAGATTTTCTTTACTAGTTCAAATATCTTATACTATCTTACGTATTGAACAAGTTGATTCAAATGACATTACATGCATTTGAACTTTAATATTGCATAATAGCTGTTCAAGCTTCTTGAAAGCTCACCTGCTCTTACGTGACAAGATTGATGTGTTAATTTAATTCCGCTTGTTGGATAGAAAAATATCAACCATCTTCTTTGAAAATTTCAAACGGATTTCCTAGTTATGACCAATTTTGCTTCACATGAAAATTTAATTAAGAAAGTGAACACGAGTTGAAATTGATGGAAACATCGCCGTCATGTTCCTTGTTTCCCTTCTGCAAGCAACCTCTATAATTAAACCATATCTATAGTAGTGTTGAGAAGATTTCTTTCATGTTCCGCATCAAATTAATAATCTACATTTCCACTTGGATGTAATGTGGGTTTTCAATTATCAAAGAAAATACGTAACAAAAATATTCAAGATGTTGATACCTGGACGATAATGGAAAGAATATATTCCTTTCGAAACTATACATGAAAGAGGAGATAAAAATAATGATAGGCAGATCAAGTGTAGATTTTTATTTCTATCCTGTAATTTTAATAAATAAATGAAAGTCTAGTCGTGTAGTTGTCATAAAAGGCCATAAATATTACTTCTTTTAGCTTGTTTCTTGCAAGCAACATATATACATTCATCCCCATTACTGTTGGCAAAATGTCATCGCTCAGTAGTTGTATTGTATATACTTGTTTACTATAACTATGTGTAATCAATGTCACCTAAGCATATTTTTATCAAGATTTAATTTTTTTTATCAATTATAACATTAAATATGACATCCTCTATCATCTATAACAAGCATATTATTTTCTCTATAAAATGAGAAAATCATCCATAGGAACTTGATTTAGAGATTCAAGAAAAACGGTTCTGTAAAATATAATTTATATGTAAAATATAATTTATATTTCTAAGAAATGGCTAGCACAAAAAGGAGATTACAAAGGAGAGGAGACAAAGATAAGGGCATGACAGTTGACAGCCACACAATCCAATCTAAAGTATGTCAATCCCATACGTGTACCTAGACATGGTCATATATAATTTAACCTTCAAAGGATTTGACCTTAGCCTTCAAGGGCTTTAGTCGGGGGTTAAAGGATGGGCAAGCCTATACGTGTACCTAGACATGGTCATGGACGCGAGATGTAAGGTTCATCAAATGATGAGATTTAGGTGTATTTTGCTAGGAGATTGGTAGCTCTTTATTTTTTGCAGTGCTCGGGTCAGATCG
This sequence comes from Cichorium intybus, assembly GCA_023525715.1. Classification (NCBI taxonomy): domain Eukaryota; kingdom Viridiplantae; phylum Streptophyta; class Magnoliopsida; order Asterales; family Asteraceae; genus Cichorium; species Cichorium intybus. The sequence goes on from CM042009.1 coordinate 37,162,316, forward strand.
GGTTATATCAACTCGATAAGCGTTGACCACGAGTTGACTTTATGGATAAGTTCCGTGAAGCTTACAAAAACCTCCAAGATATAGTGTCCCTCTTAGGTTTTTTATATAGGCAAAACGTGTGACACATGGCATGCCGTGATAGAGCTATTGTCATCTCAGTTCCATATTTTTGGGAGGTTCCTAGGGTTTTCACAACTATAAATACAGTCCGTGCATGCGGACCCGTATTCCACACACCAAAACAAGATCTCTTTTTAATTCTCTCTTCTTTATTTTATTTTTTTAGTAAGTTTAATAAGAAGGTTTTTCTATATTCACGGCTTCTTCCTATTTTTTAGTATTCACTTTATGTTTATTGGTTCGTCTATAGTTGTTGGAATGAATGATATTTTGCATTAAATCTGGGGGTTTATGCTAAAGCTTATAGCCTTACGATCATCTAAATTCTTTTTAAGGATAGGAGTTTTTCCATGCAGTTATTACAAGTCAAGAATTAACGATATTCATGTTAGTTTTAATTTTTTGTTCTGTTTTAATTTTAGTTCTTCTAAAAAGGGGAAAGTCTCATCCTAGCTTTCTTATAATCAGATTTGATCGTGAATGATCTACGTAACGTCCCAAATTCAAATCTAAAATTTTTTCTTTAATTTAAACATAAACCATAGAAATACATCCATTCACAAGACATTCATAAAACATTAAGTTAAGTTTAAACAATCCAAACATGATAAAAGTACATAACAGCGAGTGCCGTGTAGTCACGCCGTGCCCGCCCCAACTTCACCATGAGTACTTAAAACATTATAAAATAAAATCATAAGCACATTGCTTAATGAGTTCCCTAGATTACCATACGTTTCAGTTCACCCAACGATAATTAAATCGTTCTTCGACTCTCGGGCTTGCCCCGATCTGTCGGCAATCATACGTTCTTTGACTCGCGAGCTTGTCCCGATCCGTCGGCAATCATTCGTTCATCGACTCTCGGGCTTTCCCCGATCCATCGGCAATCATTCGCTCATACAAGTAACGTCAAGTACAACAATCATGCAATAAATCATTCAGTAAGGTGAGGAGACTCACCTGATCTGTAGCTAATGAAATAAGAAAGTCTCGGTAAAATCTTCCCGCACTTCCTAAATCCAACACATTGTATCAAACAAGGTTTCTAATCACCCGAACCCTTCCTAGGACTCAATTTCATCATTTCTTAAAGTTTTACTCAAAAGTCAAACTGACCCAAAAGTCAAAGTTAACAATTAGTGTTGGACGGCTAAGTTAGGCGGTTTTGGTCAACAGCCGTCAAAATCGGGTTTAGGCAGATCTTGGCCGGTCTAGGCGGTAAAAATTTCAAATTTTAAAAAAAAAAAGAATCAAAATTTTAGATTCTTAAAATTTAAATTTAAAAATTCCAACTTTTCAGAATACTAATATATATTATATATTTTATTATATTAATAATATATATTTTATTTTATTAGTTATTTCAGTTTTTTATTATATATATATTATTATAATTGGTGGGTACGTTATGATTTTTCATGATTAAAATTGTCAAAAATATCATTAATTAGTCTAGCTAAACATTCTGATGTTTGATGCATTACATATTTAAATACCTAGATGTGTCAATTTTTATGATTATTTATTAAATTTGTAAGGATATAGGTAATATTTAAATTTTAAAAAATAATTTTTATTACAATTAATACTCATCGCTTAGGCGCCCGATTAGTCCTCGCCTAGACTGACTAGTCCTAGGCTCTAGTCGACCGTTCCACTACCGCCTAGCGACTGCTACAACATTGTCCAAAACCTTCAAAAATTCAAGGATGAAGCAGGAACACCAAAATGGCAAAGTGGGAGAGATTCTAGAGTTTCTTATATGTGAAAGTTAAGAAATGACAGGCCCATGTGTTTAGAGCCTTAAATACAGCCCAAACAACAAAAACTAAGGTTTTTTGCATTCAGCGGCGGATAACGCCACTTTCATACAGATAGCGTCACTTTCTGCCTATTGTGCATGGCAACTTACCTGACCAGGATAGCGTCGTGTCCTGGAAGATAGCGTCGCTATCTTCATTTTTCCCATTTTCTTTTTATATTAAATAATTTCATAGGGTAATTACTCATACCTGGTTAAGGGCTTTACAATCTATCTGATTTCTAGGAGAACTTTGTAATCTTACTAATAATAATAATCTAATTTATGATTAGTGATGACTCGACATTTAATCTCAATATTAATTTGTTGGCTCGTTTTCTTTTGTTATAACGATTGGACATTTAATCTACTTTTTTGTAGCCAAAGAATCAAATACGGCATTAGAATGTCTATGTTAGCATGAAAATATATGAGTGTGTTCTTTGTAAATGTGTTATCATCCAACCAGTGTTTCGTAATCTTTCCCTGAGCAACACAATGGTTAGTAGGCTAAGAAAGGTTACTGCAAGCCTTGAGCACAAACGGAAAAGTGTAACAATGTTGCATCTTTCCATCTAGGTATACAAGGAGACAGTCTTAGAGGGCTTATGGCTTTGAGTTGAGCCTCTAAGCATGGTGTTCCACATGAATTTGCGTTTGGAAGAATGATTTTAGATTTTAAAGTTAAGGTTTATCTATGTTGATAGAGCTGGGTTCGTAGACAAGAGGTTAGCGATAGGGGATGAAGCGGAGTCATGATCGGAGAAGAAGATGAACATGATGATGGTTCCTGGTGGGGGTGGAGAGATGAACTATATGGTGATTAGGGATGGGGATGACCTCGTATAAGGAAGAGAGAGAGAGAGAGAGAGAGAGAGAGGATAGATAGTTTTTTTAAACAAATTTAACTAATAAATAAAATTAGGGGTAAAATAGTCATTTTACCTCTATAATAGAAAATTTTAAGTTTAACGGAGGGAGGACCAAACTTGTAAGTAAATACATACCACAATGATAAATATGTCAGATTTTCAAAAATAGGACCAATCCAAAAAATCGGGCAAACTACAATGACCAAAATTGTAATTTACTTTAAAAAGTAAAAACGGACCAACAACAAAAAATGTTCTTTTTACCATACAACTTTCTCAAAATTCAAAACCTCATTTGTGTTTAGAATTTCAAAAACTCTCTCTCTCTCACTCACTCTCTCACCCACCATCTCTCAAGAAAAAGCCTAGACGGTTTGCCTCCCACCACCGTCAAATTTGAACTTTTAGAAAGTCAAAAACTCTCTCTCTCTCTCACTCACTCTCTCACCCACCATCTCTGCACATCCCTCACCACCACCGTTGCACCTTCACCACCACTCCTGACCATCAAAAAGGAGAAGAACGGTTCAAAATAAGATAATGATTTTTGGTTGAGATGCATACTCGAAAACCCCTGGATTTAACCATTATTTTGAAGCTCTAACCCAGGTACCATTTCTTCTTTGCATCATAAAATGTCGAAATCCTCACCATTTGACCTTCATTTCATTTTCTTTGCCTTCTAGTTTTGTATTTAGAAGCTTGATGATCAAGTAACCGGAGGCCCCGATGCTCCAGTCTATTCAGGAAGGGAGGTTAGAGAATAAATTTCTACAAACAACTAGATAATGAAATGTATTTGGCTTTAGGTTTGTATTCATCTGAATTTTTTATTTTTTGTATTTAACCGTTTTGTTAAAACAAAATTTTCATTTAACCCTATTGCCAAAAAACAATTTAAAGAGTATTCTTTTATCCATAGATTCAGGCCCGTGGATTGAAGCATGGGAGGATAGTTGTAGTATCAACATTTAGGTGTTGTTTGTTTTTCTTGAAAAAACTATTCTTGACCTCTTTTGTCTACACCACGTAGACAGCGAGCAAATGTTTTACCTCACACACTGTCTGTTTTTTAGAAGATTGTAGACCTAAAAATGTCTGTACGTCCTCTTCTTGGCGCAGACTTGAAACAACCTCATTGTGGGTCTTCTAACTTCAAAATATTACATTTTAACCCTAAAAAAATTTCAAGTAAGTCGTGCGACTTCAACAACCGTACTGTATCTTTTAATTCTAAAAAATAAAAGTTTTTTTTATACTTGTACTTCTCTAATTCTATTTATTTCTTTTTAGAAACACTTTAATTTTTTTAACTAATGGTTGTGATTTCTATCAACACTAGTTTTGCAAATTAAAAATATGGACAATTGTTGGGTTATGTTTATCCTTTTATAAATGCTATATTTGATATTTTATTTGTATTGTTGTTCTAAATAAATAAAATCTTATGAAATCTATAATCTTGTTTCTTCTAACAAAAAATATCACACTTTTAAGGTCTTCATTTTCCATATTTTATGTTTGATTTAATTATTTTTTCTTACGTAAATAGTATCTATTCTTCTATGTTTTTAAACAAAATGAAGATAAATTTGTAAAACATTTAAAAAATGACACAAACTGAAAAAGGAAATGTTTGTTTTGATACTTAAATTCGTTAATATCATATAATGGACGCATTTTTATTGTAAATCATACTTATAAATAATTTCAAAAATACCAAAAGTATATTAACATTACAACTTTGGTTCACAAATTTTATTCTTTATTATTTAAAAAAGAAATGTTTGCTTGGATTTTTAAATTTGTTAATATCATAAATCAAGCATACTCATGTTTTTACTTTTAAAAAATAGTTTATTTAAATTTCAATTTATTTTCACAATCTGCAGACTTTAAAAAACAATCAGTCTTCTTCTTGTAGACTGCAAACGTTTGGTCCACCTCTGCTTCTGCAGATGTGGTCTGCAGACTGTATATATTTTAACTCTTCAAAAAAAGCACCTTACTGATGTGGCTTCCAATTAGACTTCTATACTTGCAAGAATGTGTGTCAAAGACTGAATTTTGGAATTTAAGAAAGCTTAGCTTGGTGAATTATGATATATTGACAAAATCATAAGATAAGATATTTTGAACCTTTTGAGCCTACATATTTGTTGTACCTTGGCATCTGCTTTTTTATGTGGCTATTTACTTTACTATGGAAAACATGCAACAGTAAATTCACATGTACCATTCAAGTGTATGTTAAAAATTGATTGTGTTTGTAGAAATTAGGATCCAAGTATAGAAGTTTGTTGAGATTTGTCTTTTTGTTATGATTGAAATGGGCAAGAGACTGGACTAAAATCATCACAATACATTTAGATCTTTGATAGTTTCGCATGTTTAATGCATTTTGATTGACTTCAAGAATAAACGTATTGGGTATATTATTATTACTCCTGTTAAAATGCAAATACCACTATTTCACGTAGGTTACCATAATTTTTTTAGTATGTATCAATTCATTTTCCATTTATACTTACGAAAAGTGTTTTATTTAGACTATTGGATAATTGGTTAAATCAGACAAATATCAAATATGTTAATGTGACCATGGCAAGTCCATGTAATGCTTAGACCTCCCGGAATGCTTATCACGGGACAAGCCATGATGCCACGTGGGACGCATCACGGTCCGTGAACACCGCCCCCACCCCTCCGTGATGACCGTGATCGTGGTCCATTGTGATGGATATCACAGGTGACCACACACAATCAAATGCAAGAGCCGTTCAACGGCTATTTTTTTAAAAAAAAATTATATTTTTTAAATTACCCATATTTCACACACACACACACACGCATATATATATATATATATATATATATATATATATATATATATATATATATATATATATATATATATATATATATATATATATATATATATATATATATATATATATATATATATATATATATATATATATATATATATATATATATATATATATATATATATATATATACACGACACTTCTTTTTACGACAAACACACACTTATTCACCATCTTTTTATCTCAAATACACATATATTCATCAACATCTTTTTCCAATGGATCAAAATCCTAACAACCCACCTTTAAATCAAAACGGTGAGTATGATCCTTTCGGTTTAAACTCTACCCCTCGGCAATACCCGAGCCTTGAATCACCGCGAGATGGTTTTGTCAATTTACTTCAATCCGGGTCGCCGATCCAACAACAACCACTATTTCAACAACAATTTCCGTCATTCAATCTGTATCAACAATTTCAACCACCGTTCGCATTTCAACCGCAAGGGTTCCAATTAGGTTTTAATTTTAATGTAATTTTTATTTTTAATGTAATGTTTTTTAAATTAAAAATTACGTTTTAATTTATTTTTGAATTTTTTTAATTAAAAAAGATGATGTGGTGTGATGAAATGTGATAGGCATAAATTGTATGTTGTGATAGAGTGTGATAGGGGAAAAACCTAATGTGGCGCTGATGTGACACCCATCACATTTGTTCAATGTGATGGATATTGCAAGTGGTCTTATATGTTTGAACTTTTGCTCATTGTTTTCATAAGTCTCATCTTAGAACTGCTATTTGGGTGTTGTGTTGCCTTAAATCTTGTCCAAGTAAATGAATTTTGATTTCTAGAAGTATTTCTTCTCAAAAGTCTATCACGGGGTATTGCCTATTTCTTAGAAATTCTTTAATTTTCAGGAAAAGTAAGAAACAATCGGCTATTTCTAGGTCCTCTAAAGAGGGTTGAATATCTTGCTTTGGCTACATTAACATGTGAGATTTTGTGGGTGTTAAAAATTATGAAAGATTTGAATTGACAATAGAATTTGTTTGTTAATATTTTTTGTGACAATAATTTTGCTACTTTGATTTCTGCAAATCCGGTTTTATATGAAAGAACTAAACATATACAAATTTATGTTCATATTTTAAAGGATAAAGATTCATTCGGTACAACAAATTACTGATATTCTTACTAAACCTCTAAGTTCAAATTAACATGGGGTTTTTGCTTGGAAAGCTTGGGTTGTTTAATGCCTTAAAAGTTTAGGAGATGGTTGAGTGGGTTAAGTTGGCTGAATGAATCAACTGTTGAAGTGAGAGAGATAAGAGGTGGCTGATAGAAGAGATGTTGTGAATGCTTGTACATGGAAGCTTAAGAGGAGTACTGTGATGAAAAAACACACACATCTTATTGTAAGAGACCTATTCAAGTTGTGGTCGTCTTTTATAGTTTGTTTATGATCCATATTTTGCCATAATGTACTTTTGCTTCATGAATTACACAACCAGTTGTCCAGTTCATTAGTATTGAGATCATTATAATATTTTGTTAACAAAATCATTAAAAGTGGGAACATTAAAATCATTAGAGGTAAATAAACCAAATCGGTTTACTACTTCATTAGTATTGAGATAATTATAATAATTTGCCATGATTTACTTTTGTTAACAAAATCATTAGAAGTGGGGGCATTAAAATCCTTCAACTAGTTCATTAGTATCGAAATCATTATAATATTTCATTGTCTAACACAATATCTATTTAAAAGATCTTCCTAATGAATGAATAATTTATTGTTAGGTGTTCTTTTGAAAACTTTTTGACCACGTTATGATTGTGTTGGAATTGGAAAAAAACATACTTTAAACAACAAAGATCATTATACAATACTTAATCGTTTAGTATAAGCGTTAATTCCTTTTTGTTAACATTTAGAGCGATAATATACAAGGAGCATCTGCATTTCTTCTTCAGACACATACAACTATTAATCTAAAAAAAATGACAGAAGTAGCTAAACCAAATCGACTGTTTTCAAAGACAAAACTTCATAAATGGTCCCTGTGCTTTCAAAAGATATCTGGTTTGGTCCCTAACTTTCAAAAACCTCACGCCTAGTCCTTGTGGTTTCAAAACTTTTGTTAGGTGGTCCCTCACCCATATAAAGTGACTAATTTACCCTTTTTATTTTATTTTGTCTTTTTTTAAACTGATTTTATATTAAAAAAAGGAAAAAAAATTAAAAACCCACAACCACCCCATCCCCAAATCCCACGCATATATATATATATATATATATATATATATATATATATATATATATATATATATATATATATATATATATATATATATATATATCTTCACCGACCCCATCTGCACTTCATCTTCATCCTCTCTCTCTCTCTCTCGACCCCATCTGCACTTCTCTCTCCTCTCTCAATTGCGTTATTGTGTAAAGCCTCTTCGAAATAAGGGGCGTCTTTAAGTTCCATACAAACATACGCATCAACTCCTTTACCTCCCATTCCGTCAAGCAAAAATACCGCATATTTCCTTGGCACGCTCCCCATGGTTACCCAGATGGGCTTTCCAAAACCAAAGTCAGCTTCATAAAACGGGAACTTACACCAACTAGAAACGAGACATCCATGTGAAGCACCAATAAAGATCTTCGGAATCTGTGCCCAGTAAATGAAAGTTTCTTTGTGACAATATCGCATGGTGCAATTTTGCGGGGAGTTAGACCACGACCAGGAAAGAAAGGGGGTATACTGAAACATGTCCCAGTGAGCTCAACTTCGTTATCTTCTCGGTTCATAACAGCCCATTCGTTCAGAAATGTGCAGAGTGTGGAAGCATCAGCAACTCTATGTGAAATACTTACACCTAGTCCAATACCTCCACACAGGAAAGTGTTTACTTGAATTGCAAGTATCGGATACGTGATTTCATCAGCACCGCCAAGCATAATATATGGAATGAGTTTGTCAATCAACTTAGCATCCCTATTAACACCACATCTCCTAATGACAGCAAATTAATATGTCATCAAATTAATATACAAAAACAATTATTTTACTCGCAATCTCTCTGCACTCCATATGGTATCAGAGCCTAAGTCGGCTTAAACATGCCTTTGATCCCAGATTTTCTTTTCTTCTCAATGGCAAACCAAATTGAATCTCAAATCATCCAACTACAAGCACCGACTCATCTTCCTACCAAACTCACACAGACCAATTTCACTGTTTGGCGACGACAACTCTTCTCAACCCTAATAGGGTATGATCTTCTTGGTTATGTCGATGGTACAGTCAACCCACCCTCAAAATTGATCGATAACAAACCAAATCCAGCATACTTAAAATGGTATCGCCAGGATCAGATTATCATCAACGCTATGCTTGGAAGTTGTACGGCCACAATCCAAAACCCACATCGCATCTGTGTCCACTTCGAAGGAGGCATGGGATCGTCTCACGGTTCTTTATGCCAACAAATCACGTACACGAATTATCTCCCTCAAACAACGCCTTATTGAAAACCCGGCAGAAGACAAAATTGTGTCAACGTACCTGCAAGAAATGCATGGGATCGCCGATGAGCTTGCTTTAGCCGATTGTCCCGTCGATGAAGATGACCTTGTTCTTCATATTCTTCACCGATTGGGTACCGACTTCAAAGAAATCTCTGCCGCCGTTCGAGCACGAGACACTCCAATATCTTTCGATGAACTTCACTCATGAAGTCTCATATGGACTTTACTGTATATAAATTCGGCACCTTGATTATTTTGGAGGAGTTGGAACGGATGGTTTAATTAATTTTTTTGATTCGATTTGCACATTGACCACCATGGAGAAGTTACCTTTCACAAAGAGAACGAGAAAGAAGAGATGATGATCTTCAGCGATGATGGTGTACGAGAGAAAGAGAGGAAGAGAGAGAAAGGGTTAAGAGAGAGAAAGAGTGAACTGGGGGTAAATGGTGGTATTTATTTCTTTTTTTTTTGTTTTATTAAAAATAGATTTTACTTAAAGAAAATATAAAACAATTTAAAAAGGGTAGATTAGTCTTTTTATATGAGACATGGATGATCTATGAAAAGTTTTCCAACCACAGGGACTATCCTTGAGGTTTTTGAAAGTTAGGGACTAAAGTCGATATCTTCTGAAACCACAGGGACCATTTATGAAGTTTTGTCGTTTTCAAATGCCCTTCAAAAGACTACTTAAAAAAGACAACATTTGACAATAGTCACAAATCACAATACCTACTAACCAGCGGAAACAGTAATAGTAAAAATTGAAACCAAACAAAAATTAAACCAATAAATAAACAAGAAAAGTTGAAATCAAACAATAAAAACATTTAAAACAAATTAACAATATAGATCAAAATGCAAATCATTAAACAATTACCGGAGACCTTATATCCATTCGCTTTTGAAAAGTCGGACTATTCACCAATCCAGCCGTCCTTTTACTTCAATTGAAATGTCAGAAAGTTCTTATTTGCCCGTTTTGAGGACCTGCCTTTTCTTACACTCGATGCACCTGGGCCGAATTTATATATATATATACAATAAATGTACCTTGGCTTGAATTTATGCGCCTCCTAATGTTGATGCCTTGGGCCGTTCTCGGTCGGGCCTGATCCCACGTTGATGGGCATAGAGAAAAGAAGAGGCACGTAAGCTCTTATAAATACTTAAATAGCAAGAAGCTTTGCAAGTTAAAGGCATCATCTTTTAGTACAAAATTTTATGATCGGTTTATTCATAAAAATAGTTGTTGGACACCGGTTCAAGACTGAGGTCGATCTAGGATTGCCATGAGATCGTTTGGTTTTTAGGCTATACAGAGTGGACGTTTTTTCGTTGGCGGCATCCGATGTGGCTCGTGTTGCCAGCGGCAAACACCAGGCCGCGAGTGCGGCATAGCCCAAGCGGCAAGAGGAAACAGCATGTTTTTGCCGCTGCTGTCTCTCTCCACTTGTCTCTCTTCTCTGTTTCTTCTGTCTCTTCTTTCTCTCTTTTCTACCGGCGGCAACCATCCCTTGCACCTATCCATTTCTTCTATCCTTTCCTCCTCTCCCTTTTCTTCTCCAGGTGGTGCTGATTTGGAGTGGTTGCCAGCGGCACCACTCCTTACAGCCTTAGAAATGTGAGACTTCACCCGTTCACCGGGACTAGTGTGCTAGGCCGCTAGGGACTTTCCAAACTGAGGCTGATTTCGAATCAGTTTGGTCTGCTGTCTTTATTCGGAAACGGATTCAGAACCCTTTTTTGCCATGTCATAAAATAGTTTGGGCTTTATGGTAAATTATTTGGGTTGGGCTTTCGAGAATGAAAGCTTTGAGGGCTTGGTATTTTTGCAAGTATATTCTTGACAATCTATTGACTATATCGTGATGACAACTTGTAAAGTTAGATGTATTCCGGTTTTGAAACCGGTTTCTCTCAAACCGATCCGGTTCGAACCGGTTTGAATATATAAAATTTAAAATCGGTTTTAGCCGAACCAGTTCGTTAAACCGGTTAAACCGGTTTTGACAACGTTGACCCAAACCAGTTTTGAGTATAATTTTTGGTAGAAACCGGTTTTGACCCAAACGGAACCGATTTTAGATCCGATCCGGTATTAAAAAAATCCGGTTTGTGCACCTCTATATAGGACCATCATGAACGGACATATAATATCAGAACCTTTCTAGGTTAACATGTATTATTGAGACTATGATATTTTAGTTTGACTAATTTATAACTAGAATTACCGATTTGAGCCATCGCACTTCTGAGAATCATGTTGATCAACAAAATTAATTTATTTTATCATATTTAAAGGATGGTCAACGCAGTTAACTTCTAGTTAACAATATACACGGTTAGGTTCAAAGTTCAAGTCCAATCAACACAATTTAGCCAGTTTGAAAATTTAGAAACCTAGTCATTCAAACGAGTCTGTTCGACTAAATCAAACCATAAACATAAATATTAAATAACGTATTAGTATTAGTAATAATAAGTAGATATTAATATATACTTCAATAGTTAGTTCATACCACTTATATTGAACGATATTATCTTCCCCAAACCCAAATTACCATGTGTCTTCTTGCCCAAATTGTCAAACCTGGCGGTCTGACCAAGCCCTTACGGTTTACATTTGTTACCTTGTCAAACGTGCACATGCATAGAATTACGAGAAAGATATTTGTATTTGAAATCGTCATCACTGAAAATGACGCAAGTGGACTAGGCAAGGTCAACTTGCAAGAAATGTCTTCGTCGACCATGCCTCTCTAAAATGTCGTACTTCTAATCCTTATTTTAAAAGAATATATTCGTCATGAACCGGTTAAAAAATAGATGAATGTGAAACCATGTGTACTAGTAGGATTGGGGCGCAAGTGTCTCCTTATCTAAAATGCAATATGTAGCTGCAAGGAATGTGTTAACATCAATTTTCTACAAACCGTGTGATATTTGATGGACTTTTGGTGACATAACTACCGTATAAATCATATACCCATCATCGCAAAATAAAATAAAACAAGAATCCGTGAAAAGAATAAAAAAGAATCTCACTGGGATGCAAAAGTTTAATAGTTACATCATCCTTTTTTTTCTTGCTTTTTGGTCGCCATGTTTTCTTCTACAAGCTAAACTCGAGAATGGGACCTCGATTGGTGCCATTTTAGACCAAACGTCTAGGCCGGGAAAAGAGGCGAAGGTGGCAATTGAGATAGCGATTCAAGATTTCAACATCAAAACCAATCAGACTTCGGTTTTATATATTCAAAACTCTCGAAACAAGCCTGGTCAAGCAGCTATTGCAGGTGAAAAATTGAAACTCTTCCAAACTATATTTTCTCTGCGTGAAATATTACCGATATTAGTTATATTGAAGAACATCGATTTGTTTGTTTAGAATTGTACGCATATATGCTAACATGCTAGGACATGATGTATGAATGCAGCGAAACACCTTATTGATAAACAGAAAGTGAAAGCCATTTTGGGAGCTCATACATGTGAAGAAGCGTCTGCCATAGCGGAGGTTATCAGCGACAGTTATCACAATACCCCGGTATTTCTCTCCCTCGCAAGTACAGCTACGCCACTTGTCGCACATCAATGGCCATTTTTCGTTCAAGCCGTTCCGACAGAATCCACTCAGATGAAAGCGGTAGCTGCTGTTTTACAGTCAATGGGGATGCGTCAAGTTACGCTCATATACGAAACCTTGCATCTAGCCTCCTCATCGGCGTCGATCATCTCTCATCTCTCCCAGGCATTTCGTCAAACAGGTTCCGAGCTAACCCATATCTTACCACTCGCATATGGTTCTTTCTTGGATGAAGAGCTTGAAGTGCTCAAGAAACAAAAACGTAAAGTCTTTGTAACTCATACGTCTCTCGAACTCGGGATTCGTTTGTTTCAGACAGCCAAGAAGATGGACATGACGGGAGATGGGTATCTATGGATCGCAACTAACGGAATGACGGATCTTTTTCATTCCATTAATTCCACCATGATTACTTCATTGAAAGGTATGGTTGGAGTCAAAACCTACTTCCCTGAAAACACGCCGGAGTTTCAAAATTTTAGGAAAAAGTTCCGTCAAAAGTTCCGTTCCGACTACCCAGAAGAAGAACAAGACGAACCTGGAATATTTGCCGTGCAAGGATATAACGCCGTGAAATTGTTGGAAAACAACTCGCCTGAAAACTTCCGTCAGTGGAAACCAATTCCGGCGACTACCGTGGAGATTATTCACGTGGTGGGAAAGGGTTATCACAGTGTGTACTGGACCGAAGGATCAGGGTTTTCAGAGACAGTTGAAGGTGACATGAACGGAGCAAATACTTACACCCATTCTATAGATAAAGTTGGACAAGGTCTCTGGCCGGAGCAACCATGGTATGCTCAGAGACGTCGCCGGAATCTTGCAGAAAGTTCAGAGAATCGGATAAGGGTGGGAGTTCCCGGTCGATCTCTGTTTAACCAATTTGTGAAAGTGGATACTGAAACAGGCGACATCACTGGATTCGTAGTCTCTGTGTTTGACAAGATGATGAGAGAAATGAATCAACCATATGAGTATATTCCATTCTATGGCTCTTATGATGAATTGATCAGACAAGTACCCGAAGAGGTTAGCAAAAATACATACAGAAATAAAAACTTACGTCAGAAAACGAACCCATGTGATAATTACTGACTTGGTGTCTTTCTCTTTACTTGATTTGTGCAGAATTTTGATGCAATAGCCGGTGATGTAACGATTCTTTCAGATAGACACGAGCTTGTCGACTTCACACAACCCTACACCGAATCAGGTTTGGAGATGATTGTACCTATAAGATCAAGATTATCAAACCGGGCATGGCTGTTCCTCAAGCCCTTCACTGCACAAATGTGGTGGTTAATAGCAGGAATCACCGTTTACAATGGCTTCATCGTTTGGTTAATAGAGAAGCAGCATAATAAAGATCCTTGCAGCTCTGTCAGAACCGAAATCGGAATCATCTTGTGGCTTTCATTCACCACACTCTTCACTTTGCGTGGTAACATATCTGCTATCTGCTATCTGCTATCTGCTATCTGCTATCTGCTATCTGCTAACTGCTAACGAATGATCATTATATTAGGTGACAAGTTGCATAGTAATTTATCAAGAATGGCAGCTGTGGTTTGGCTGTTTGTGGCGCTGATCATCACCCAGAGCTATACGGCTAGCTTAGCGAGCATGCTCACGGCTCAACGGCTCGAACCAACGATAACCAGTGTCGAGATGCTCAGAAACACGAATGCAACCGTGGGGTACTGCAATGGGTCCTTTGTAGACAGGTACCTAAGAGATGTTCTAGGCTTCGTTGACGCCAAAACCAACAGCTATAACTCAACTCATCGGTACGCGGAGGCCCTAAATAGTGGTGAAATTGTTGCCATCTTTCTTGAAGTTCCCGCAGCCAAAGTCTTTTTAGCTCAATATTGCAATAGCTTCATTAGAACCGGAGAGACATTCAAAGTTGGAGGCTTCGGATTCGTAAGTTCCCCTCTTTCATATTTATAATATCTTGATACTGTTTAATTTTTGTCGGATAACTCTGAAACCATGTTAGATTTGTGGAGTCTTTGATTTTCTCTCATTGACACTATCTGATATTATATTTGTAGGCATTTCCTAAGGGATACGAGCGTCTTTCGGTTGCAAACCAGGCACTAATGAAAGTATCTGAAAGTGGGAAACTTAAAGAGCTTGAAGAAACCCATATTATATCTGAGAAGTGTGTGGATCAAGAATCTAATCCTGATAAAGAGGAGAGTCTCAGTGCTCGCAGCTTTTTGGTACTATTTGTGTTGACCGTAGGGGTATCCACTGTTGCTCTAGCTATGTACATTATCATTAGGATCGAAGAACTAAAAAAACTTATTTCAGCATTTGTGAAAGGTTTGCAACGTAAAATGAGACGATCTTCTAGCATAGTTGCTAATGTGGAAAGTGCTAGACACTCTTCACATGCTCATCAATCGACTCAAGATGACATGGATGATTTACAAGAAACCCGCGAAGATATCTTTTATGAGGTTAGGATCTAGTTGTCAATAAGAATAGATACGTTATTGGTATTTGGTAGGAAAACCTTAAAAAACTATGTAATTACTATCGGTTGTCAAGCAATTTCTGTACACATTCAATAAATGTAAATCGATGTACATGTACATTTAAGATTTGCAATAGCCTTTAAAGCATTGAGTCACTTGTTGAGTATTAAGCTATAACCGTTCTTTCTTCCTTTTTCAGCTCCCACAAAATAATGTTCAATTGTATCAATCATCTCCTGTAATTGGATTCGCACATTTATGTAAGTTGATCTCACATTGACACGACGGATGACGGCGTTGAAGGCCGGGGTCCTTGTCTTTTTGCGGGTCAATGGACAAACCTCTTGCAGTGGCCCTCCGATCAACAGGTGGGGCAAGAGGCACCACCCCTATGGACTATTGTTGTGCGCTAGGGGTGGACCTATGGACTATTGTTGTGCGCTAGGGGTGGACCTATGGACTATTGTTGTGCACTAGGGGTGGACCCCTGCTACATGGAAGCCAACCCATAGCAGGGGTGGACCCTCTGCATACGGGGGCAAACCGGTCCTCAGTAGGTCTCCATCATTTCACTTTGACCAATTTGACGGTTTATTTTTGGCTGGAAATATATATAGGTACTGTTCAGTCCGGCCGGTCATCATGCTCATGGCTACTCCTCAATACTAGATTTAAGCAGAGTTTTGCGATTTATGCCACACCATTTGGATTGGGGTTATTATCTAAGCGTAAAAGATTTATTGGTCTGGTATGTTTTTATATTTCATGGAAATCCCCTGTGCGGACAAATCATTGAGCCAGAGAAACATTAAACCATTGAGCAGATGAAGAAACATTAATTAATACGATTTTGTATCAGAATTATTTTTTGGGCAAGTAAGTAACACCTATAAAAAGTACATCCAAAATCTTCTTCATTTCAATTCAAAACATTTTTATAAAATATACTTTCTAGTGCAAAAGAGAGATACGAGCTGCGTCTAACCGAGGGTCTGTTAGGGTTAATCACAACACAAGGAGACAAATAAGATGCGAAGAATAATATAAGACTACACAATATTTACGAGGTCCACGCGATTATTGCACTCTCGTGCTATACATACGAACTATAAATGCCTTCTGCTTTTGTAATGAGGGGTTAAGCTCAAAAGTTTAGTGAGTAGGTAAACACAGCCAAGAACTTAATGCAAATTAGAGATTAATCGAACTTGTTTATGACATAGGTTTCAAACAATCATCAATATTCTATCTGAAATAATGGTGATATTAAATTAGACATCTGGATTCAATCTTGTGGACTCAGCATGCTGATAACGTACACCACCAACTACTCATCAAATTTATGCATGCACAATAAATGTGAAGTTGTAAGAAAGAAAAAAGAAACCAAGAATAAAAACAATACCTATCATGGCTAATAAATGAATTCAAAAGAGTCACATCATCACACACGAATTCAGTATTGTAAACAATCTGAATCTTGATCACATAAACCAAATTTTATGCAGACCTACCAAGAATCGATGGACCCTAAGTAACCCTACATTTGATCCATAAGATCAATGTCTTATATAATAAAAAAATTTCCTTTCGGGAAAGCTATAAAATCTAGAATTACCAATTTGACAACCTACACCTGATTGTAATGTTCATATTGGTCCCCAACATCCGTTTAGTTTTTCAATCTTTAGAGGACAATATTGAAGTATTTAAATATAGACAAACAATCATATTACAATTCTATATGGGTATTAATGTAAAAGCATATAGATGATTTAGTCAGAGCTTCATAACACGTTGACTTCTGAAAATGACACATGTAGACATAAGATGCCTTATAAACCAAGAACCTTGAAGGTTTTGAAAATGAGTAAAGACCAACCGAAATTTCATTGCATTTTAAACCGTTGACCATGGCTCGATCTTCGGATTAAAACACTTATATTCATATTGTTAATACACTACGCTTGTAACACAAGGAAATAAGTGCAATAAAAGATTATTTAGTATGACTTATTACAACATTATTTTATACAATTACTGTAAGCGTATGCACATGGGTAGACATAGTCACATAGATGAAAGCTACAAGAAATTTCTCTCTTGGGAAATTTAAAAGAAAAAAGTGTCATGGACTTTTGGGTACGTACAATTAAATTTATTATATATTGAATGTGATCATTTGATTTGGGGAATATGCAACAACTTTAGAGATATATATGAATCCATGTAAAGAATAAAGAAGAATCTCATGATGCATAATTTTGCAAGATACTTGATAACTTTGCCTGCTTTCTCAATGCTATGGTTTCTTCTGCAAGCATCACTGATCACCGGAAATTTCACCATTGGTGCGATCCTTGACCTAACTTCTAGGCCTGGAAAAGAGGCCAAAGTGGCGATTGAGATAGCAATTCAAGATTTCAACATCAAAACTAATCAGACTTTGGTTTTATATCTTCAAAACTCTCGAAACAAGCCTCTTCATGCAGCTATTGCAGGTAAATTATTATTTTTGTTTTCTTCTTAAAAAGTTTACGACACATTGATATTAAAGAACTTTGATTTGATTGTGGGAATGCAGCAAAAGAACTTATTGATGAATACAATGTGAAAGCCATTTTGGGAGGTCATACATGGGAGGAAGCTTCTGCCATAGCCGATGTTACCAGTGAAGCTGATCACCATGTACCAGTCTTTCTCTCACTAGCTACTACACCACAGGCGACATATCAATGGCCATTTTTCTTTCAAGCGGTTCCTACACAGGCAACACAGATGAATGCAGTGGCTGCGATTTTACAGCCATGGGGTATACGTCAGGTTACTCTTATATATGAAACATCACATCTAGCGTCAACAGCATCAATAATCTCTCATCTCTCTCAGGCATTTCGACAAACAGGTTCTGAGCTAACCCATATCTTACCACTCACATCTGGTTCGTGTGTGTTAGATGAAGAGCTTGAGGTACTAAAGAAACAAAAACGTAAAGTCTTTGTAATTCATACGTCTCTGGACCTCGGGGTTCGCCTCTTTCAAGCAGCCAAGAAGATGGGAATGACCGGAGACGGGTATCTGTGGATTGCAACCAACGGAATCACAGATCTTTTTCATTCCATTGATTCTAGGATGATTTATTCTCTGAAAGGTATGATTGGAGTCAAAAGCTACTTCCCGGAAAACACGCCGGATTTCCGAGATTTCAGGAAAAGATTCCGTCAAAAGTTTCGTTCCGATTACCCAGATGAAGAACACGATGAACCTGGAATTTTTGCCGTGCAAGGTTACAATGCCTTGAAATTGTTAGAAAATGTTTCACTTGAGAACTTTGAGAAAAAACGACCACTTCTGCAGAGTCCCGTCGAGATCGTTAGCGTGATAGGAAAGGGATATCACAGTGTATACTGGATAGAAGGATCAGGGTTTTCAGAGACCGTTGACGGTGACATCAATGGAGCAACTACTTACACTAATTCTCTGAATAAAGTCGGACAAGCCCTGTGGCCGGTGCAACCGTGGTATGCTCATAGACAGCGCCGGAACCTCGCCGGAAGTTCAGAGATTCGGATGAGGGTCGGCGTTCCTGGTCGGTCTCTCTTTAAGCAATTCGTGAACGTGGAATATAATCCCGAGAAGAATCAAACAGTGGTCGGTGGATTCGTAATCGCTGTGTTTGATGAAATGATGAGAGAATTGAATCTGCCATACGATTATTTCCCGTTCGATGGTTCTTACGATGAATTGATAAGACAAGTACCCGACGAGGTCACTAATCATATAAAACTCTATCTTTAACAAGACCGAACCCACAACTTTTTATGCACATATCACTGACTTTCTTGTTTTCTTGTTTTCTTGATTTTGAACAGAAATTCGACGCGATTGCAGGCGACGTAACAATTGTGTCGAGAAGGCACGAGTACGTGGATTTCACGCAACCATACACTGAAT
Source organism: Cichorium intybus (assembly GCA_023525715.1). Taxonomy (NCBI): domain Eukaryota; kingdom Viridiplantae; phylum Streptophyta; class Magnoliopsida; order Asterales; family Asteraceae; genus Cichorium; species Cichorium intybus. The sequence continues at coordinate 37,181,518 of CM042009.1, forward strand.
CGGGTTTGGAGATGATCGTCCCCATCCGATCCAAATTATCAAACCAGCCATGGTTGTTTATGAAGCCTTTTACTGCAAAAATGTGGTGGTTAATAGCAGCAATCACCATTTACAACGGCTTCATCATTTGGTTGATCGAGAGACCCCATTGCGACCACCTTCAAGGCTCCATCGTAAACCAAATCGGTATTGTCATTTGGCTTGCATTTACAACACTCTTTACTTTACGAGGGGACACGATGCATAGCAATTTGTCAAGAATGGCGGTTGTCGTTTGGCTCTTTGTGGCGCTAATCATCACACAAAGCTACACGGCTAGCTTTGCGAGCATGCTCACGGCTCAACGGCTCGAACCGACCATAACCAGTGTCGAGATGCTCAGAAACATGAACGCAACCGTGGGGTACTGCAACGGGTCCTTTATCAATTATTACTTAAAGGATGTTCTCGGTTTCAACAGCATAAAGATCAACAGCTATAACTCAACTCATCGATACGCAGAAGCCCTAAACAGTGGCGAAATCGCCGCCATCTTTCTCGAAGTTCCGGTAGCCAAACTGTTTCTAGCTCAATACTGCAAAAGCTTCGTAAGAACCGGCGAGACATTCAAAGTTGGAGGTTTTGGATTTGTAAGTGGTCTTTTCAGTTTGATTTTTGAGCTTGATTTTACGAATTCCAAGCTTTTTAAAACCTAAAAAGTCATATCATATCATATCTCGGTGTTATACCTGCAGGCATTTCCGAAGGAATTTTCGTGGCTTTCGGAGGCAAACAAAGCACTCATGAACGTATCAGAGAGTGGGAAACTAAAAAAACTGGAAGACGCGTATCTTACATCTGAGAAATGTGTAGATGACGAATCTTTTCCTGATGAAGATGAGAGTCTTAGCCCTCGTAGCTTCTGGATACTCTTTGAGCTAACAGGAGGAACATCAACGGTTGCTCTTTTGGTCTACATTATCATGAGCATTAGAGAATTTAAGGAATCAAATCCGGGACCCTCAAATATCTTCAAATTGATATCTTCATTTGTGAAAGCCCAACGGCATCAAAGGAGACGGTCATCTAGAGAAGTTGTCGATGCAGAAAGCCCCAGAAGTTCTCCAGATGTGCAGACTCAATTTGACATGGATCATCAGTAGGTTCAAAAACTCTCCTAAGAGTGTATTAAATATTAGGGTGCGCTAGGTAGCAAATACGGTTGATTGTTCATTCTAAATAAGATAATAAGTGTATAAATTACTATTTTTCATAGTGCAAATTATGTAAATAGATACTCGATGAATGTAATGTTGCTATCTAATTTAACTTCATTTGATTAAATAAGCATATGTCTTTTCCCACGGGCTTGAACTCTTAGGTGGCGCCACCTGTCTTATATGTGGGAAGTTTAGACTGGTCCAGGTGGTTTAGGTATCGAGTGGTTGCCAATTCAACAAAGTTATGTTGTAATAATCCCGGGTTTATCCTCGTCACAAAAAATGATAACAATTAAATCCCAAAGGTTTATCTTAGGATTCATGCATACTAAAGGTATAAACCGCGATCGATGAAGCCTCAAGCCTAGTTGGACAAATCAAGAGAAGACAATTTGTTCACATAGGCATCTACAAGTCGCCACCTTTGTCACCACATGCTCTCCCACATTTTTATAGGTTGTGTTGTTTCATGGAACATAACTCAAGTGGCCTCTATAGAGAATATTACCATTTACCAGGGTTGTTTTCATTAATGAAAATGAGTAGGTTATGCATGTGTTTTGCATGGATTAGAGATAAAGAGATACTCGTTGTCCACCGTGTTTCAGATTTTCTAATGGGACAAAACTTATTTTTTTTTCTCGTTGATATTACTATAATCTCAATCCAGTACATATCCAACACAATACAACGTGATTGTTCTCATGAGTCCAGTCCTACATGGCAAACATTTCCAAAAACCTTATCTCGTGTCTATTAGGTGTTCGGGTTGATGAACATGTGGTTATTTTTGTTGAGGTCGCAAACGAGGTGACAGGTTGGTGGAAGTGGAGAAGGAAATGGTGGAAGTGAAGGGATATTTGGAGGGTCATAAGAAGTTGCTTTTTGATCACGTTACCACAATAGTGACTTCCATGCATGGGCGGAGCTAAGAAGGGGCCGGGGAGGGCCATGGCCCCCCTGTTTTTGTACTTAGAATACCTAGATTATATATGTATATTTACAATTGCTAACACCAAACCCTAACATAGATAATGTTGTTGCTGGAAATAATCGCTCACCGGAAGGAAGGATTGCTCATCGGAAAGTAAAAAAAAGAAGCTTCTCACTGGAATTCTGGAAAGTAAAAAAAACTGGTGGATGTTTTTGCTATTTTGTCGGCTCTTCTTCTTCGTCTCTCCATGCCAGTTTTGTCGTTGATTAGCCGATGGATCTACTTGAGCTCATCACCATTGTAAGTTTACGTTTATTAGTTTTTTTCTCTCTCTAGTCTCTAAGTTATTTCCTAAGTTTGCTACATTTCTGATGATATATAGTAAAGTAGAATGATGGAATGAAAAATGATGGGCTAGGGGTAGGCATGTGGAGTCTTTGGCTTTTAACAGTGATAGTCCTTTTCACACTTCCACACTCAATTACTGCACGTCCCTACTCAATTACTCCCTCCCTGCTATTGTTTCTTATTTGTCCAGTTATACAAAATAATCAATATAAAAGACAATTATTCATTTGATTATTTATCCAGATATGTATAATGTTGGTTTGTTATTGATAGGTACTTATGAAATAATACTAGAACTATTATGTATTAGCTAAATATAAAAACCAACGGGTTCTACTTCGTAACAAGAATATAAAATGATTGACCTATATTTATTTTTCCCATTTTTGTTAGGTATAATTTAAGAAATATATGACATGATTGTTGCTTTTTCGGATATATTGCCATTTGTTAGTTGGAAGCAATTTTTCTTAAACAATTAGGTTGCTTTGAGTTGTAAACATAGAGATTGATGCATACTTATAACCAACTCTTAAACTATATATTACCATGCTATAAGTTGTCTTCGTGTTATGAAAATAATAAATAATATTATGTTTAATGAAGAACAATTATTCATTTGATTATTTGTTAATTAGTAGTTATATCTTATGTAGTGTACAATAACATAAAAAAACAATCAACGATTCATGACTTTTTTTTTAAAGAAAATATGCAAGTTAAACTAGTTTATATGGTTATATTTTGAAGTTCTGGTCTCGGCCCCCCATTGCTAATGCTTGTGTTCCGCCCCTACTTCCATGGTTGAGGATTCAACCTTAAGGATATGATGCAATCAACATATAAGGAAGGGGATAGAGTAAGGCATGATGTTGGAGTGTTAGATATTTCGTTAATATTGTTGATGTTTGGGGTAGAGTGAAAGAGTTGGATGTTATGCGAGTGAAAGCTGAAGAAAAAATTTCATTATTGCAAGCTACAAGTGTTGAACTAGACCAAAATTAAAACTCACAAAATTTTAAGAGAGAAATATTTTTGTATGCTAGGGAACTGGCCAATTCCAATGTATCTGGGAGGAGTAGGACTAAACGGGGGAAATTGGCAAAAAGGGTTGTTACAATTGTATACTTTACCTTTTCTAGCTTTTAAAATAATAATTGTTGACAAAGTGTTGGAATCTAAGGCATTCATGAAGACTTCTAAGCGCCTTAAAAATAGTTATACAAAATACGACATTAAGTGTTTGAATCGTATACTTACCTTTTAGGATGTTTCACTTTAGGCATATTGTTTCAACTATATCTTCTTTATTCATCAAAAAGATCACTTTGGATACCACTACAGATGATGGGTAGTTATCAAGATTCTATTAGTTCAAACCTCTTGTGTTAAACTACTCATCATGTTTATAATGGTTATTCTAACCCAAGTAGGGATGGAAATGGGTCGAGGATGGGATGGGATGGGATGGGCCGACGTTCGCATTTCCCATCCCCGTCGCCGACTCTCCTACCCCATCCCCGGCAGGTGCAGGGAATCGAATCCAATCCCTTTTGAAATTTAGGTCTATCCGTGACCCATCCCCGGTGTATCTCCAACCTGTCCTCGAACTAACAAACAAAAAGGGTTTAAAACATTAAAGTGATCGACAACCAACAATGGTTTATCACAAACTTTAATTGGTAAATGGTAACTTACAGTATTACACTTTTGCTAGAACTCTAATACGTTAGTTACATGTACAATATGTAATGCTAGTATACAAAAAATAAATTGGGGACGAGGCGGGTTGGGGAATACGATACATACCCGGTTTTAAGGCATATGGGGATCCCCGACCCCATACCCTAGACCCGATTTTGCGGGGAATACCCATCGTCGACTGGGGCGGGTAAACCAGGTACCCCAACGGGTCGGGCCGATTTCCATGCCTAAACCCAAGGCTTTCATCTACTATGCCGACCATTATATACAATTTCAATAGTACTTGTACTAGATCATATACTTGATTTGATGGTTTATAACCACCTCAACCTTTTTAAACACTTATACAACATTTACCTCCACCACTCTTGCCCCATATTTCAGTGTATATAGTTCCACAAAAAATGACAAAAAAAAGTTGGCATTTGTTTTCACAGAGGACAATAAACTACCAACCGTTTACACATTTGAGATTATAGATAGTAATCTTGGCTTTTATCTAGTAATCTTCAGACGAGTCTCTATATTCTAGGCTTATTAACAATAAAGCCATTGATGCTTTTAACGGAAAAAGAAAAGGATATTGTCTTACTATAATCTTACTGTATTTTTTATGTTTAATAGAGGGTATTATATTACTTTAATCTTAATATATTCTCTTTGTATGATAATTATTGTGCAAGGGCTATAATTTTATTATAATTTTGTATTATTCCATGTTTAACTGAGGGTATGATCTTACACTAATCTCATTGCATTCTCTTTGTTTATCAGATGGTATTGTCTTACTGTAACATTACTGTATTAGTTGTTTCTAATAGAGGATATTATTAGGTAGTCTTGTTATATATTTTTTTGTCTTACAAATAATATTATCTTACATTAATCTTATTATATTATCTCTGTCTAACATAGGGTATTGACATACTATGATTTTACTGTATTCTCTCTAACATGCCATGTGGTATTATCTTTAATGTAATCTTACTATATTCTCTCTGTTTGATGGAGGATATATCTCACTTAATCTTAATATATTCTCTTTGTTTAACAAATCGTTATGTCTTACTATAATTGTGTTGTATTCTCTCAGTCTTTTTCTATTCAAAAGAAATCATGGCTTCATCTTTAAATACACAAGAATATATGGATTTTTTTGAATATTACTTGTTTAAATCCCATATTATTGTCTAAAATATTTAATGTGTAAATAATATTGAGTTTCTTATCCTTTTATATAAATAGCTGCTTTTTTTGGCTTTTTCTGTTCAAAAAACATAAAATCTTGATTTTCTCGTAAATAATACAATAGTTTTGGGATTTCCCTAAAAGAATAATACATAGAATTGCATACCATTATCAAAAGACACAATTAAAGGAAAGAGTTATTATGGATTTGATACATAGAATCAATTCACCATTTATTACCGGTTATAAATATCATTTCAGAAAAGGTACAATTACATTAATATAGTAATTAACTTTAACGTTTCATTATTATAACCAAGAATTAATTTATTTGAAACCGTAAAACATTCATATCATTTCTAAAAGCAAGAATATATTTAACTTTACAAGTATATATAGATGAATTAGTTAGTTCTTTTAGCCATCAACTAAGTTACAACGATTATATACGACTATCCAATGACAACCATCATGAATTACATGTATTTGCTAACCTTCATTTGCCTCATGTGTAAAGGTATATCTATATTCATATATACTAACATATTTTAACTTTGTTTATATAATATATTTATTCGTTGATATATTATGTATAATTACAGATGCTTTTGCTCAAGGAGAATTCACCCTTACAATACGTCAAGAGGCAACAAATACACCAAATGAGTGGAACGTCATAATTGAAAACACAACTCCTTGTGTTATTTTTGATGCAAAATTAGATTGCAAAGGGTTTCAATCTCACATAGAAATCGACCCTAAAGTCATCTTGAAACAACAGGACTTGTGCGTTATTAATAGTGGCCATAAGATCAATCCTAAAGATAGCCTTCATTTCATATATTCTTGGGAAAATCAATTTCCATTCAAAGTGGTTAATATAGGCATAGCATGCCCATGAAGAACGATTTCTTGTAAAATCAGATAAATTAGACCCAAAATGAATAAATACATAGTAACGAATTTCTTGTTTTTCGTATATCTTTTTCTTATCTCTTTTATTATATATATTGAGAATCAGTTGAATTTAAAAATATATTATATATGTTGGATTTGTATTGATTTAAATTTGAGTTTATTTCAAAAAAAAAAATCGTTCCATGAAGAGTTATAGTCACTTAAAATGATTATTTAAAATACTGCTAGCCGACCTATATATGTATATTGATATATTATTTATATATGGATTTTTTGAAGATTACTTGTTAAAATCCAAGATTCTGTCTAAAATCTTGGATGTGCAAATAGCTGCCGGTTTCTTATCCTTCTATATAAATGGTTGATGGTTCTTTTTGGCTTTTTCTGTTCAAAAACATAAAATCATGATTTTCTTATAAATAATACTATAGTTTTGGGATTTTCCTAAAAGAATATACATAGCATTGCATACCATTATAAAAAGACACAATTAAAGGAAAGACTTATTTTGGATTTGATGCATAGAATCAATTCGCCATTTATATCAGTTATAAATATCAATTCGAGAAAGTTACAATTATAGTAGTATAGTAATTAACTTTAACTTTTTTAAGAGGATAACATTTTTACGTTTCATTCCTTTAACTGAGAATTAATGTATTTGAAACCGTAAAACATTTATATCATTTCTAAAACCAATAATATATTTAACTTTACATGTGTGTGTGTGTGTATGTGTGTGTGTGTGTATATATATATATATATATATATATATATATATATATATATATATATATATATATATATATATATATATATATATATATATATATATATATATATATATATATATATATATATATATATATATATATATATATATATATATATATAAGAATATATTTTTTCTTCTAGTCACCACCCTTTGTATTTGTAGCTTTTTTCACCATGTCATAGACATGCCAACCAATAGTCTTAATCACATTGACTATTCCTCAGGTTAGCTAAAGTTTCTCTCGTCATTCATAACATATACATATGTTGTGTACCTCAATCTTCCTTAGCACATAAAACTCGAATTTGTTGACATAGATTATAATATTTGTTATCACTATACGCATCCAACGATGAATATAAGTCATTTAGACACGCCCATCCCCTTCCTTTTCATCTCTAGATGCCCTCTTCTCGAGGAATCAGACACTAGACACTTACCTCTATTCATCGTATGACTTTCTTGTTCATGTAGAACTCATTTAAAATATGTTTATTTTAGACATTCGAGGTCTACATTGAAACTACATCCACCATTCTTTCTAATAGACAATATAATAGAAAGTTTTCATTTATTAATTTAGATGACATGCACATTAGGGGAACCATAACATATAGTATCAGCAACAAGTCAAAAACCGAATTTGTTCGGTTGGGCATATACATAATGCCTATGGAAAAAAATATATGTTAGAGCATAGACCATGAGTCGAGTCTCTCCACCACATACAAAATATGTACTAGGAATAAGATTCATAAATGTTGATTAAACCATTATTCTTGTTTCTACTAATTGTTGCAACATAACACATAAACTAGGCACAATTACAATGATCAATTCCTTTATCTATCTTTTGCGTTGAGTCCCCTTAGATACTTTATAACACATATTTGTAGCTTTATCAAAAATCTATATTATCACATGTAGGGTCACATAGTACCTTTTAACTTATAAAAATTATTACATATAAACCTTTCAAATAGTGAAATAATAGTATAAGTATTTATTCTTTCATACCACCAGCATCTAATCTGCATCTAATTGGACTCATTTCTATTCTTGAGTATTCATTTCTATTGGTAAGGATTCCAGAAGTTGCAAATGAAGTAACTCAATATCAAATATTCCAATGAGTTCGGGTTCCATCAATAAGATATTCGACTTTAAACTGCATCCTATCTACCAGCGAGGGGGAGCTAGAGAGCTTCAGGAAGCTCAATCTCATATGAATAAAGCCAATTGCAGAAGGCCATGGAAGAAGAAATGAATTCTTTACAGAAGAATTAAACATTTGAGTTGGTGATCAAACTCCTTAAAGGAAAAAAAAACTTGAAAAGCAAGTGGATTTTCAAGTTGAAGAAAGATGGAAAATGAAACATTATGAACACTACAAGAAAAGTCATTGTTAGTGACCAGTTTTTTTGTGACGACCTGAATTTTTGTCACTAACAACATCATTTAGTCACCATATATTAAGTCGTCACTAAATTTTGGTAATGTTATAAATTTAGTGACCAAAAAACAGTGGTCACTGTATGGGAGAACTAGTGACCAAAAAACAGTGGTCACTGAATTTATAATTAAAAAGACTAAATTTATGAACTCGATAAGGTTTTTAGTTGAAGCAATGCAAATACCAATAGTGCCCCTGATGACAAGAATTAGTGACCAAAAAACAGTGGTCATTGTATGGGAGAACTAGTGACCAAAAAACAGTGGTCACTGTATGGGAGAACTAGTGACCAAAAAACAGTGGTCACTGAATTTATAATTAAAAAACTAAATTAAGAATTAGTGACCAAAAAACAGTGGTCACTGTATGGGAGAACTAGTGACCAAAAAACAGTGGTCACTGAATTTATAATTAAAAAACTAAATTAAGAATTAGTGACCAAAAAACAGTGGTCACTGTATGGGAGAACTAGTGACCAAAAAACAGTGGTCACTATATGGAAGAACTAGTGACCAAAAAACAGTGGTCACTGAATTTATAATTAAAAAGACTAAATTAAGAATTAGTGACCAAAAACAGTGGTCACTGTATGGGAGAACTAGTGACCAAAAAACAGTGGTCACTGTATGGAAGAACTAGTGACCAAAAAACATTGGTCACTGAATTTATAATTAAAAAGACTAAATTAAGAACTAGTGCCAAACACACCATTTCTGAATGCGTTTTAAGCATAAATGTTTTAATTAATTATAAGACAAAATTTACTCATTATCAGTTGTTAGAATTATAAATATTTGTCGTCATAAGATAAATCAAGTATAAAAAAAATGAAATCTATCATATAATTAACTAATATCATTTAAAAAAATTAATTTAGTATATCTTAGAATCAATATTAGATAATGTCTAATTTAATATAGGTTAAAAATATCTAACTTAATATACATGTTGGATGATATAAGTAATTTAATTTAGTACATGTTAAAATCAATATTAGATAATCGGTCAAAGAAAGTCAAAAAGTCAAAATTTCGGTCTTTTTTAACCTAATCGACTGCAAAGCGGGAATGTGTTTAATCAACCCGCCTACATTCGTCTCCCCCCCCCCCTTTTCACTTTCTTTTCCGATTAGGTTTCTCTGGCGAGATTTCGGCTTTGGTCGCCTCCTCCTTCGGCTTCATCAGGTTCATTCCGTTAAGCTTCCGACTTTTGCTGATGTCGGAATCACACCAATCCGTTCGGTCTTCTTCTACCAATTGAACCAGTAAGGTTTGTTCCTCTGCCACCTGTTACGTTCCTCCGCATACGGCTTAATCAGGTGCCGCCTCCAGTTGTGTTCCTCCGCTACAGGAACGAGACACGATTCCGGATCGATACGCATCTCAGTAAGCTTCATATCCGCCTCCGACTTGTACAGAGTACATATTCCATTGATATTGTCGGTTGCAGATTACAAGTTAATGAAACTATTGTTGATTTCAGATAACATGACAAGTTATTTTCGATTTCAGATTATAGATTCCATTCGTATTGTTGATTTCAGATAACTTGACAATTACATGGGTTTAGTGTTAGTTATTGTCAAATTCGAACTTGAAAATCATATCCATGTTCAAGCCGATTTCAGTTTACAGATTTCTACATACAATAATGATTTTTACAAATTTCTACATACAGGTTCAAGCCTAATTCTGTTTACAGATTTCTACATACAGGTTCAAGCCTAATTCTGTTTACAGATTTCTACATGAAGATTGCAAAGTCACTAAGCATTGTATATACTAGCCATGAAAATTGCAAAGTCTTTTTCAGGACCTATCAGGTAACATCTCCTGCTTAATGGTGGTGTTTTCTTTAGTTGCTTGATTTTACTTAAACTAATGATGCTGCTCTATTTAGTTTTCTTATATAAAAAGATAGCCTTTTGGTTTTATATCTTGTATCAATTATGAAGGATATATGGAAATGTTGATTTAATAAAATATTTTAGTTCTCAATATTAGATTATATAATATAATCTAATATTCACTTTTGATATTCAGGAATTTATCCATGTCATCGACCAAGATCATTATTCTGATTTACGTAAATATCATGGTGAAATTGAGGTATTCTTGATTATGGCTTAAAGCACTTTTAATCTTGCAAAATTATGATGTTATGTGTTGTATACCTGGATTCTAGAATGTTAATTTTTCTATCCCTCTAGAATGTTAAATTTTCTACCCCTCTAACAGTTAACATCTCAAGAGGCCCTACTGTTAGAGCATTACTTGCCCAAACAGATAAAAAGAGATATGTCATCAAGATGAAAAAGATCTTAAAAAGGCAAGCTTAAAACTTCTGAGTAAATTACGTGTTTGGTTCCTGAGTATAGTTACTCTTTGAAATCTTGGTCTCAGTAAGTGTTCTCTTGTAGTTTTGGTCTTTATTTGAGGGTTTTAATTTCTTTTCCCTATTGGAGAAGTGATAAGTTAACTACATTTCTTGCAATTTTGGTCCCAATACTTGGAACACAGATCAATAACCTCAAAGAAGGACCAAAGTCGCAAGAGAAATCTTTTTGGGACCAAAATTGCAAAAATTGACTATTCTTACAGACCAAAAATGTAATTTACTCTAAACTTTTTTATCCAAGTGTTAATGGGAATAAAGATTGATTTGTAATGTTTTTGGTCCATGTTCAAATTAAAATAACTGCTTTTGGTCCTTGAGTTTTACTGATTTTTGCAATTTTGGTCCCAAAAAGTCATATTACTTGGCATGTGGATAAAAAATGTTACCAAGACATCAAATAAGGTCCAAAGTTGCAAAGGAAACTTTTAGGAACCAAAATTGTAAAAACTGCCTATTCTCAGGGACCAAAAATGCAATTTACTCCAAACTTTTTTATCCAAACTTTAATATACTAGTTGGAAGAACTAGAAATGTACTTCTATTTGTTTGTCTGTTACCGCATCCTACTTCTTTTTCCTATTACAACATTGTACTTTGAAAAATCTACCTAATTATAACAACTTCAATTACACTGCTATAATTTGGTCGATTTTTCAAAGTGTAATGTCCTAATAAAAAATTAATGGAAAATGCAATACCATAATAAGAAAAAAACGAAAGTACAATGGTGTAATAGAAAGAAACGAAAGCAGGATGCTATAATGCAAAAATAAATGAAGTAGGTTGCTATTTCATGCATTTAGCCCTATTTAAATCAAGTGTTTTTTTCTCAAGTGTTGGAGTTTGATATTTAGATGAGTGTTGATGATTTATAAAATGTTTTATTTTTGTTTTTTAGAAAAGTGTTCGGTTGAAGAGACTGTTGCCGGCCGGAATATTAGATGTCGATTCCCATCTTCTAAACCATTTATGTTACATGTTGTAATTCATGTGGTTTATTGGATGATATTGAAATTGTTAATATAGTTATGTTGGGTTTTTTGTATCTTTACTTGATTCAAATCTTGTTGTATTTGAAAAAGAGTTAGGAATCGGAATCGGAATCAGAATCGGAATCAGAATCGGAAGAGGCAACCCAAATGTCTTATTCTAATCATCATTGTAGAGTTTTACAGCAGCCCAAATGTTTTTTTTTTGTAATACCATAATTAGTGACTACTTTTTTGGGTCACTAACAATAAAATGATTAGTGACTACTTTTTCTTGGTCTCTAAAAATAACTAATTAGTGACCATATATTTGGTCACTAAATGTAAAAAAGTGTGACGATTTTCAATTATTAATGACTATATTTAGTGACAAGCTAAGTCGTCACAGATATAGTGACTACTATATTTGGTCACTATTTAGTGACAACTTACAAATTTTGGTCTCTAAACTAATTTAGTGACGGACCTATAGTGACGAAAAGTGACGACTGGAATCTTGGTCACTAATCATTTTAGTGACAAAATTTTCTACTGTTAGTGACCAAATCATTCTTGTCACTAATTAACACTTTTCTTGTAGTGGAAGTATAATGCAAGACTCGTCGTCAAAGGGTTCCAACAAAAGGAGGGAATTGACTTTGATGAGATTTTTTTCGCCGATTGTGAAGATGATGTCTATTTTAGTCGTACTCGGATTGGTAGCCAGTCTAAATCTTGAACTTGAGCAAATGGATGTGAAAACAGCCTCTCTTCATGATAATTTGGATGAAGAAATATACATGAAGCAGTCTGATGGTTTTCATGTCTCAAAGAAAGAGCATATTGTCTGTAAATTGAAGAAGAGCATTGATGGTCATCACCAACTAGAATTTTGGTCGGTGATGACCTCACTTCGTCTTCTCCGATGGTCTTTTCCGACGAATTGGTTTTTCCGACGACTTTTCTAGCGTACCTTTGACCGGAGTTTTGGGGATCTTCCGGTGGTCAAAAAATTTTGAAATCTATATATTTGGAATTGTTAAAATGAGACCTTTTCAACTATGTGCCCAGAAATCAATTTTGAGACAAAATTTTCAACCAAAAAATGATCCAGTAGCCAAACGAGGCTCTGATACCACTTGTTGGGATTGGAAAACTCTTTTATTCAACACAAGAACATATTTACAATAAGAGGAGCAACTCTCACACTCAACTATTACAAAAAAAAAAAAAAACTTTCTATATATCGGTTACACTCTAAGTGTTATAGAATCTAAATCTCCGTGTTTTGGATGATTTTATAACTGAGGTTGGAGCTCCTTTTATACCCATAACTGCCAACATTTCTACGACAATCATTTAATGTGTTCACCATAGGGAAAGAAGATCTTGCCACCCTAGGTTTCCATTTGTCAACAATAGATGTTGGAACACAACATTATGTCTATTCTTTATGACCACGTCTACCAAACAAACCAAAACCACTATAAATAGCTTTGTGTTTGATCCTCAAGCTTCCAATATGATTGGATTATCCCTATTCTTAATATAATTAGGTATACATGCTATGGCAAGAGCCAACCTCGGTGGTTGATATCAAATTATCAGGTTGCTAACACCATAAAACCCAAGGTATGAAATCACATAATTTCAAGGGTTAAAATACGAGAATAAGATCACACCTCTGGTTCCAATTTTGTAATCTCATCAAGGTAATATTAATATACGGAAAATCAAGCCTTAAACCTAGGGGTGGCAATTGGGTCGGGTTCGGGTTGGCAGGTCACGGGTCAGAGACTCCAACCCAGACACGACCCGTATAATTATTCATGTCGACTTCTTCAACCATAACTCTTATATGTCTAACCCGAACACGACCCGCGTAACCCATTAATTATACGGGTTCGCAGGTTCGGTCAAATTCGGGTTCGTGGGTCATGGATGTTTAAATTGTGAAAATTCAAGAAAAAATTTTATTAACACATCCAATACCTAGAAAATGCATCCAAAGGAAAATTAAAACATTTATGAAAAGATATAATAAATATACATATTCAAATTTAAGTACTAACAAATAAACATATCCAAAGACATGACCGCAATTTCTATAAACGACTATGTTGTGCTCATTATTGGACGGGGTAAAGAACTAAGTCGTAATAGGAGAAAAACTAAAAAACCTAAACCTAAAAGGTAATTGTAAACTCGTGAATCTAAATCAATAGAAAATTTAATTAAAAATATTAAATTTTTTATTTTTAAATATAATATATTATACGGGTTGGCGGGTTGACCCGCGAACCTACATATGAGCCCGAACACGACCCATATAATAAACGGGTTGACGGGTTGGTGGGTTGGCGAGTCAAAAAAACTCAATACAAACCCGTTTATTGTCGTGTCGTGTTTCGGGTCGTGTCGAGAATTGTGATCACCCTACTTAAACCTTGGATTATCGTGAGGAATCTCACCCAACAGAAAACACTATTTTCGTTTCCGTAATTAAATAACCAAATTGGAAAAGTCAGGAATTATCCATCATAAAATTGGTTTTATTGGAACACTAGTTCAAAGATTTCAGGCTAATACCTTTAAAATCGTTAACCTTGTAGCTTGTAGCTCAAGGTTGTTCTAGAATTTATTAGATTCCATCGAAGTTCCACTTCCATAACCACAAGATTGCTGAATATGTATCGCAAATAAAACTCTAAAATTGCCCCATGTATCGCCAATTTTTTGTGATAATAGCGAATTAAAAGAATGAAAGAGCTACCTCATTTCTTTTTTTTTTTTCTTTTTCTTTTTGAAATCAGATTTCTAACCGACTTTGAAACCTTCGGTGCAACATTGCTCAAGACCCGCATGATTTTCTAAACGACTTTGAAACCTGCCAGCCATCATTTGCTTCTATTTGCTTATCTTGTTGATTATATTATGCCAATTTGATCTTTTCTCAATCACAACAACATCAATTTCATATAAACATAAGAACTTACTTGGAAATCCGATTTTGATTGGAGTAGGATTTGTTGATGAAGATGATGCCATTACCGAAACCTTCAAGGAGAAATCGTATTCCCGTTATGTTGCTATGTCTTGATGGAAAGATTACACAATAACCGTTATGGTGTTCTTCGGGAGAGGAAGAAGACGTAAGACTTATTATCTCCCTGATTTCGTACTGTGATTTTTAATAGCAAACTAAAAGGAAATAAACCACATGGGGCATTTATATCTGTTACTCCCATCAAGCAACAATTTATATAAGTTGAGGATATAATATGTAAATATACCTATACACATAAAATATATTACAGAAATGGTCCTAAGGCCACATTATTTAGATATTTTCTAACATATCTTCATTCATAAATTATATTTAGCACAACCTTTATTTATTTTCACTATCATACCAAGGTAAAAAGCTCATAAATACCCTTTTAACAGCATACGTAATTATATTTGGCGGTTAGCAATTTAGCATTACACTTCAACATCTTAAACACCATATTTACTAATTTATGCCATTAAGGCAATGTGCTAAATTTACCAAGTTGTCAAAATTGAAAATATAACACCATTTGAATTCAACTATTTTCCTAAACATGTTTCATAAACCAAATACTAATATTACCATAGCCTTTCATGCCATCAAACCCCTTACTTTAAATACTCACACATTACAGTAATTTGTGAATCTACCCATTCAAGCGTTAACTTCATTTTTTTTCCGAATGATGGTACAACCATCATGACTTGCTTGTAAACAATCTGTAATTATTCTAACATATACGGTTATATATCAGACCAACTCTTGGGGTTTTAAGAACCTTTATACTTTTTCATGCCCAAGTACCATGCACATTTAGAGTATATTCCCCTTATTTGGGATTCTTAGCATATTTTTATTATTTGAAAACTTGCATACACTTGGTGAATTTATTTTTAAGGTCTTACATAAAATAAATAACTAAGGTATAAAGGGTAAACAAGGGTAATTGCTTAAAATCAATTATGGTTCAAATTTTAAGTAAACCTAAAGATGTAAGCTTTGGAAATATGATGTCCAAATTGTTTTATGACCTAATTGATAATAAAGTAAGGTATAGCTTATATTCAAATGTATTTAAGTAACTATTTATTGTTTATTAAGTGTAGCCTGAAAAGTTGATCAATGATGTAAAAATCGTTTGACGGTAGCTTGGCGGTGCAATAGGGTTAATGGATTAATTGAGGACTCTAAATCATAAAGGAATTTATTTAAAAATAAATAAATATAACAAAATAACAAAGTATGATTCATTTTATTCTTAGATACACATCAAATATTATACATTTGTGTATTTTCATTCTTTAATCTTGATTTTATCAGTTTTCTTGACTTATTTGACCGATACTTAACCAAATTAATAAAAAGACAAAATTACAGTTTTGGTCCCTAAAGTTTTCAAATATTTCACTCTAGGAAAAACTATCAAAAAATCACGGTTTTGGTTACTAATGTTTGTGAAACGTTACAAATCGGTCCTTGAGTCAGGTAAAAAAACTAAATTGTCCTTTTTAATTTATTTTTCCTTTTTCTTTGAATTAATTATTTATTTTATTTAATAAAAAAAGAAAATACACCACATTTCGGACACTCCAGACCTACGTCTTCTTCTTCTGGTGTCGCCTCATGATTACGCACAATTACCGGCAGCGCCTCTGACCCGCTCTCTTTGTGTGTTGTGTTTCAATTGAAGCAAGTTTATCCAATGGGCTATTACAGCGTGCTGACGATTCCGCCGGCATCGGCGGTGATGAATTTGGTTTGGTTTCAGAAGGTCGCCAAAGGATTGATTAAAACACTCACTAACTCAAAAGGGCACAGTCATAGCAATTGATGCTTGCATTCAGTATCTTATTGAAACATCGTATTTGACTTTTTGTTGCAAACCAGCCGTCTTTATGAGTAAAAATGCAACAAGACACCAAGATTCAGAAAATCGATTTTTGGCCAAAGAAAGGTCAAGTTGGATTTCGCTCGAGACTAATTCAAAATCATTTATTCTTGTGAAACCTAGTTTTTTCCATTTCCTTTCGCAAATACTTTTGTCGTTTGAACATTGAGCAGGAGGAGGAAGAATACATAAACATCGAAAGTCAAACTTTGGCAGGTTTGGTGATAAATTGTAGTTTAGAGAGAGAGAGAGAGAGAGAGAGAGACGCGGAGGGGGTGGGGGGTGTGGGAGGTATTTTCTTTTTTTTATTATTAATAAAATAAATAATAAATTTAAAGAAAAATAAAAAAATTAAAAAGGGAAAATTAATATTTTTATCTGACCCAGTGACTGATTTGTAACATTTCACAAACTTTAGGGACCACCAACGTGATTTTTCGATAGTTAGTCCTAAAGTAAAATATTTGGTAAACATTAGGGACTAAAACTGTAATTTTGCCTAATAAAAACTATAAAATTATTAAAAAAAATTGACCGTTAACGCTTATTAATTGGATGCCAAGGACCACCAAGATCGATATTTGACCAAACCGTCAAGTCTAACCGATTAGGCCTAATCGTAATCGGTTGCAGACCGTGTCAAACGATTAATTGGCCGTCAAGACCGATTTTACAATACTGGTTTGATCCACGATGATCAAAAACTTAATGGTTTGAATTAAAGTAATAATACTAAGTTGATATACAATTTGATGCAAAAATTACAATTTTTGACAAAATAATGTAAAGATGTCATACATTTAACATCTTTGAAAATAGGTTATTACTGTAGGAAACTTTGAAAATCGTTTATGTTGAAGTTGAAGAAAATGGTGTGAAATGATGATGATGGTGTTGTAAACCATTATTAAATTAATAATAAAAATGATTAACAACTAAAAATGGTTAATAGATAGCATATTTCATATGTAAGTATATGTAATTGATATATAGTGGTAAAAGAGCTATATAAATGTTACGTATTTTTTTTTTTTTTTGAATGGCGGCATAATATTAAATAAAAGACTAGCAAAACGTTAGCAAAAATTACAAAGAAGTAATAGTTACATTAGAATTAGACACCCAATCACTCCAAGAAATCCTAAGCATACGAAACCTAGCACAAACCCAAAGAAACGATTGAGATTGAATAAAACCTCACAAAGCCGCCTTAAGAGACTTACTCTTATCGAATAGATACATATTCCGAAAAAACCAAATCGCCCAACCCAAAGTATAACAAACCACCTCCAAACACACTTTAGCCTTTTTCTTCATTCAAAGGTCATCAAACCAAGAATCTCAATCACTAATAGAAGAACATATATGAATATCAAGCTCCCACCATCTCGCCACCAGTTTCCAAATATCAAAGGCCACCTCACAGGAAAAGAAAAGATGATTGATCGTCTCCACATCCGTCATACAAACCGGACACAAGGTAGAGTCCAAATCCATACCTCTCCTTTCCAGATTAACTTTGGAAGGCAAACGATTCAACCTAAGTTTCCACATAAAAACATTCACCTTAGCAGGGAGAACCCGATTCCACCTGGTCTCTATATTCGACACCTCCAGTATGAATTGTAAATCAAACTCCTACCCGACGCCACCAAATATCCCCCCGCTGAATCAGAATCCCATACCCAACCATCCTCCTTATTCGAAATCACCACGTGATCCACTAACACCTTCAAGGCTTGAAACTAATCTAACTCGACCCCACCACTCGGCACATGACGCAAAAACGAGCCCCAACTATGAAGATTCACTCTCTCCACCACCGTACAATTGTTATGTAAGTCCAGAGCAAACACACCATTAAACTTGTGACGCAGACACGCATCACCACACCACAAATCATTCCAAAAATAAGTATTTCTCCCAACCCCTACATGCTGCCTACACCTAGCGAACAAATAAACCCCTTTCTCTTTCAAAATGGCTATCGATTTTAAGATATCTAACCAAGGGCTAACCCCCCCCCCCCCCCCTCGCGACCGCGCAATCTATTCTACTCGACATCACCACCATGAATAGAATAAACCACCTTAGCCCACAAATCCCTCGGCCTTGTTCTAAACTACCAAATCCATTTAAACAATAAAGCACAATTCAAGCTAAAAAATACTCCCAACTCCCAAACCTCCTAACTCCAGACTCGCCATACACTTCCTTCAAGCAACCCATGTCATTTTTCTTTCCTCCAAATCAGCACCAATAAAAAAATTGTTCCTCAAAGATTCCAAAACCTTTTCAACACCAACATGAATACGATACAGACACAAATAGTAAGTGGTAAAGCTACCCAAGATCGCCTTGATGAGCGCCAGACGACCACCAACCAATAACATACGAGCATGCCACGAAGATAGTCTACTTTTAAATTTGTCCACGTTGTTATTCCAATGCTTAATACGACCCATATTACAGCCCACAGGAACTCCCAAATAAGTAATCGGGCTATCCGCGACTCTGCACCCCAATATACACACCATCTCCTGCATCTCAAAATTCTTGACTCCAACTCCAAGAATCTTACTCTTACTCACATTTATCTTCAAACCAAAAGTGGGATAAAAACACCTCAGCAACCCAATCAAATTTCTAGCACAATGAACATCCCAATCACAAAGAAAAATAACATTGTCAGCATACATCAAATGAGAAATAGCCGACCTATCATTGTCCAAGGACACTCCATTGATGAGATTACACTGCACCGCCTTCGAGACAATGGCGTGAAGGCCTTCCATGGCGATGATAAAGAGAAAAGGAGATAACGGGTCTCCTTGTCTTAAACCCCTAGCCATTTCAAACTCATCAGTCGGAGCACCATTAATAAGAACAGGAGCACGAACATTAGTAAAACACCCCTTGACCCATCTCCTCCACCGAAAACCAAATCCCATCTCAGCCATAACCACATCCAAAAACTCCCAACGAAGAGAATCATAAGCTTTTTCAAAATCAACTTTAAACGCAAAAAGCTTCATGTGTTTACACTTATACCAACCCATCACATCATTAAGAATCATTGGGCCATCAAGAATGAATCTACCCTTTTGAAACGCAGACTGTTCTGAACTAATGTACCCACCAATCACCATACTAAGCCGATTAGCAAGCAATTTGCCAATAATTTTGTATTGACAACCAATCAGACTAATAGGTCTAAAGTCATAAACCAGTCTAGGATCTTTCACCTTAGGAATTAAAGCAATAAAAGAAGAATTACACCCCTTCAGTAAGTAAGAAGAATTAAAAAACTCCCTTACCAAATTGACGACATCATCCTCCACCAGATCCCAGAAGTGCCTAAGAAAAGCAAAAGAAAAACCAGCAGGACCAGGAGCTTTATCCCCACCACAATCCCATACAGCTCGTTTAATTTCCTCCCAAGAAAAGTCAATCTCCAAAACATTAGCATCTTCAACCGATAGTTTCTTTGAGAAATCCGCCCCCAACCATGACTGAGGCCCCTCAAAAGGAGAAAACCTAGCTTTAAAATGATTAAAAAACTCAGCTTTCACCTCAGAAGGCTCCTCAATCCATATACCGTCCTTTTTGTGTGTTGATGTGTGTGAAGGATTGTATGGCTTGATGTTAGTCTTTTAGCGTACGTGATGTTTTTCTGAATTCTAAGTTTCTTATGAGTCCTTTCAGACCTGGAAAAGGTCTTAATAAAGTTCTTTATGGGTTTAGGGTTGAAAACCCCAACCCTAATGTCATTTTTGGGATTTTCGTATTTTTTCACTATTTTGATCCGTTCTTAGAAAATTCATATAAAATTGTGTATTTGGCCATTTTGGGTGAATCATACATTTCTGGAAAGGTCTAAGTGTCTAATTTCTACATTCATAAGGCCATGGTCTGATTCGTGTGCTAGCTTAGGTGAAAGTTGCAATCTTCACTAGCTGGTCCAGAACTGTCATGTACAGTGAATTCTGTTTTTAAAAATTCATAGTTAAATGTACACAAATGATTTGGGGGCAAGATCACTGGGAAACGTTGATGCTATATGTCTAGTGTTTCCATATAAAAATTTAAAACCCAGTTCTTAGCCCATTAGGATCTTGGTTTGTTTATTTGGAGTCTGGTCAGTTTAGTGTCCATTCTGCAAAGACTAATTGTGGATTTTATTCTAACCTTTTGGAAAATGAAATTGACATGAGGTCAGGACCTGTATTCTTATATTTGGGTCTAGTTAATATATTATTTTTACCTGAATTTATAATGGACAAATACTAGGTTGAAACTAGCAATCTTTTCAACTTGGTCTGGGTTTGACAGATTTTGATACCCAATCTTGGTTAATTCATATAACATAGAGGAAAAATAGTTAGTGCATGTGTCTTACATCCCTGGAATGGTAAAGAGATGAGTTAGGTAAATGTCTAAATATATCATTGATTTGTTGAGGTTACGATGGGCTTAAGTGGTCATAAATAGACTTTCTGTTTTGGGGTTAAAAGTTGAATATGAATTTAATAAGTATTTTATATCTACAAGTATATAATTAAGATAAGGCTTAGTTATTATGCCATATAATAACTTAATATACCTTATAGGAGTATAAGGTGTGTAGTGTGCGGGTTTGAGCTTGGTTGGATTTGCGGAGTTGCTGCACGGATTTCTGCATTGCCGATTCGAGGTGAGTTTCTCACTACATTGTGTGGACGTTATATGTGCTTTACCGTAGTTTTGTGTGCTTGTAAGATGTTTGTGGATAGTACCAAGTTGTGTGTATTTTATTAATAGTATACCTTCCTGTTATAGTTGTATGTGTTGGGGTATGGTGTGTGGTTAGTACTAGACGTATCTAGGTCTAGTATGTAGATAATACGGGCTCGACGTACTGAGAAAAATAGGGTGGCTCAACGAACTGAGCAATATAGGGTGGCTCCACGAACTGAGCAATATATGGTGACTACAAACTGAGCAATATAGGGTGGCTCGACGTACTGAGCAATAGGTTGGCTCAACGTACTGAGCAATATAGAGATGCCGGCAAGATGCACTAAGCGGATACGCATGGCTCGACGAATAGAGTATGCGCGGCTCGGAGTGCTGAGCGGTAGAGCTTGACTCAATGTAATGGGTAGACTAGACTATGTATTTATTTTACCGTGTTATATGGTTGTGTCTTACTTGATATGGATAGAGTATGTGTGACTGATATGTCGTGTATGTGTTGGAACTTACTAAGCTGTGTGCTTATCATTTCCCTATTAAATTATTGTTTCAGGTTTTACAGGTGGGAATGACGGCTAGGCATGACGGGTACACACTGATGCTGCTTATTTGGAGATTTATGTTGTGAATTGGTGTTAAAATGTTTTTGAATGTCTTCATAATGTTAAATTTTGATTAAAGTGATATTTATTAAATGAAAATGTTTTTCTTAAAATTTTTAAATTTATGATAAAAACTGGGACGTTACATTTGGAAGCTACAATTTGCTGGTCAATTTAGAAAGCGATACCGGTAGTTATAGTCATAGACTTATCCAAGTGGGAGACTGTTGGATTAGGTGTCTAAGCAATGACTATAATTAGTATATATTTAATTGATAGTAGCAAAGTCCTTTTGGGTTGCCCTCATAGCTGGCAATTTGATAGAATTACCTTTAAGAGCGAGAGATTGATTTATTATGTGATTAATAAATCAATATAAATAATTTGTTAATATATTATAAGGATAATATATTAATTAGAAATAGTATTATTTAATTAATAATTAATCAGAAATTAATTGAAATTAATTTTGGGATTAATTAGATTAATTAAAAGTGCAGGGGTGAATTGTAATTGTTCAATAGTTGAGCAATAGATAATTATAGTATATATATATATATATATATATATATATATATATATATATATATATATATATATATATATATAGTGAACGAAATTTTAAGGATATTTTATCCTTATAATTTTCGAAATATATATTATATAAATAAGGGTTTGAA
Source organism: Cichorium intybus (assembly GCA_023525715.1). NCBI lineage: Eukaryota > Viridiplantae > Streptophyta > Magnoliopsida > Asterales > Asteraceae > Cichorium > Cichorium intybus. The sequence goes on from CM042009.1 coordinate 37,204,358, forward strand.
TTTAAAGATAAAAGGTTTATTCGGTTTGAATTCAAATAAGGCTTATGTGTAAGGCTTATCCACTAAACCCTTAAGGCTATAAATAGGGAGCCCAGTACCCTAAAAGCCACGAAATTTTAAGAGTTTTTCTCTCTCTCTCTCTCTGGTTTTTCTTGTTGCTAGTTTTGGGTGTGAACCATTAGAGGCACGACGCTTGTGGTGCTCGCTTCTAAAAGATCAACAAAGGTTAGTAATTTTCTTTAAATTCTTCTAGTAATTTTTGATTGGCCTCTAGGTATTTATTATATGTTCAAATAGTGAAAACATAGATCCAATTAGGTAGCATGAGAACTTAGGGTTTAGGTTTAGTTGATTTGCATAAAACCTATCAATTGTGTCTTGTGTGACCCATGACTTGCCGTATCAACCAGATTATTGCAAGAAGCACGCTGTAGAAATATTTGCCATCATTCGTTTTAGATACTTGTGTCCACTAAGGTTACCTCTCCTTTGTTGTAACCTTAGACGCATGATGTGAGTAAGCTAAACATATTGTGGAGTGTACTAAATACTTTGCATAGCCTATGTATCAATATAAAATCTCTTTATTTCTTCGGTTGACGTATCTTGATCAAATTAGACCAAAGTAAACCACTTTATTCCTTGTGGCTTGTTTGATTTCTTCGTGTCGTTCTCATTAGTCTAGATAGTCGTGTAAGAAGTGTGTTTTGTCAGAGTGTTTAATTTAAACATATATTTAAATCATTAACTTATAAAAATGTCTCATCTATTAATTCTAATTAAGTTGTTAACACTTTTTTATCATATATTTAAGTCATTAACTTATAAAAAATGTTTTATTTAAGTTGCTAGTCAATTAAGCTAAATACATTACAGTCGCATTTTTATGAAAGATACACATCCATATTTTAGCTAAATATAGATATGATAACATTCGAGATTCACGTCATGAGATGTATGAAATTCAATATAATATTGTGAATATAAAAAATTACACTTAAACATAAAAAATAATATAACTATTATTTAGTACCTAATTTAAGTTAATAGAATATATTACACATTTTTCTTATAATATTAAATCATTCTTTTTACAGGCCTATAATGTCTTTTTACTTTTTTCAATTAGCTATTAGATAGTGTTTATCAAACATTATTTTTTATCAACTATCAACTAGTTTTTCAAGTGTCAAACATAGCTTAAATTGTATTAATTATAGATAAGCTAAAATGATTACAATAATTAAATAAGAATATAATATTAAAATAATAAGAAATCTCCAGTAAAGTCCCGAAACTTTGGTTTTATTTATAAAATAAGTCATGGCTTTATTTTTTGAACAAAAAATGACAAAACGTTGTCATTCGTTTCATAGTGGACAATAAACTGCCGATAATTTACACATTTAGGATTTTAGCCGGTAATCTTGGCTTTTACCAAGTAATCTTCAGACGAGTCTCTATATTCTAGGCTCATTAACGATAAATTCATTGATGTTTTAACGGAAAAAGACAAAGGGTATTGTCTTAGTGTAATCTTATTGTATTTTAATAGAGGGTATTATATTACTTTAATCTTAGTATATTGTCTATGTCTGATTATTATTGTATTCATTTTTTATTGTATTCTCTCTATCTAGCAGTGGTTATAATTTTGCATTATTCCATGTTTAACTGAGGGTATGATCTTACACTAATCTCATATTGCATTCTCTTTTTTTATAAAATGGTATTGTCTATCTATAAAATTAATGTATTATGTCTCTCTAACAGAGCATATTATTCGGTAGTCTTGTCTTATTCTCTTTGTCTTACAAATGATATTATCTTACATTAATCTTATTATATTATCTCTGTCTAGTAGAGGGTATTATCTTACCGTGATTTTACAATATTCTCTTTAACATGTCGAATGGTATTATCATTAATGTAATCTTATTATATTCTCTCTCTTTGACAGAAGATATTATCTTAATTAATCTTACATTCTCTCTGATTAATAGATTGTCTTGTCTTATTGTAATTTTACTATATTCTCTCTGAATTCTTCTATTCAAAAGAAATCATGGCTTCATCTTTAAATACACACGAATATATGGATTTTCTAGAATATTACTTGTCAAAATTCAATATTACTGTCTAAAATATTTAATGTGTAAATAACTGCCGGTTTCTTATCCTTTTATATAAATAGTTGTTGGTTTTTTTTTTGGCTTTTTATGTTCAAAAATCATAAAATCATGATTTTCTCATAAATAATACAATAGTTTTGGTATTTCCCTAAAAGAATAATACATAACATTGCATACCATTATCAAAATACACAATTAAAGGAAAGAGTTATTATGGATTTGATGCATAGAATCAATTTGCCATTTATTATTAGTTATAAATATCAATTCGAAAGAGGTACAATTACAGTAATATAGTAATTAACTTTAACGTTTTTTAAGAGGATACCATTTTTAACGTTTCGTTCTTGTTATAACTAGGAATAAATTTATTTGAAACGGTAAAACATTCATATCATTTCTAATATAAATAATATATTTAACCTTACATGTATATATAGACGAATTAGTCAGTTCTTTTAGTCGTCAACTAAGTTACAACGATTATATACGACTATCCAATGGCAACCATCATGAATTACATGTATTTGCTAGCCTTGATTTGCCTTATGTGTAAAGGTATATCCATATTCATATATACTAGCGTATTTTAAATTTATTTATATAATATATATTTATTCGTTGATATATTATGTATAATTGCAGATGCTTTTGCTCAAGGAGAATTCACCCTTACAATACATCAAGAGGCAACAAATACACCACACGAGTGGAACGTCACAATTGAAAACACAACTCCTTGTGTTATTTTTGATGCAAAATTAGGTTGCAAAGGGTTTCAATCTCACATAGAAATAGACCCTAAAGTCATCTTCAAACAAGATGACTCGTGCGTCATTAATGGTGGCCATCAGATTAATCCTAGAGATAGCCTTCATTTCATCTACTCTTGGGAAAATCAATTTCCATTCAAAGTGGTTAATACAGGCATAGCATGTTCATGAAGAACGATTTCTTGTAAAATCTGATAAATTACACCCAAAATGAATAAATGCATGACAAAGAATTACTTGTTTTTCGTATATCCTATTCTTATCTCTTTGATTATATATATTGAGAATAAGTTGAATTTAATATATATATATATATATATATATATATATATATATATATATATATATATATATATATATATATATATATATATATATATATATACTAGGTTATTAGCCCGTGTACTACACGGGTTAGAAATTAAAAAAAAAACAAAAATATAAAACAAATTATAAATATATGAGTGTTAGAAATTAAAAAAAAAAGCAAAAAAATATATATATATTATAAATGTATGAGTATAAATATTAACTAACAAGTTACAAACTCATGTGTTACACGGTTAACAAATAAAAATAACATGTATACTAAGAAAAACATTTTATTTTAAAAGTACGATGCTATTAATGATTCATTTACAAAGTTCAATGGTAACGGTTTTGTATTTCTTTGCCATTTTTCCGGAAATTATTATTTTTGGCTTTACAAACTACATTGCTTTTATTAACCCGTTTTTCAATAGTAAGATGCTAAAAACTGATATGAGGTCATGGACTGGTGTTGTCATCTCTCTATAGTAGGATGCTATTATTACCATGTTTTCAATACTAAGATGCTAAAAAGCGGTTGTGTAAGTTTTGCCATATTATGAGTAACAAATGGGACCACAAGGCTCAAAAACTTTACTAACTTGGTGTCTTTTTACGCAACAAATTAAGAGGTGAATAAGACTAGAAAAATGTTACACAAGCAAAGGTGTAATCATATTAATATGCGATATACCAAATCATTTAAAACATCCATAAAAAAGCACTCCAGAAAGTAAAAAAATAAAAAACAATAAGGAACTAAACAAGTATCCCACTTCCATCACACTTAATCATGAGGATAATACAAGTGAAAAGCATCAAGCACCAACCACCTGGCTTACACCTCCATGTCAGCTTTGCACAACTTTAATTGCACAACTTTAATTTTACTAAAACTGTAAAATTACCCTACAATTTATTCCAAATTTACCAAATTAGCCTCACCAAGAAATAAAAGAATCCAGGGGCAAAAATCGTACCAAAGAGATCTTATATGTAATACATCTTGAACAACCCATTAAAATCAAAGCTTTTAATATCTTTATCCAAAGTTCAACCCTATTGCAACTGGTATATAAAATGAGATGTTAATTAGTATTAAGGCTAACCTTGAGAATTGTATCCCAACTTATTGTGAGTTCTGAAAACTTCCAAGATTTCAAGCCACCTCTCATTCACAAAAACTTGTAAAACAAACATTCAAATTCAAACCCACCATCCTTTTCATGTCATCACAATACTCCCTTGCAATAACATTCACTTTTCTTTTATCCATGCCCACTTGAAAGATATCGACGTATCCTAATATATGAACAAATTTGTATATCCACTAAATAAAACCATAAACTACAAAAAGACTATTCTACCCTTGTAAAAAGATTAACCAATGTCCGTAAGAAAAAATATACCAGCACATTACACAATTTGGGTGAATTTTCAAGCATAAAGGAATTTGAGTTTTTTGTAACATAACTGAGCAATATGCATTATATCAGAGGGTTCAAACCCATCATAACGGATTCATTGGGGATTTTTGGTAAGAAGATTCAGGAGTTCTTCCTCTTGGATGCAGTCTTCCTTAATACTCGTTAAAATCCTGATTTTTTCTTCAACGCTCATCCTAAAACATCAAACATAACTTATTGAATTCAATGGACTTAATGATAACAGATGTAGAAAATAATGCTTTTCGTTCTCTTCGATTTCAGCTACTGAGATGCATTCATTGAGAATGCATGCCTTCTTGATAGGTAATTAAGTTTGTATCCTTTTGTTACTTTTGTAGAACATATTAACAAGCACAAGTACTAAAACACTTTACACAGTACATATTTATATTAAGATACATAGTTCGTTAAACTGAATCCTCCAAGGTGTAGAAAACAATTCACAGTAAAATTAGGTCTAATTTAGTCTCAATCAAATCAAACTGAGTAAAAATACTTGTGGAAAGTCAAATATATAACAAAAAATACCTGTAAATTAGGGAAGAAATATGGGATTCAGATTACGAACAAAAACACTACCATTTTGTAGAACATCAAGTTCATCTTCTAAACTTGATGATGGTTCGTCCACCTCAGCAGTCTCATTAGGGTTTTCAATTGTGTCTGTAGGCTCTTCAACATCTGTTTGTTCACCATTCTTTCACATCCTGTGTCTTGTAACTATCAATCAAAATGTTGGAACGAAATTTCGTGAACAGGAAAATGGGTAAACAGAACCACAATAATTGTGAATGGGATAGAATGCATCGAGAAGAAAAAAAAGGAAAACCTTGGATGGTTCAAGGATGAATTGCTCGTAAAGATTTGAATGGCGGAGAGGTAAGGAACATAGTATTGGACGATATAAACACCTTATAGAAATTTCAAATCCATAAAAATGCTAAAAACTTAGAGATTGTATTGCTTTAAGTATTCAAGTCTAGTAAATAAACTCACAATTAGTAAAGAATATCAAAAAACCATATGCCCAGACACAAAGAGTCACCTGAACGTTGGAAAATACCACGGATCCGAATTGACTTTAGACAATATTAGCTCAATGCAGAATGAGATCAAAATTATCAAACGGTAAAAATCACAACGAAAATACGAATGAAGTAAATAAAATAGAGACACGGGGATTTATGTGGAAAACCCAAATCGGGAAAAACCACGGGCGGAGGAAGCCGAGAACCAATTCATTATATTTTGCGGTATTTACAAAATATTTGAAGAATATAAAAATACAAAGATTTTAAAAACTCCTATGTATTTACAAGAGAAGAAATTGATTTACTAAAGAGGGAATTGGATGGTTTTTGGTGTGGTTTGCATAAATGAGTTTCTAATCTATTTATAGTGAATTGTTGCATGCCACTTTAGAAAAATGGCTCATTGTTAAAAAAATTTCTGCATGCCATTGTTGGAAAATCTTTCTTCACATGGGCAGCTTCTTGACTTTGTTTAGCAGCCATTGTGAAGTCATATTCCACAATCTCCACCTTGACTTCAAAATGGAACAAAAATTATATACCCATTTGGTAAAACCAACAACTCTTCAAACTTCAAAACTCCATAAGAAATTGCAATCACCATATAAAGAAAAATTGATCCTGAAAAATAAAATACTTCCTCCACCACGAGCCTAACTAGGCTCAACTGCGATCAGAAATACCCATTAAGTCCAAACACAGTTTGAACTTGGATATCGGAAGACTCTTTGTGAACACGTCAGTAGGATTATAATTTGTATCGATCTTTTCTATGACACAATCACCTTTTTCAATGATATCACACACAAAATGATAACGAATATCAATGTGCTTTGTACGGTCATGAAATATCTGATCTTTACCCAAGAAGATAGCACTTTGATTATCACAAAATATTGTGGTAACCTTTATTCTATCATCGAGTTCTCAAAACAATCCCTTCAACCAAATGTCTTCCTTAACTGCTTCTGTAATCGCCATATACTCTACCTCTGTAGAAGACAGTGCAACTGTAGACTATAACTGGGCTTTCCGACTACTAGCACAACCGTTCAGTGTAAACACATACCCTGTAATGGATCTTCGTTTATCCAAGTCTTTGCCAAAATCTGAATCAACATATCCAACCACCCCAGTGTTAGATTGTCCATAGCATAGACACATAGAAGACGTACCGCGTAGATAACATATGATCCACTGTACTGCTTTCCAGTGTTCTCTCCTTGGGTTCGCCATATATCTACTAACCATGCTAACTACATAAGCCAAATCAGGGCATGTGCAGATCATAGCATACATCAAAGATCCAATAGCACTAGAGTATGGTACGCGTGCCATGTACGCCATATCAGTCTCAGTAGTAGGACTTAAAGCGGATGATAACTTGAAATGAGCTGCAAAAGGTGTGTTGACAGGCTTTGCTTCATGCATATTAAAGCGTCGTAGGACTTTCTCAATGTAACCCTTTTGAGAAAGATGCAAGATCCTAGACTTCCTGTCACGAACAATTTTCATACCTAAAATTTTCTTGGTCCATTTCAAAATCAGCTTTCAACTGGTCTTTTAACTTCTGAATCTCCTTCATATCTTTCGCTGCAATCAACATGTCATCCATGTACAAGAGTAAGTAGATCTTTGAACCATCGTCACCTTTCTTGAATTAAACGCAGCTATCATAGGTGCACCTGCTGAATTTGTGACTGGCCATGAAATAATCGAACCTCTTGTACCATTGTCTAGGAGACTGTTTGAGGCCATAGAGAGATTTCTTCAATTTACATACATAGTCCTCCTTGCCAGGAACTACAAAACCTTTCAGGTTGTTGCATGAAAATCTCTTCCTCAAGCTCACCATTTAGGAAAGCTGTAGTAACATCTAGTTGCTCCAACTCATAATCATTTGAAGCAACTAACCCCAACAATACACGAATAGAAGTATGTTTGACTACTGGGGAATAGATGTCAGTATAGTCAACGCCTGGAATTTGACTGTAGCCTTTAGCTACCAACCGAGCTTTATATCTTGGTTTCTTATTCGGGTTAACAAGTTCTTTGAGCTTGTATACCCACTTGCATTTAACTGGCATTTTCCTTTTTGGAATAGGAACTAAATCCCAAGTACCATTTCTTTGCAAGGATTCCATCTCATTATGCATAGCAATCATCCAATCACTTGAGTCTTTAGATTTGATAGCCTCATCATAATTTACAGGCTCCGTTTCCGACTCAATATCATTAGCAATGATAAAAACATAAGCAACAAGTTCAGCTTCAGCATACCTCTTTGGAGGAACAATTTGTCTTCTCAGCCTATCTCTTGCAATGCTTCGAGTAGTAGCTTGTGGTTGTGAAGTTGTTGTTTCTTCAACAACGACACGCTCATTTGACGAGGAAGACTCTTGTTGCTCAACTGAACTTGGACTAGTGACAGGTGAAATAGGAAGCTCCACCTCCATTTGAGCTTTCTTTTTACTTGCTTTTGATGATGCGTTTGTATCATCTATAGAGTCAGAAGTTTGATGAATCATAGTAGATGCATCAAAACTAACATCTATTGAGATGATGATTTTATTTAGATCATTGCTCCATAACTTGTAACATTTAACTCCTGGATTATAACCAAGAAAGACACATTTAAGTGCTCTCGGTTCTTACTTCCCATTGTCAACTCGTGCATAAGCTGGACACCCAAAAGGTTTTAAATCTGTATAGTCGGCAGTTTCCCAGACAACAACTCAAAAGGAGTTTTCTTCTCAATTGCTCGTGACGGAGATCGGTTGATAACATAGCAAGCAGTAGAAGCAGCCTCCGCCCAGAAGGACTTTGGCAATTTGGAATTTGAAAGCATACACCAGACCTTCTCCATAATGGTGCGATTCATCCTTTCGGCTACACCATTTTGTTGAGGTGTCTGGACTACCGTGCGATGTCGAGTAATGCCTTCCTTTCGGCAATAGGCATTCAACTCTTCTGAGCAAAACTCTAGTCCATTATCCGTACGAAGATACTTTACCACCAATCCTGATTGCTTTTCAACCTGAACTTTCCAGTCTCTGAAGGTAGAGAAAACGTCTCCCTTATGTTTTAAGAAGAAATACCACACCTTCCTGGAGAAATCGCCAATGATAGTGAGCATATAGTTAGCTCCAGCTTTAGAAGCAACTCGAGCTGGTCCCCACAACTCTGAGTGGACATAGTCGAGTGGTCCTTTTGTTGTATGGATACCACTTGCAAACCTCACTTGTTTTGCCTTGCCATATACACAGTCTTCATAGAACTCCAAATCAACAATCTTTTGTTGACCAAGTAAACCTCTTCAACTCAATTCTGACATGCCTTGAAAACTCATATGGCCGAGTGGAAGGTACCAAAGACAAGACTGATCTGGATCAGAAAGAGTCTTTGAAACAACAGCAGCATCACTCGAAATTGTTTGCCCGTCAAGAAAATAGAGGTCTGAGGTTTTTCGACCGGCTCTCGGTTTGTTGGAACCATCTTTGAACACCCTGAGAACTACACCTTTACCGGCAAACTCGTATCCCTTTTTATCAAAGGAACTGAGAGATAACAAGTTTCTTCTGAGGTCAGGGACATATCTAACATCCCCAATGGTTCGGATAACTCCGTCAAACATGCGGATTCTGACTGAACCATGTCCAAGAACTGGACATGTAGTATTGTTACCCATCAACACATAGCCCTGGTTAACCTTTTCAAATGTGTAAAACCAACTTTTGTTGTGACACATATGAAAAGTACAACCAGAGTCGAGTATCCAATCACCAGTGGAATCCAGTTTATCTGAATAAACTGTCAAGAGTTCTCCAATACATTCAACCTCAGCTACATCGGCTTCACCCGAAGTGCTAGCTTGTTTGCCATTTGCTGTCGCCTTCTCTTTTTCTTTATTCTTCAACTTGAAACATTCGTCGATCACATGTCCCTTCTTGTGACAATAGTTTCAAAACATTCGTTTCCATTTTTACTTGGATCTGGTTCTGTTTGAAGATTGAGAAGTTCTACTTCTCTCTGTTGTTCTTCCTCTGGCATTCAAACCTTCGGCTTTAGCATCACTTGAACCACCACCGGTAATATGCTTCATCTTCTCTTTAGAATCCAAAGCTGTAAAGACTTCATATAAAACAATAGTGTCACGGCTGTAGATGATCGTATCACGAAAATTGCTGTAGGATTCGGGCAACGATGACAGCAAAAATAAAGCTAAGTCTTCATCTTCATACTGAACATCCATATTCTCCAAGTTATTTATTAACTCTTTGAATGTGGACAAATGTTCAGCTAATGAGCCTCCTTCAATCATCTTGAGATTGAACAATCGTTGCTTTAGATGCAACTTGTTCGGTAAGCTCTTTGTCATCAATAACTGCTCTAACTTCAGCCACAAAGCAGCCGCCGACGTTTCTTTTAGAACATCTTGTAAAACATCGTTTGACAAATGCAAACGAATTTGAGATAAAGCCTTCAGATCTTTCATCTCCTTTTCTTCTTCGGTCAATGTAGCGGGCATCTTTTCGAAGCCCAAGAGTGCCTTGTGTAAATCCATCTGAATGAGAATGTCTCTCATCTTTACTTGCCACAGTGGAAATCGGGTATTTCGATCCAGCTGCGGAATATCGTATTTCACCGAAGACATGATTAATTACTTGATAAAATGATCCCAACAAGCTAATATCAGAACCCGGACACTCTGATACCAATTGTTGTAAAATACGACGGATCCGAATTGACTTTAGACTATATTAGCTCAATGCGGAATGTGATCAAAATTATCAAACGGTAATAATCACAACGAAAATACGAATGAAGTAAATAAAATAGAGACATGGAGATTTACGTGGAAAACCCAAATCGGGAAAAACCACGGGCAGAGGAAGCCGAGAACCAATTCACTATATTTTGCGGTGTTTACAAAATGTTTGAAGAATATAAAAATACAAAGATTTTAAAAACTATTATGTATTTACAAGAGAAGAAATTGATTTACTAAATAGGGAATTGGATGGTTTTTGGTGTGGTTTGCATAAATGAGTTTCTAATCTATTTATAGTGAATTGTTGCATGCCACTTTAGAAAAATGGCTCATTGTTAAAAACTTTTATGCATGCCATTGTTGGAAAATCTTTCTTCACATGAGCATCTTCTTGACTTTGTTTAGCAGCCATTGTGAAGTCATATTCCACACTGAAGAAGGCGGAGGTATTCTAATTTCTTATTACACGATTATGGTGGAGCCGTGGAGGCGATGAGAAGATGATTTGTAGAATAAAACCCTAGCATAATAAATAGCGATTTCCAAATTGAAGTGCAGGATGAAAAACTAAACACCCACAACAATAGAAGATCAAATTGACCATACCTGAGCACGGTTGTGAAGGTGGCACGATAGTGGCAGTGAACGACGGTGATCGCAACGTAGGGTGCTGTAAACGACGATAGTCTAGCTGTTTTGGGAAAGTCGTAGTCGTGGAGGGGGGTCAAGTTAACGTAATTTGTAGAGGATTACCGCTTATGTTGCTGATTTATCGGGATTCAGATGAAAATTGGGATTTTATCATCGTGGATTGGGATGAATTCAGCCAAAATTTATGGAAGAATTCAAGAAGTTGCTGGTATGATTGCCTTATTTCCAGAAATAGAGCAATCAAATTCAATTCATAACCATAAATTAAGGACGAACAACGTTTCAGCAGGAGGGTGTAATATGAGCGGCAATATAAGGCTGAAATCGTAGGAGAGGATGCCACAAGACAGTGATAATACTCTTTTTATTAGTCTTTTAGTATAGGAAGACATATATATATATATATATATATATATATATATATATATATATATATATATATATATATATATATATATATATATATATATATATATATATAAAAGTTAGAATTGTATTGATTAAAATTTCAGTTTATTTCAAATGTTTCATTCCATGAAGAGTTATAGTCACTTAAAACCATTATTTAAAAGACTACTAGCCGACCTATATATGTATATTGATATATGGCTTTTTCTAAAGATAACTTGTTAAAATCCAAGATTACTGTCTAAAATCTTGAAAGTGTAAATAGTCGTCGGTTTCTTATCCTTTTATATAAATAGTTGCTGCTTTTTGCCTTTTTTCTTTTCAAAAACAAGAAATCGTGATTTTCTCATAAATGATACCATAGTTTTGGGATTTCCTTAAAGAAATAATACATAGCAATCCATACCATTATCAAAAGACACAATTAACGGAAAGATATATCATGGATTTGATGTATAGAATCATTTCTCCATTTATTGTAAGTTCTAAATATCATTCCAGAAATATACAATTATAGTAATATGGTAATCAACTTTAATTTTTTTTTAGAGGATATTATTTTTAACGTTTCATTCTTGTAACTGAGAACTATATTATTTGAAACCATAAAACACTCGTATAATTTCTAAAACCAATATATTTAACTTTAAATGTATTTGTGTGTGAATGAGAGACAGAGAGAGAGAGTGTGTGTGTGTGTGTGTGTATGTATGTATGTATGTATGTATGTATGTATGTATGTAGACTAAATATCAAACGGGAACCATTATTTTCCTACGAACCTAGGAACCCTTCGTGGATCGTTAGATCAAAAAAATCAAAGGTTATTGTTAGTGTATCCCACATTGGTGCGACACGGTCTTATGAGTTTGTATATATGTTGGAGTCTTCCCTCTCTCCACAAGGGCTCTTTTGGAGAGACACTCTTGGGCTCCACATATATTTACATGGTATCAGAGCCAGTGTCCCGCACCCTGTAACCTCATCGAGCCTACGTCTCTGAGGGGGAGTGTTAGTGTATCCCACATTGGTGCGACACGGTCTTATGAGTTTGTATATATGTTGGAGTCTTCCCTCTCTCCACAAGGGCTCTTTTGGAGAGATACTCTTGGGCTCCACATATATTTACAGTTATGATGCAATGTGGCAGTTTTGTAATTAATACTAACTTCAATGATATAATTGACCTTTTATAAAGGAAATAAAGGGTAATTTCGGAAAAAAAAACAAATGAAATCGGAAACAGTCCAATTAAATAGGAAACAACCAAATGAAATCGGGAAACAAGCATCAAAATCGTGAAACCTTCTCTCTCTTTCTTTCTCACGCATACTCGCCGCCCCCTGCTCTCTTCTTCAGCGATCGATCTGATCATCGCCTTCATGTTGTCGTTGCTTTCTCAGGCCGTCGCCATCATCCTTCTCGTTGTCGTTGCCTTCTCAGGCCGTTGCCATCATCCAAGAATGCACAACCCTCATCAGGTTCGATTTATGGATCAAAAAATCCAAGAATGCAAGATTTCTTCGGATGATGCTCAATCTCAGGTTCGATTTAATTCACCGTTCGCCCTAGTGCTTAATTTCATCGAGTATTAATTTAATTTATTCAGTCTCTCTAAACCGAGTTTGAATCGACTCAGAATCGATATTTGTAGTCGAGTTTTCTGGTTTGCGTTCTACTTAACAATCACAAACGTATAGGTTTGCGTTCTACTTAACAATCACAAATGTATAGGTTTTAGTTCCTGCATCCGGGTGTTGAGCGTGTCAAACCAATAAAATAAAAGAGTTGAAATATGGTTTTAAAATGATTTGTTGATTACCAATATTTCGTAATTGCACTACTTGTTATAAATACTAACTATGTAGTATAAATGGCAAGTAGGGTGGATCCACAGGGAGCGATGGTCTAATGGATTACACCTTGATTTCACGAGATTTAAACTTGTAAAGAAAGTAACAAAGGGGGGGGGGAGGGTTGATGATCAGTTGGAATTATGATTGTATAATTGACTTGAGACAGAATATAGAAAAATTGCTTTTGTATTTTATAATTTGGGGACAAATTCTGGTTTTGTACTTTTAGTCATATGATTAGAAATAACAAATGGAATGATGTTTATAACTTTAATCTTTCTAAGTTGGTACTTGTGTATATCGAAAAGCTCGGACATACACCATTCACCTAATGTATCTTAGTCAAGAGAAGCTCGTTAACTAAGACTAATCTTACTAATCAAATCTAGATAAGATCATAGAATTTGAATGAAAGATTGCATTATGTTTTATGTGAATGTTCCCAACAATGTTCAATACTCCTAAACAAGCGTTGAAGCGTCAAAACATGAGATATGATTTTCACCATAAAATGATGATTATCACAAATAACATTTTATGAAACAATTACACGGATTTCATAATTTGTATGATGAGATTGATTTGTATTTAAAATCAAATGGCCAATATGAAATAAATAAAAACCAAACACTTGTTAAATCTCAAAATCATATCACTAGAAAGATATAAAATCAAACATCAAACCATGTATTAATTCAAACCATAATCCTTTGTACAAAACCAGAAAATAAGGTTACTAGCCACTCATGACTAGTAAAAGAGAAACAAACTTACAAAATGAAGATAATCCACACTTGAAGTTGCACAAATAACACAAACAATGTATCTAGAGTATGTTACAGGAGAGAATGGAAGATTGGATGATTTCTAAGGCTACCCAACACATCTATTTATACATAGAATGCCAAGGGTAAAATGGTAATTTGATCCTCAACAAACATAATCATTCTAAGACCCATTTCCTTCATCACATGGCTTCAAAATCGGATTGGATCTGCATCTGGTCGTACAGCAAGGAGGTTACAGCACATGATGGAATAAACAACTCATAGTAGGAGAAAAAGTAAATCTGGCCACTTTTTTAAAGTTAAAACGGCCGTGTAACTTTTAGTACAAAAATTACATGGCCGTGTAATATTACACGGCCAAGTTACATGGCCGTGTAATTCTGCAACACTTTCTGGACAACTTCCTGAGCTGACTTGGCATTCACGTGGCAAAATGAAGTTACACGGCCGTGTAACTTCTAGGCCTAAAGTTACACGGTCGTGTAACACACTGTTTTGTCTTCGGGTCGTTTATTTCACAACTTTTCCGTTTGTGATCCGTTTCTTCTGAAATTTGACGTGCAGCCTCCTAATGATATATAATTAATGTTCCAAGTCTCAAAATACCTGCAAAACATACCATTTTACCCAAACAAATGGTATTACTCCGAAATAAACACATTAGTACGAAAACATGCATATAGCATGCTTTTATTGGCGAAATACGATGTCAAATGAAGTAAATAAACGTGATAAAAGGTGTATATTAATACACCTATCACTGGGCCACCCACAGCTACTTCATCGATGCCCAGCAACTGGTCACTTAACCAAGCTCGCTCACCCAGGTAATTGAAAAACCTTACACGCCAACTGTTCGATGAAATGCCTCAATGAACTCAACTATCACAAAAGTATCTCATTTGTGTTTTCTATTGAAATAGGCGAAAGAATATGAACATTATTGTAAAAATAATATGATTTGAAAATTGATTTAATTGATTTGATTTGGAAATTATTGCAAAAAGAATACGAACCTGGTTTGCAAAAAGAATATGTCGAATATGCCCTTGAACTTTTTCAGATATGTTTTAAGATATTTTTAATTACTTATTGAATATATAATGTAATGTGCAGTTTGGTTACATTGTGTTGACAACATCTGTTGGGATTATGGATCATGAAGAAGCAAGGAGGAAGAATGTTGGTGGTAAAGTGCTTGGTTTCTTCTACTAAAAAAGCAAAATGATTTTTTGATGAGTGTCTTAGGTGTATATGTGCACAAATATATGTGTGCATATATGCATATATGTATGAGCATATGTGTATATATGTGTGCATATATGCATATATGTATGTGTATATGTGCACAAATATATGTGTGTATATATGCATATATGTATGAGCATATGTGAAAATATGTGTGCATATATGCATATATGTATGTGTATATATGCACAAATATATGTGTGCATATATGCATATATGTAAGTGTATATGTGCACAAATATATGTGTGCATATATGCATATATGTATGTGTATATGTGCACAAATATATGTGTATATGTGGATATACACATGCATTTTTATGAATGTTCTTATATATTGTCTATTTGTTCATTTTTATATATGTGTACATATATGCATATATGTATGTGTGTATGTGCACAAATGCACATGTCTCTATTTTTATGTATGTATGTGCATATATGATATTTGGACATGCATATATATGTATATTTTTAAATATTCTTAATATCTTGATTCTTACTCCATTTTATGAACGTTTGTATAGATTTGGATGAAGTTTTAAAGGGTACCGGAGAAGGAAAAAGTGATGAACCGAAGAAAACATGTTGATCAAAGAATAGAAAGATGAATATATATTGATTTGTTGAATTATTGAACTTTTGTTTTATTTTTTTTATATTTTACGTATGTATCGTTCAAAATAGTTGTATGCTATTAGTTTTAATAAATTGGTTTTTTATTATTTTCATTCATATATTAAAAATAAAAATATGTATATGTGATTTATGAAAAGATGCATATATGCACATGTGAGTATGTATATATGCACCTTCAAAAACATGAATTTATATGTTTTTTTAAAATTTCGAGAATCTAGGAATATATATATATATAAATAATTCAAAAAAATTATGTTTCTTAAATTTCAAAAAAATCTGTTTTTTTTTAAATACAAAAATCTATTTTTTTAAGTTTGAAAGTTCAAATTTGTTAGGCTTATTTTTAGGAGATGTTACTATTGTTGCCAAAAATAAAAAATTCAGAATTAAATGATATTTGTTAAATGACTATCATGCCTTTTTATGATTCAACCAATCAGAATTGGTTCCTAGGTTCCTAGGAAAATAATTTTTCTATCCTGAAACGGACTATATATATATATATATATATATATATATATATATATATATATATATATATATATATATATATATATATATATATATATATATATATATATATATATATATATATACACACATATATATATATATATATATATATATATATATATATATATATATATATATATATACATATATATATATATATACATATATATATACATATATATATATATATATATATATATATATATATATATATATATATATATATATATATATATATATATATATATATATATGAATTTGTTAGTTCTTTTAGTCATAAACAAAGTTAAAACGATTATATACAACTATCCAATTGCAACCATCATCAATTACATGTATTTGCTAGCCTTCATTTTCCTCGTGCGTAAAGGTATATCTATATTCGTATATACTAACATATTTTAACTTTGTTTATATAATATATTTATTTGCCGTTATATTATGTACAATTGCATATGCTTGTGCTCAAGGGGAATTCACCCTTACAATACGTCAAGAGGAAAATACACCACACGAGTAGGACATTACAATTGAAAACACAACTCCCTGTGCTATTTTCGATGCAAAATTAGATGTTAAAGGGATTCAATCTCACAGAAATCGACCCTAAAGTTATCTTGAAACAACAGGACTCGTGCGTCATTAACAGTGGCCATAGGATTAATCCTAAAGATATCCTTCATGTCATATATTCTTGGGAAAATCAATTTTCATTCAAAGTGGTTAATATAGGCATAGCATGCCCATGAAGAACGATTTCTTGTAAAATCTGATAAATTAGACCCAAAATGAATAAATGCATGATAAAGAATTACTTGTTTTTCATATATCCTATTCTTATCTCTTTGATTAAATATATATAAAATATATTTTATATGTTAGATTTGTATTGATTTAAATTTCAAATTATTTCGAATGTTTTCATTCCATGAAGAGTTATAGTCACTTAAAACGATTGTTTACAATACTACTAGCCGACCTATATATGTTTATTGATATATTATTGATATATTGATTTTTCTAAAGATTACTTGTTAAAATCCAATATTACTGTTTAAAATATTTAATATGTAAATATCAAAAATATTTAATATGTAAATAACTGTCAGTTGCTTATCATTTTATATAAATAGTTGTTGGTTTTTTTGGCTTTTTCTATTCAAAAGACATAAAATCATGATTTTCTCATAAATAATACAATAGTTTTGGGATTTCCCTAAAAGAATAATACATAGCATTTCATACCATTGTCAAAAGACACAATTAAAGGAAAGAGTTATTATGGATTTGATGCATAGAATCAATTCACCATTTATATCAGTTATAAATATCAATTCGAAAGAGGTACAATTACAGTAATATAGTAATTAACTTTAACGTTTTTTAAGAGAATAACATTTTTAACGTTTCGTTCCTGTAATTGAGAATTAATTTATTTGAAACCGTAAAACATTCATATCATTTCTAAAACAAAGAATATATTTAACCTTACATGTATATATAGACGAATTAGTTAGTTCATTTAGTCGTCAACTAAGTTCCAACGATTATATACGACTATCCAATGGCAACCATCATGAATTACATGTATTTGCTAGCCTTCATTTGCCTCATGTGTAAAGGTATATCTATATTCATATATACTAGCGTATTTTAACTTTGTTTATAATATATATATATATATATATATATATATATATATATATATATATATATATATATATATATATATATATATATATATATATATATATATATATATATATTCGTTGATATATTATGTATAATTGTAGATGCTTTTGCTCAAGGAGAATTCACCCTTACAATACGTCAAGAGGAAACAAATACACCACACGAGTGGAACGTCACAATTGAAAACACAACTCCTTGTGTTATTTTCGATGCACAATTAGATTGCAAAGGGTTTCAATCTCACATAGAAATAGACCCTAAAGTCATCTTGAAACAAGAGGACTCGTGCATCATTAATGATGGTCATAAGATTAATCCTAGAGATAGCCTTCATTTCATCTACTCTTGGGAAAATCAATTTCCATTCAAAGTGGTTAATATAGGCATAGCATGTTCATGAAGAACGATTTCTTGTAAATCTGATAAATTAGACCCGAAATGAATAAATACATGACAAAGAATTACTTGTTTTTCGTATATCCTATTATCTCTTTGATTATATATATTGAGAATCAGTTGAATTTAATACACACACACACACACACACACACACACACATATATATATATATATATAGGGGGAGGTTAAAATGAGAACGATTAAAAGGTTGAGAATGTGAGAATCATTCTGGACCAATCATTTTATAGGGATATTATAGTAATTCAACAATGTCTAATTAATTAAAAATCATAGATAATTATGTTTTTCCTATAATCATGGGATTTAATTATTAACTTTTCATGATTATAGAGATTATGATTTCTGTTACCAAAAAATGAATTAAATATTTTTTTTATTAATAGATTTGTATGATTTAATTCGCAAATGAATAAATATAATTTACCGGAATATTTATAATCATTGATGAATAAAACATATTTTTAATCATATATGTATTCAGTTGTAATCATAAATGAATAAAACACGGTTTAGAGATTAAAATTACAATACAATTCTAATCATAAATGAATAAAATAGATTTTGTAATTATGTAGATTATACCACAAACATAATTAAAATACAATAGTTCTCTATTACCCTGTAATCACAAATGAATAAATTATGATCTTTTCCTTTACCCCACAAACAATAATTAAAATACAATAGTTCTCTATTATCCTATAATCACAAATGAATAAATTATGATCTTTTCCTTTGTAGTGTTGGATTGTACTTTAGCACTCCAATAATGCTTTCCAAAATGATCTTGAATTTCCCTGTACATTGTGAAATACAAAATAAATATCAATAACATTAACTAAATAAAAATTAAAAAAACTAAATAACATTAAAACATACATATAATCATAAAAGAATACACATGAAGAGAATATAAATTACATCTGAATTGTAATATAGTTCTATCCGTTGATGAATAACACTATATTCGTAAATGAAATAATAGGGATATAATCATCGCAAATGAATATCATATAAGGGTATTGATAAAAAAACCCCTTCTTCATTAAAATATGATGTCCCATCAATTAAGGTTTCTTTTTATATTAGTTTTAATATATATATATATATATATATATATATATATATATATATATATATATATATATATATATATATATATATATATATATATATATATATATATATATATATATATATATATATATATATATATAGTGTTATTTGGTTGATTAAATCGGGTTTCGGTTTAAGTCGGTTTTTTTAAATTTTCCAAATTAATCGTAACCAAACCAAATAAGATTCGGTTAAATCGGTTTCGGTTTATTCGGTTTGGTTAATCGGTTTCGGTTTATTCGGTTTGGTTAATTGGCTTCGGTTTATATATATATATATATATATATATATATATATATATATATATATATATATATATATATATATATATATATATATATCTATATATATATATATATATATATATATATATATATATATATATATATATCATTTTCCCTTGAGTAATTCTAATCCTATATATTCCAATCCTACACCGTTGCATGACATACTTACCGCTTCGATCAAATCCTCCACCGTTGCATCAATGCATCCATATTGCAATTGCAATTGTTTGTGGTTCTCATTACGTAAAAGTTACATTGAATGAAGGATACCCGATGCCTCCAATTTATCCACAGTGGAATTATTTCAAGTATGACAATGCATCTGAATGGGCTACTCCTTATGAAAGACAACTACAGATGTACATGAATCATTTCCGCTCTGATCGTAGCACTGAAAGAGTTGTATTAGATGATTGATGATTATTTAAGTAATTTAATATTGTATTTTATTATCTTCATTTATGCAAAAAATAGCTCGATTAGAATAATTAGAACAACATTATATTACAACATTTGATAAATGTAAACGAACAAAACATATAAAAGTGTATTCAAACAAAACGTCAAAAATTAGAAAATTAGTACGTCAAAAATTAGAAAAATAGTAAATTACAACGTTAAATAATGCAAACGAACAAAACGTAAAAGAAAAACATATTAGAAAATATATTCGAACTAAACGTCAAAATGTTAAATAATTATTTATATTATAAATACCTAAATAAGTAAATAAATTAAATAAAAATAATATGTGTATAGATATATATATTACAACTAATATAAAAAGAAACTCCAATTGATGGGACATCATATTTTGATGATAAGAGGGTTTTTTTAAGATCACCCATCATATAATCACCAACAAATTACATCTATTCATTTATGATTATAATTCTTCTATAGTTTAAATGTGAGCAAGTTTCTAGAAGACTTGAGGGGGGGGGGGGGGGGGGGGTTTGGGGTTTTTAAGGGGGGTGAGGTTTTTGGACCAATTAGGAGTTGTACACGTTAGCTTTTTCCTTTTTTCCAATCTACCTTGTATTTTGCTCAATCATTTGTAAAATAGGTTTTGCAGTTAGTACAATTGGTGATACAGGTTTAAGAATCCTTCTTTTTGTTTGTTGAAATGATATAGAATGTTTTAGTGTTTTCCAAAAAAGAACTATAATTACTTTGTTCAATAATATGTGAAACATCTATTGCTCTTAGTACAACTGAATAAGTTGTTTGGATTAACAATTTAAGTTTGGAAATAGTTCTTACGGAGCTAACTCTTTTTTTTTTCAATCTTAATTGTGCTTGGTTCAATTATTTGTAAAACAAGTACTGCAATTAGTACAATCAATGGTGTGAGATTCGGAATGGTTTTTATGTTTATTGATAGGATATAGATGATATCGTTTTTTAGCGTTTTCCAAAAGAGGACTGCAATTACTTGATTCAAGCATTTGTGGAACAAGTATTGTTGTTAGTACAACCCGATAAGTTGTTTAGATTGACAATTAAAGATTGGAAATAGTTGTTGTGTTTGCTGACTGAATACGGAGTCAAAAGAATTTTAATAGGTTTCTTTGAATTTGGGTTTTTATCTTTTCAATGTCTTTTTTAAAGAATTTTAATAGCTTTCTTTCAATTTAGGTTTTTACCTTTTCAATGTGTTTTTTGCTTCCGATGACTTTTTGTGAAATGAGTAATGCATAGAGTACAATTTGGTATAATTGACAATAGAAAAGTAAGTTATTATATCTGTCCTATTTTTTTTTCCAAGTTTAAATATGAGCATGTTTCTAGAAGATTCGATGGGATGGGGGTTTTGGGGTTTTTAGACGGGGTGCCTTGTTTTCGCGAATCTCTTATCGCCATCTGTTGCACCGGTGTCTTCTTCCCCTTCATTCTTCTCCTCTTTGTAACACCTCCTGCTTCGATATTCAAGAAATTGATTTCTATCTCCATGAGTACCCAGACCTCGAGTTCTACTCTTGCAGGCCTTTCTCTTTCTTCTTTTTCTCTACCCTCTTCCTCCGCCTGATTCATGGGGAGAAGGAAGGACACCGTCTTTTTCCGTATTCATGAAATCACTTTATAATGAAGCCGCTAAGTTGTTAAGGAAGATGATACAGAGAGCTGCTAAAGTAATTCAGAACTGAAGCGGATGATCACCGTCCTACCGGTGAGACCCACAACGAACCAGAAAAAAAAAAAACCAAACCATGGAGGAAGCGTTTAGGGTTTTTCCGGACGCTGTTGAATCAGAAACCGTAGAGATCCGAACATCGTTGGTATGCCTGTTCTCAATTGGGAAAGCAGATCGTCAGCTTATGGCCATGGTGTTTACTTCCTCCACGAACAATCCAAGGTTAGTCACAGTTCCTCGATCATACGGCTAACCCAACTGGAACAAGATTTTCAACGTGCTCGATCGCAGGTTTTTTCCGATTAAAGATTCAAACCAACACATGGGTCGTTCTTTTCTTTAATTATTAATTGTTTAATTGACGAAATCGGTCGTACTGTTAGGGTTTGTTCTTGGGAGGTGGTGGCGCCGGCGGTAACCTTAGTTCCGGTAAGTCGTTAAATCACAAATTACAATAAGTTTGATCGTGATTAACATGGGGTATGATCGTGTGTGTGTAGGCGCAGCGATGTTTGATATGGAATACACGAGATGGCTTGATGAAGATGAAACACACATGGCGGAATTATGAAAAGGATTGCAATCGCATTTATCTGACGGCGAACTTAGAATTGTAGTCGATAGTTTTGTAGCACATTATGACGAGATTTTCCGGCTGAAAAGTGTGGCGGCGAAATCTGACGTGTTCCATTTGATTAATGACATGTGGACCACCCCAGCAGAACGTTGCTTCTTGTGGATGGGTGGTTATCGGGCCTCTAAACTTATCAAGGTTTTGTTTTTTCCTTGCACATCTTGTCTATATGGCTCAATTACCATGTTAGTTAGAACTTAGATATGTGGAGATATATATTTTATTAAAAAGAAAAAATTTGAGTAGAAATGGTAGATTTAAACACTAAAGTTTTAAAATCTTTTACTATTAAAGTTTGGTGTTTTATTTATATCGTTTTATATGTTAGATGTTAGCGATCCAACTTCATCCGTTGACCGAGCAGCAAGTTGTGGGGATTTATAGTCTGCAACAATCCTCACAACAAGCTGAAGAAGCCCTGACAGAAGGCTTAGATCAGTTGCATCAGTCGTTGGTTGAGACTTGAGACTATTGCTACTGGATCTGTCAATGATGGGTCCACCATATGGCGGTTGCACTCGGGAAACTTACTAATCTTGAGGGATTTGTTCGCCAGGTAAATTAATCAACATTATATCTTGTAGTATAAAAGTATTATTTATATGGGTGTCTTATTGACAGACCAATGGCTTGCCCTCCCAGTAGCTGGGAGACGACCATCAGCCTACTGTAAGGTTCACTATTTCTTTGTTATACGATTATTTTCATGTCCCACTTTCATTTTCCTATTTTTTGTTACACGCTGCAGTTGTAGCTGATGGAAGGTTATACATTGTTGGTGGAAGTCGTAATGGAAGATACCTGTCTGATGTTCAGGTATAATTATTCTATTTCCATTGTAGGTTTACTAATAAGTTGTTATGATGGGAGGAATTTGATCTGAAAAGTTTAAACTGGTTTACAATTAAACTAACCTCAAAATTAGACACTGAAGATGTTAAACGTAGTCCACCAACAGAATGTTTCCCTGCTGTATCTGCTCATAGTAAGCAATGGTAAGTTTCTAAAGATTTTGTACACCAATTATTTTTATATATTTTTTTTCATATAGTGGTTTATCAATATATAATTTTGTAACAGGGGAATCGAGCTATAGTATAAATTCAATTTGCAGATTACATTTTTCCTGCTTTTAACCAGGCATGTATCTCCTTTATGCTACTTTTTCACCACCAAAAAGTCAACATTTTGTTTATTATTTTTCTTTTTTGTAGATTGTCAATGAAGCTGCTAAATTCAGATACCGAAGTGGTCACGTATTTTACTGTGGAGGTAACATAAACTTTCATTCACTTTACAAAAAATATGTCATCCAAATTTCCCAAATTTTTCCTTTTTTTCATCATCAAATTATTATTTATCGGTTATTAAGTTTAACAATAAGAATACCTTATGGAGCTGTGGGACATGGACGCCATTATCACTCACAATCTCCCGAAGCATTTTTTTGCCATGTTCCTGGTATCAAGGTATTGAGTCATTAATAATTTATATTAACATTGACCATTTTACCCTTATTGAGTTTTATGAAATATTTCTCGTAGGTTGTTATACCTCAAAGTCGAAAGGAAGCGAAAGGATTGTTGTTAGCAAGTATTCGTGAACCAAATCCGGTTGTGTTTTTTGAACCAAAGGTCGTTACTTTATAACTTTTTTTTATTCTATTTTTTTAATTTATTCATATGAAGTAAAAACTTTAAAACTTTTTGGAAGTATAGTGGCTATACCGATTAGCAATAGAATAGCAGCGTACTTACATTTCTTCTTATCTATTTAAGTTTCCAGATCATTTAAAAAGAATCCAAAGAAATCATTTTTTCAAAGTACAATGCTATGAATGGACAAGTTCAATACTAAAAGCGATATTTTTTTTTCAAAACACAGGCCTATAAATGAGAGTCAACGTAAAAAAAATTAAAGATTCTGCAGATCATTAGAAAAAAACTCAAAAAAAATTTTTTTTTCAAATACGATGTTAGTAATCTACTTTTTTTAAAATGTCAGTGCTAAAATGATATGTTTTTCACAGAAAATTGTTCTGAAAATGAGCTTTAATGTATAAACAAATGAAAATTTTCCAAATCATCTTAAAAATCCGAAAAGGTCATTTTTTTCAAAGTATGATGCTATTTATGAGTTTTTGCAAAGTTTAATGTTAAATTTTTTTTTTCCAGAAAAGTGTAGTGAATAAGCTTCAATGTATAAAATCATTAAACTTTTCCAAATCATTTAAAAAGAATCCCAAAAAAATTCATTTTTTTCAAAGTATGATGCTATGAATAGACTATTTTGCAAACTTCAATACTAAAAAAGATATATATATTTTTTTTCCAAAAGACAATCCTATAAATGAGATTGGATGTAAAAAAATGAAAGTTTTGTAGATCATCATAAAATAACTCGGAAATTCATTTTTTTCAAAGTGTGATGTTATTTATAAACTTTTTTTGAAAAGTTCAGTGCTAAAATTAATTTTTTTTTTGCATGAGCTTTTATGTGTAAACAAATGAGAATTTTTCAAATCATCTTAAATACCGAAAAGGTTATTTTTTCAAAGTACCACCTGTTTTGAGAACAAGTAAGCTCCAATACATGCTTCCTTACTATCAAAGATTAAATCAAGACCAGAACTATAAGTGGTTAGTTAGTCTGTTGTACAGACTCATTACATTGATCAATGAAAATATTTTTTATTTGATAGAAATTTCTAATTTTATCCCTATGCTAACGCATGTATTTGTAAAGGGTACCAATTTCTTGATATATTATAATATTATCTTCACAAAATTTTAATATGTGAGACCTGGTGCTGCAGCTATGCCTCGAGCAGGTACTGTAGCAACCGGAGGAGTCTAGGGTCAAATTTGTCCACCTGCAAGTATGTTACCTTTTGCTGATTGAGGGGAGACCGGCACTCAGCTTGAATAAAAAATGTTGGTCCATGCAGAAACATTTTCATCCAGGTTAAGGGGTGCAAGATTCGGGAACAATGGAGCAGAACGTGAATAGGATTTCACACTTACTTCACATAAGTAAATGACCATATTAACCTTTTAGAGTAATAATACTCATATGCTTCTGGAATAAGTTTAACTTTTTGTTCTTTCTACAGGACTATATTTGAAGTGGACACTGATAGCTTTGAGGAACACCCATCGGCGCTTTAAGGTATCTACTATATATGCATCAGACTTTTTCAACTTTGGTATGAATGAGGAAAGCTGGAAGGAATATTGATAGTATTCTAGAAAAAAACTATCGTTTTAAGTATTGAAGTTTGAAAAAAAGTTCATTATTAGCATCATATACTTTGAAAAAAAAGATTTTTCATATTCTTTTCGGATGATCGGGAAAAGTTTAATTTTTGTTACATTCAACCTCATTTATAGGACAATTTCCTAGAAAAAACATATAGTTTTTACCATTGAACTTTGCAAAAAAAAATTCATTAATAGCATCTTACTTTGAAAAAATGAACTTTTCGGATATTTAAGATGATTTGGAAATTTCTCATTTGTTTACACATAAAAGCTCATGGAAAAAAAATTTTGTTTTAGCAACGAACTTTTCAAAAAAGGTTTATAAATAGCATTATACTTTGAAAAAAAAATGAAATTTCGAGTTCTTTTATGATGATCTACAAAAATTCCATTTTTTTTATATCTAATCTCATTTATAGGACTGTCTTTTGGAATATATATATATATATATATATATATATATATATATATATATATATATATATATATATATATATATATATATATATATATATATATATATATATATATTAGTATTGAAATTTGCAAAATAGTTCATTCATAGCATCGTACTTTGAAAAAAATGAATTTTTTTTGGGATTCTTTTTAAATGATTTGGAAAAGTTTAATGATTTTATACATTGAATCAATAACAAAAAAACTAAAAAGAAAACCCAAGACGCACGTGCGTAGCACGAAGTTGCGACTAGTTACCAACAAATTACATCCCATCGTTCATGTTTTAATTATTAATAGAAATTCGCTGTTACGGTGTTAATCATTCGTTCATCATCAATGATTAATACTTAAACTATAATTAATACTTACACGCTTAGTTCATAAAAGTGGATATTTAAACTATGATTGATACGTAAACGAGATTCTCCTAAATAATATGTTTCTGTCGATTATGTAAAGAAGTGTAATTTTTAATAATTATATTATAATATTTGAAGTTTTATCAGTTTATATAATAAATTTATACGCAACTATTTATGCATCTATTGATAGATATTTAACAACAAATTTCAACATAGTTACATAAAATGGTAAGAAATGACCTTTGTTCATAACTTGTAAAGACGTGTAACTTCATTATGTAAAAAAGTCATTAACTCCAGAATAAAAACATAAAAAATAAAAAGGGAGTTTGACCCATAAAGAAATATAATTAAAAGAAGAAAACGGCTAAAAATAGGATAGTAGAACTTTAGAAGACACATATAATTAGTCATAAGAATGTGAGAAAACTTTAGAGAATGCTTGAACAGGAATAAACAACGCCACCAAGTGAAATGCATGCCTTCTTTTTGTGTCGTTTGAAGTATATAGTTAGGGTTTATGACTTTTTCGACAGAAGGGTAAAACTTCAAGAAATTGCAAACACTGATTCTGGAAAGGAGTACCCAAATAAAGAATCAAATAAACTTATGTTTTTGCTTACGATCATGTATTGTTGCATCTCTTGTGGTTGATTGAGGCTTGAAAACACCGGCCCCGCGCACCTCTCTACCTTCCTACGCGTGATGCTGCTGGGTTAACTCGCTCATCTTTGCGGGTATGTTTGTGCTTCGACAGGAACAAGAACAGGGAGAAGATGAGGCATGGCGGCTCGGTGGTGATGTTGGATGTAAGAAGAAGTATCGATCACGGTTACGGTTGCAGGACAGCTCCGGTGATGTCAGATTATCGATGGTTGCAACACCCCAAGGTTGTGACGATGGTTCTGAGGTAACGGTGATCGGCTGTGATGATAGGCCGTTGGTAGATATTAGGGCTTGGTGTGATCTAGAAGACGTGTGAGAAGAGAGATACGAAGAGAAAGAGAGTGATTTTAGGAACATATCAAAAATAGGCCAATTTTTAATGACCAGAATACCCTTTTGCTACCATTAATTTGAACTAATTGATTGTAAATTTATTAAAATCTAAATAATTTCAATTTAAGTATAATCCTAGATCTAAACTAATAGACGACTGTGATTTATTCTCGTATTCTCAGCCTTTTAAGTATTCTCATTTTATTCTACCTATATATATATATATATATATATATATATATATATATATATATATATATATATATATATATATATATATATATATATATATATAGAGAGAGAGAGAGAGAGTTAGGATTAAATGTGGATTACAAGTATTGCGTGAATGTATGACCAATCATTGTCCATTAGATTAAAATAATAAAGAGTTGTGATCTTTTGGTACATGATAGTAACATCGGATAGCATGTACTATATAATTACACATAATTAATTATAAGGGCAAATATGACATTTTATTGAGAGAGAGAAAAATGGAAATTATCTATATTTTAGGAAACTAATTCAAATTAATTAATAAAAATAAAACAAAATCTGTGATTTTATTTAACATTTAAATTAAATCAATTTTTTTTAGAAAACGTTTCAACACAATCAAATATGTTTTCTAGTTCATTCTCACATATTTTGTTTTTATTCTTAAAGAATACGATTTCATTATTATAATTCTTCAATTCTTAAAGAATACGACTTCATTATTTGCAATTAGATTTAATTCTTTAAAAATGGGTTTACTGATAAATGTTTTGGAATCATTGGACCATTATTTTCTTAAGAATAATAGAATGAAAGAAAAAAAACTTAAATTACATAAGAAAAATCTAACATTCTCGTAAGAATGAAAACTAATTACAATTGAAAATACGTTATTCTTACATGAGTAACCATAAAATACAAGTGCATATATGAAATTCTCTTGAGAATAAAAGAATTAAAAGAAAAAAAATTTAAATTACAAGTGCAATTATGAAATTTTCATTAGAATGGATATAAGTTACATGGGTAATGTAATATTCTAAAAGAATATGTGGCTGCTGTATTCTTCATAGATCTGTCCTTAATGCATTCTTCAAGAATATATATACGGATTAGTTCAAGAAGTGACTAAACTAAACATTGTTACCAAAAGACATTCTTCAAGAAGTGACTAAACTAATCTGTGTATGAACACAAAAGCATCAAAACCACAAAACCCCTTATATACAAATGTAATAATTTGTACCTATAAAAAAGAATTAAACAACTCAACCATAATCCCTTACGTCAAAATCAAAACTCTGAATGAGATAAAAAAAATTATATAATGAAATCACGTAATTAACTTCTACCATTATTCTATATAACTAATAATCATTTATACTACACAAAATACCAACCAAATTGAATATATACCACATAAAAGATGTAATCAATGTGCTTATATTAAACTTTTCAATAATCTCGTTAGAATCATAGGATGATATTTTATTTAAAATAATTTCATATAAATCCTCGGTGCTTATGGAATCTCTAATTGCGAGCCTTTTAAACAAATAGGAATCAAAGCATATTCAATTGGAAATTTAAACGGAATACACTTCAAACACATTTCTAATTGACGAATTCCATTCTCAAATCACTAGCTTTAAATTTCTATTCAGAACTGTAACGCTCAAATTATATACTTGTTAGGTATGGATAAAAATAGATCGTAAGTTACAATGACATGGTCGTTTTGCACCGAGAAATAGAAAACAGAGATCATAGGTCTGAATCGAAAATAAATTCTCAAATAAACATGAATTCTATCAAAAGCAAAAGGTAGCTCATAGACTAAAATCAAAAAAGAAAACTCTAAATGGATTGGAAGAGAAGCAGGCATTAAATGACATTAATTAAAGATAATGACAATATAGAAAAAGAAAAGTAGAAACTTACTTTGAGAATCACAAAATAGAAAAAAAAATGCAGAGAATCTTGAATTGTAATTTATTTGCCTTAGCTATTAATTTCCGTGAGTTGCAAGGTAGATTTGGTATGACCAATATGCCGACGTCTTTCTCTTTTGTGTCGTCGGTTGTTTGTGCCCTAAATTGGAGAGGGTGACCGTATAAAATAAAAGAGAGAGAATAAAATAATCTTGATATATTTAGGCAATACCTAAATTATTGGATAAAATTAAAATATAAATAATTAATTATTATGTTAATTTACAATGGTGCCTTTTACAAATGATTGGACCACATTTGGTCACACACTCACACAATATTTATTGTTCACATATATATATATATATATATATATATATATATATATATATATATATATATATATATATATATATATATATATATATATATATATATATATATATATATATATATATATATATATAGAGAGTTAGTATAAAATGTGGATTGCAAATATTGTGTGAGTGTGTGATGAAATGTGGAGCGTCAGATCAAAATGATCTACGGTTCTAGATTCAGGGTCCTAAACGTAAATATATAATAATTAATTAATCAGTTTTTACAATTAGACCCCTGAAAAGGGTATTTTAGTCTATTAATCAAGAATTAAAAAAGGAAGTCCACTTATTATCTCCTAATTTGGTGGGATTTCATTAAATAATTAATTATGTTTTTAATTATTATAATACTTTTAAAAATCTATTACCTAATTAGTAATTACAACAATTATATTAAAAAAAACTCAGATTACGCTGAATACATGCCGTCAGTTAATCATTTTAAAAAACCACGATTTAATTCTGAAAGAATATTAGAACCACTTATAATATAAACAACAACATTCACAATATTCTTGAAGAATATACACGACATTCAATACTAAACAATTATATATACAATATTCTTGAACAATATACAAAAATTCTATATCAGGTATAAAAACATAAATGACAATGTACACATTCTGTGCGAATGAATCATAAACCATCAATTTCAAAATGCATTCTGATGATCTTGTTTTTTAAGCCCAGTCTTCAAATTCTGAAAGAATATTGCTGTATCACCACATTCATTCTGAAAGAATATTGGTTATTTTGTTCGCTCAATCTTCAAATTCTGATAGAATCAAGAGTATAATAACAAGGTACATTCTGAAAGAATGTAATATATCATTTGAAAGCATATACATTCTAAAAGAATATTCATGATTCAACATATCTTGTGAAAAATACTTTCAAACTACACAGATGCAATTTAAAGCAACAATAAGAGGATCATTTTGTACAATTTAAATTGAGACTGAAATTGGGAAGTGTGAACGTGATTGTCCATAACCAGTTTAAACTTTTTAGCCAATTTTGTATCAAGAACATCATCAACCAATAATTTAATGCCATTGAGTACATCAGGATTAGCAAGATTTCTAGCAAGATTAATTGCCATTGAACATCATCAAACTGTATCTATTATTGGAACAAAAAAAGCTACATTTAGGACCAGAACTAATTCAACTAACCATAATGCATCAGCGAGAACAACACCATCGGCTAGATTTCTTTGAGTTCAATAACTTTTTTATACTTTCTGAAGTGTAGTAGCTGCTTCATTGAGTTTACTAACGAGCTGAAACGAAAAGAACACTCACCAGGTTCAGGTTGAAGCTTTATCGATCCCGAATGGCCTGTTTCAAGATTCACGTTTTCAAGTTGGGGGCTTTCTAATGTGTTGGACAAAGCATGACTCGATCCAACTTGTATAAGAATAAAGAACCAAAAAAATACACAAGAAAGATCCATTTTTCAGCAAATCAATACACCAAATTGAAAAATAAAGAACACGCACCTTTGGTAAACATTATTTCTGTGTTCTTTTTTCTTGAATAAAAAAAAAGAATTAACCAAATCTTCAAACACTAATTTTTGATTAGCCTCGAACCAAATCTTCAGTTCTCGATTTGATCGATTTCTCTCAACTTGGCCGGCGACAGAAGATGATTGGCGTCCATGGCAGTGACGGGAGGAGATCCATAGCCGACGTAGATGACCGGCGACGAGAAAGAGGAAAGGGAATGATCGTGGATTTCATGGACGAATGGGAACGATGGCGATTTCATGGAAGATGGTGGTGACGGCTTGGTAGGTTAAACAGTCCGTATAAGAAGACGAGGCAGAGAGAGAATGCGAAAAACATGGATTTAATTGGGCAATTACTTAAATTAATAGATCCACAGCCCACGTAATTAAGGAATTAAATAATATGGAAAATTGAATTGTCAAAAATGCCATTTAAAATTGATTGGCTGATATTGTCTCATACACTCACACAATATTTAGACTCCACATATGAACCTACATCTATATATATATATATATATATATATATATATATATATATATATATATATATATATATATATATATATATATATATATATATACTAATAAATAATGCCTCTTATTTGCCAAGTGGCATGTCTTAGAAATTAGAATGCCACATGTCATTTTATTCATTATTTAGCTTAAATCATATTTTTCAATTTGAAACCAAGATAAACCAAAGTTATCCTTATAATTAAAATAATGATAGTTTGAAGTGATTTTAAACAACTAATTTATCAAGTTATATATATATGTCAATACGTTGGCTGTTTTATTATATACGGCTGCATAGGTGGCATCAAATTCTTTAGTTTAACAACAAAATAAAAAAAAAAACCAAAATAATGACGACAATATAAAAAACGGAAGCGTCCAACTAAAAGATAGTAATCTTTTCTACAAGGTTTTTAATATTTGAAAATTTGTTTATTATATTGGATTCAAGTTGTTTTAAAAATATTTAGTAATTTTTCTTATTTTTATTATCCAACCCATGTAATACATGGGTTTTTAACTAGTATATATATATATATATATATATATATATATATATATATATATATATATATATATATATATATATATATATATATATATATATATATATATATATATATATATATTAAATCGATACTATGAATTTAATTGGATATAAATGTTGGTTCTGGATATTAGTTTGACTTTCTGTTAGTCATTTATTATGTAGTTTAAACAAATAAGAAATTGTATACTAAATTTTAATAATATATGTGTTTCAATAAAAAAATGTATTAATTATTTTAATAATATATAATTATATTAATATTGACTTGGGTATCGATTTGGAGATCATGAATATATGTTTTGACGTTGTAATCTTACTATGGCTAAGACATCTTTCTAAAATACATACTAATAAGTTAATATATCTATGAAATATAATACAAACTAGTTTCCTCCTGTGCTCCGCACGGGTCCTGGTGACACATTGTAGGGGAATTTTTATTTTATTTTAAAGCTATTAGTTTTCTTTAGGCAAAATGATATTGTAGCCCCATGAAGTGTTATAAGTTGGGCGAATTGGTCACTAAACTTATTTTCTTGCCATTTAAGGGTATGAACTTTACAATGACCGAACTTTAACATCACCCTTATGATATTATCCGGTTACAATTTGCTGACATGTACAATATGGACCACGTGGTAATGGCGTGTTGCTGACTAGATGCCAAACAGTGCCAAGCTTGGGGCCAAGCTTCTGTACATGGTAGCTGGCCCCATTACACTCAAGGACTCCAGATTGGTTATACCCTCTGATGCAAAGAAAGAGATACAATCGACTTCACAGATCGTCATCTTCAATTAACTTAAGAACAAGAAGATTCCTGATTTCAAAATGAGGTATTTAAGTCAATTAATCGATCAATCTTCACTACATTTCGATATAATTAATCAGCTAATTTGTTTATGAAATCAATGCCGAAATTGGAGTCAATTTCACATCGAGGTATGAAGTTGGTGAGAGTATCGTCATGTAAACAGATCTAAGTTACAAATAAAATAAAAAAAGTTCAAAACTCTATATTCAAAAGCCCTGATTTACCTGCACTCGCTAGCGATTATTGCGAGTCCGCTCGTTCCAAAACCTTCACGGTAAACTAATAACAGCTCCTTGAAATTCGAAAAGTACTGAGCAATCATGGCGAGATCATCATCGGTGATGGACATGCGTTTCAGGTAGATCATCATGTGTTAATAAACAGGAAATATGTGTTGACAATTAAAGAACGAGGCTCTGTTGCAGTCCCACAGCTGCTTTCAAAATCCTTTATTTATACCTAAAAAGGTAAAAATTCAACTTTGTAATTGAATAAGTAAGGAGACAAGAATGTCAACAAGAACACCACCATCTAGCCCCAAAATCATTAAATTACCTCGACAAAATTGTAACCGTCAGAGAAAACCTAGACCCATCATTAATAAAAAAAACCCATCTCGGCCACCGTTGGTATCGGGATGAACCAGATGCACAATTACAAAGAGAAACTCGAGAGTTTGTTCGGTGTGGAAAGACAGTTCACATGTGATCAGGTTGTGTTGTTGAGCTCGACAAAAAGAAAAGAGAGTGGAAGTAGAAGAGGAGGACGCTGGAGGTCGGTTGGTGGAAGAGAATGGGAGGTTCTGGCAGAGATATTGCAGGCAGTGTGTAATTTCTTGAAAATGGAAAGGAATTTTACGTAGAAGTGATTGGAAAAGAATCGAGTTCGAATTGAAAGAACTCTCAAATCTGCTTTACAAAATCTTGTGCAATTGTTCTAACAAATGAATATTAACTAATGAGGTGGATTTTAATTTCTCTACTTGTCATTGACATGGCACTTAAAAGATGACAATGCAAAAGGGTAACCGGTTTACCCCTTAGATTTCGTTTGAGGGACCATTTAAACACACAAAACACAATTTTGTTCCTTTAAAAAGCAAGAAAAATAGTTTAGGGGCATTTTAAACCAAAGACACAAAGATAGTTGGGCTATGGTGTAATTTTGCCTTTTCTTTAACCGGTGTTCTTGTATGTACCATCAAAGAAGGAAAGGTACGGTAAGCTCAATTAAACCTCAGAAGCAAGGGACTAAAATTAGCAAATAAGCAAAAAAAGCAATAAATGAAAAGCAATAAGAAAGAACCCACCCCCCATTTCCCCCCATCCCATGAAACTTTCTAGAAACTCCTTGAGTTTTAATATAAAGAGTAATAACATATAAGGTTTATAAATACATCATATTTTAACATTTTTATATATTTTACAATTGGAATTAATATCTCATCAAACGTAACATATTAAACGATTAGTGTAGATTTAGAAACCATTCTAGATGACCCAATTGGAGATATATTTTTCGGCTTTTCATTTAATGATTATTTTATAATTATTAGTTTGTAAATATTCAAAATTTTGGGTGAAACGATTGCACGACCTTAATTGATGTACGAGTTTAATGGTTCTTTTCCTTTATACATGCTTCAAGAATAAAATGAAATTGTTGATGTAAATCTGTTGGCTTTGAAAGTGCACCTCGGAGAGAAAATATGCAAATGAAACTTTGTATATAATTGAAGAGGGTTTTTTACATGCCATATTGTACTTTTTAGTCTTACATTTTTGCCAATTTATGTTGTGAGGTTGGGGGAGCAGCTCGCTGTCCCCCTCGCCATAGCCCTCGCCAAGTGGTCGCCAAAGGTCGCCAAGCTGCACCGTATGTCCTCGCCTTTGCATTCGTCTAATTCTCAGCGAGCTCGTCGTGGAAGGAGCTGGAAGAAGCAAACCTCAACGCCAAAGCCATCTCGCCTAACTCCCCACTCGCCAAACAACACCTCCCCACTTGCTCTTGCTCTCGCTCTTGCTCTCGTCTTTCTGTTTTTCGCTTTGACGAGGGGTTTGGCGAGGGGACTGCTCCCCCAGCCTGATGGCGTAACTGTTTTATGCACATAAGGGGCCACAATGCCCGACATATGTGGAAGTTGTCCCAAAAAAAATCAAATGATGCATAAAAATAATAACTTGAGTATTACTATCTGGAATAAATACTAGTCTAGGTTGTCAAATTGGACGTATCAAGCATCACACTCATAAATAATAGACACTATGACCAAGTCAACTAACCTTTATGAGTCATCGTTATTAACCTTACAATACACATAGCCTTGATTTTACACAATTGAGTCTATGTGACAGGTGGATTGGGGATGAGATTGGTCTCAGAATGGGATAGAACCGAACCGGCATCGAAAAACCAAAAACCAAAGAATATAAATGTAAAGAACTGAGAACTGCACTGTATAGGAGGTACAGTTTCCGATTCTGGTACCGGTATTCGGTTCTAAAATCAAAAGGAATCGAAAGTACACTTTTATTTCTGGGGTTGTTTAAAAGTAACTACTATTTCTAGACCTGAAAAGCTTCCATGTCCACTGTCCAAAAACATATCATGAGTACAAGCTTCTAATACATGAACATTTTGTAGTTATGTTATTCAAAACATTCCCAGAAACATGAAACCATGAGTATAGTTATTCTTTGCTTAGGGGATATGTTTTCATTCAAGTGTATTTTAGGAAACAAAAAGCTTGACATCAACAAAAAATATAGCTTCTAAACTTGGAAGACCTCTTCTAAATCTTGTTCTTTCACTTTCACACTTCTATTATTCTAAAAGACTACCATCACCTCCCATGTCGCTGCCACCACCACTACCTCCGCCACTACCTCCATCACCACCACCTTCGTTGCCACCACCTTTGTCACCACTACATCTGTCGCCACCACTATTACTACAACGACCACCTTCGCTAGTGTCGTCTCTACTACCACCATCATCACCACTGACACCAGCACCACTATTGCCATTGTGTTTTACTATGATCTAAAAATCAATGTGGTTAATGGGTGTATTTACAACTTTGGTTGTTTGTTTAGTATCACTTATGATAAATGTGGTTTACTATCATTTATGCAGCTTGTAGATTTTAAAAAACAATCTTTTTTTTTTTTGCAGATTACAAACTTTTGGTTTACATCCTCTTTTGCAAAATGTGGAAAAAGATTGGAGACATTTTACCTCTTCAAAAACAAACATCACCTTAGATGTTGTATATTTTGCAACCGACTTTTAACATGTCGGCCAACTTATCATATAGGGTATAAATACTTTATTGTCTGTTGTTGATTAAGGAGCTTCCTTAAGCTTTGAGTAATTTTTGGCGCTCCTTCCCTAATATTAAAAGACCTTGTGATTTCTTTACCATTTAGTTAAATCATTTAAAAGAGGATGCATACTCTTAATCTTTAACCTTTTAAGCGTTCATATATGATAGTTAGGGATTATGCCATTTGTGAAATATCAATGATTTTTATGCATATTGTGATTAAGGTCATAAATGATTATGATTATGATAACTAACAAATAATGTGTATGTATTTTTATGAAATCTAACATGTCGAACTTATGTTTGCTCATTATTGTGTGGCTTTTAAACGGTGGGCGGTGTCACATAATTGTTATTGGTTTTTCATTCCTTCATCATATAGATATGTATTATACTCCTTTTGATTTATCCTTTTTAACTAATTAGCGAGTCAAATACTTGGTCCATACATTAGATCTAATACAGAGTTAATGTGACTGTAATATATTATCACTAGACGAATCCATATGCGTTGTGCAGTAACAAAATTGTTTAGGTAAAATAATAACATATATGTTTTGTTAAAAAAAATATCTAGTCATTGTCATCAACTATGAAATAACAATATTATATAAGAAATCAAAATGTTGATGTATCATTAATAAATTATCATATATCAATACATTTGTTCTAAAAATATCATAAAAAAATAAATAAATAGTTAATTAATATCATAATAAATAAACAATACAAAATTTTTAATTTGACAATGGTAAAAATAAGATAAAGAATTTATAGTATAGTTGGAATCTTTATTGTGACTTTTTTTAGACTTATTGGTAACCATTTAACATAAGTAAAAAGCTTTTTAGTTACAAAGAATTATTGTTTAAATATTATTTTTGTTTTTTGTTTGTCAATAAAGAATATAATAAAAACATCATATTTTCTATATTTATTGATTTTCGAATTAATATACAAATCTTTTTAATTATTTTTCTCTTTCTCTTCCTCTCTCTTTCTCTCTCTCTCTCTCTCTCTATATATATATATATATATATATATATATATATATATATATATATATATATATATATATATATATATATATATATATATATATATATATATATATATATATATATATATATATATATATATATATATATATACATATGTGTGTGTATAATTTTAGATATCACAATCTAATGAATAACAAATAGTATAAAAGTAAATACTATAATTTTTAATAACATGAAATATCGAAATATCTATTATAACAACAAA
The DNA here is from genome assembly GCA_023525715.1 of Cichorium intybus. NCBI lineage: Eukaryota > Viridiplantae > Streptophyta > Magnoliopsida > Asterales > Asteraceae > Cichorium > Cichorium intybus. The sequence goes on from CM042009.1 coordinate 37,242,588, forward strand.
CACACCTATACAATACACAAAATTCGTAGAAACTATTTCATGATTTTACATATCAAAATCTAACGACCAACAAAACTTATGAAATAAATAATAACATAAAAACATCGAAATATCTATTAATAACTGAAAGAAATATAAAAAGTTTTTAGTAAATGATATTAATTGAAGAAATATGAAGAGTTATTTAGGTTTCAAATCACTTATTTAACATTAATTTACCAATTTATAATCATAATTAGAGAGAAATTGAAAAGTAATGAGAGTTTCAAATCAATATCGAAGTATTAAAAGAAATTTAGAAAATAAATGGAAATATGAAAAGACATGAGAGTTTCCAATGAATGTGGTGCTTTGAAATATATATCTGTTATAAGATATATCGATATAGATGTGATTGCCTACATCACCTCCGTACATTACAAATATAAATTTAAATTCATTATTATGTTAGGTATACAAGATGCGGAAAAAAATAAAGAACAAAAGGAGTTTGTGTGATTCACGTGAACAGAGAAATGGTGTTATATCTACGATCGAAATAGAGATAGATTTATATTGAACTCGTAGTAAGATATACAACTTATTTCTTTGCCATTATAGTAGCAGTCATGACCATCTGACGATTATCATAATTCAATAATCTAAAAGATCTCCCTTTGAGAAGTGGATGGACCAAGGTTGGAAAACACCACCTCATCTTCAAATTCTACCTCATCGTCAACACAAAGTTTTCTCAAGTAAGGATTACCTTTGGTCTTATTGAAAGAAGTTGACGATCTTGATGGTTTGGTCCAATTCTTTCAAAGTTATATACAAATCTTTCATCTTTCACCCATCTTCTATTTTTTAATACAATAATAATTACTACTCTTAAAACATTTAACTTACTAAATAAAAATAGAAATAAATATAAGATTGATAATAATTAATAAAATTTATTAATTTAAACTAAAAATGCATCATTCCACATAAAAAAACAAAAACCTCTAATGATAAACAAATATTTAGTCTTCGACGTTGTCGAATAGTTGAATTGTTATGTTCCACTCAATCCAAGTGAACGTGGTTATGCGTCTCTCAGTTACATATTTCCCGACAATAAGCTTGCTATTATTGGGCATCAATTTCTTATTGTTCATTAGACGATTGAATATAAGTTTTATTATAACTACAAATATCATTATTTGTTTTCTATAATCATATTATGTAATATGATGCATACATATATCATGTTTCTTATTTATTTGGAGACTATGCTCATGACGAGTGTTTCCCTATGTGCCAACATCGTTTAAGGATGCCAAATTCTCTTTACATGTCCTTCATCGATGATTATTATGTTAACTTGAACGTTCCTCATTTTTTCATCTTGTGTACGTATGAATGATTTGGCAAATGTAATATATAATTAGGATATATCTCATCAGCAAGATAATACACATGGTTGTATTGTACTCTATTAACTTTAAACAGACACCTAGATTCTATTCCATTTAATAGTTTGTTGAATATCAGTGACTGATCAACCGATCAAGAACATTGATGTCATTGTTGGAACCGACAATAACAAAGAATGCATTCTAAATACATAGGTCATGTGATACTACTACATCTAACATTATTATCGGATGTTGATGATCAGCTCGTATGTATTAACCTGACCATGCACTAGAGTAATTTGACTATGACCAATGCATACAATCAATGCTTTCTAGTATTATAGAAAAGCCATATTTAGAATCATATACACCATACAATTGTTGTATGTCAGTCCATATAGGTTTACACAAGTAATTTTTTTTCATAAAGGTTAGTGACACAATTACAAAACTTATATATATATATATATATATATATATATATATATATATATATATATATATATATATATATATATATATATATATACTTTCCCATGAAATTTTCTCAGACATTTTTAAATACTCATCCAATGAATCGGAAGTGTTGTCGTATGCTATTTGGTGAAGTGCACATGTGTTATTCTATAATGGAGTAAAACCCCTTCCACCTCTCACATCCCATGCTAATATTAAAAATGTCATATCTCCCTAAATGATGAACTATTCGTATAAATAGTTGTCTGCTCGATCAGATGCATCGTCTAAACTTTTGAACATCATATGTGAAATTCTCAGCAAAGTATTATCGTAGGAGGCGATTTTGTATGACTTCACACTGTCTATTTAAAGCAACTCCTATTGTCTTTCGACGTGAACTTTAAACTTCATTGCCCAAAATTAGAGGTGAGTATATGGACCTAAAAACCCAACCCAAACCGAAAACCGGCTAAACCCAAACCGAACTAGTATCGAATAACATATCTAATTCGGTATTTAGTTTTCTAATTTTCTAGATTCCAATTTTGGGTCAATGTCAGTTTGGTATTCAGTTTTCTAAGTGAAATTTCAAGTTTCGCATAGCATCCGAATTAATTTGAATCATCTTCGGTCTTCAATGTCCAATGTCAAAAGACAATCCCAGAAACATGAACTATGAGTACAAGCTTCTAATACCTTAATTATTTTGTAGTTAGGTTAGTCAAAACAGTGTCAAAGTTATAAACTATGAGTATAACTATTGCTTTGCTTTGGGGTTATGTTTTCATTCAAGGGTATTTTAAGAAATAAAAAAGCTTGATAATAGGTTCGAATACAAGGAAATCTCTTAGGTAGCCTATGTGGCTTTAAATGATTTTGTTAAATTCAATCATTAATCTTTTAATGTTTTTATGCTACCATATGTAAAGCATATATGTGAAGCATATAAAATCAAAACAATAAAATAATATACATGCATGGTACTTGTTAATACATAAAACTTGGTTATTGTTGATGTGGGCAGCTGAATACGTCAACAACAGAATTAAGGCATGGATGAAAAGAAAACCGACCCTTATATTTATTTGCTCTTTGGACTTGATTGACTCTCGCAACTTCTGATTCCAAACCCGAAAGGACCGAGAACCAATTTTAATGAAAATTAGGAACTAAAAACGTACCGATTTACTTATTTGGTTTTTACACGATTTTGGTTCTGATTCCATTTCTTTTACTATTTTGTTCATCATAAATATTAGGGCTGAGCAAAAACCGAACCGAAAACCGAAGCCGCGCCAAAAACCGTATTTACCGTTACCGCAAAACCGCAAAAAACCGAAACCGCAAAAACCGCAACCGCAAAGCATGGTGCGGTGCGGTTTTAGCTTGAAAAACCGCACAAATTTACCGAAACCGCACCGCAAATATTATTATATATTTAAATTATATATATATATATATATATATATATATATATATATATATATATATATATATATATATATATATATATATATATATATATAATTATCATTTATTAGTATCGTAAAATTTTATATTTTAGCTTATAATTATATATATATAAGAATTATCAAAAATGCCTCTTTTATTCACACATCGCCTTATTTTTTGACCTAAGAAGTATTCTGTCTCATTTTTTGACCTACCCTTCCCGTTTTCTCTTCTCCCCTGCGAACACAATCCGCGCCTGCTCCACGCCTCCACCTATCGACTCGATCGTCTGCTCCACCTATCGACTCGATCGTCTGCTTTCTCAAACCGAACCATCGACTCGATCGGCCGCCTCCACCCATCGACTCGATCGCTATCGCCAGCTCGTAAGATGCGATTTTGTGGGGGTTTGCTTAGATGCGATTTCTTTACATCTGCTTTCTCAAACCGAACCATCGACTCGATCGTCTTCTTTCTGGATTTTGTAGGGTTTGCTTAGATGCGATTTCTTTACATCTGATTTCGTGTTGTGAGAGACAACAGAATCAATCAAAACAGACACAGAGAAATCCGCGATCTTCCAGACTTCCATCGCCTCTCGCTCACAGGTACAAAGTTCTAAACATAAAAAGAGGATGTAAAATTAAGCACCAAATTGAGGAACTTCTTTTATGAACACATTGATTGAAATACATATAACTATTAACCACAAATCTGGAACCTTCGCTTGCACCTCATGGGGAAGGGATGACATATTATATTTATTTGACAAGACTGAAACCTTCGCTTGCACCTCATGGGGAAGGGATGAATACGAGCAGTCGGAAGAGCAGCTGTCGAAACTCGAAACAGAATAAAAAAGAGACTCCTCAATGGGCGGAGACTCAGCCTCAGGAAATTATGTTAGTGAGAGACGACCTGGCAATCCTGCTGTTGCGGCCGGTGCTCGTTTGCGCGCACGTGAACCAACCCAACAAACAAGGAAAGGATGCCTCTCGGGGCATCTGAGAATGATTCGAGCCGTATGAAGGGAAACTCTCACGTTATAGGGGTCTATTTTCTCTGACTTGACTCAGCTTGACCTACTTGACTCAGCGGTTAGAGTATCGCTTTCATACAGCGAGAGTCATTGGTTCAAATCCAATAGTAGGTAAAACCGACCGAAAGCCCCGCTTTTGCCAGCATGACAGCTAGGTTACGGTAGCGCTTGCCATAAAGAAGCTAGCCAGAAAGCAGGTCAGGCAGGCGAGCGATAGTACAAGCAAGCTAACACGCGGGCGAGGTTGAAGGGGTCTTGCGCAACCTTTGACCCCTTCGTCATTAAATATAATATGTCATGTGCGCCTCACGTGATTCCCAAAATTGTAATTGGAGCCCTAACCTCGATTGTCTTATCACGGCGATTCTGCTGCGGCTTCGTTGTTTCACCGGCACACCAAGCACGGTGCTTGATTATCGAACCAACATCGTCGAATTCTCTTCTGTTGGATATTGAACCAAAATCACTTTACGAAGAACACCGCCCCCTCTCTATTGATCATCTTCCTTCTCCCTCGGCACCAGTTTCAGCCGCCGTCAGGTTTCTTTTCTTCTTTGTATAATTGATTTCCGATATATTTTCCTCTTACAATAAGTTAAATCCGAAGATTCCATCTTTACGGTGGCGCGTCAGATCGAAAACTACATGCTTTTTTTCTTCATGTAGTCCGGCGTTTGGAAATTTTGTTGCTAGATTCTGAAGATTTTAAGACCGTTTTACTGTATACTATGTGTGTCTCGGTGATCTAAGTTGAAATCCAGCGTATGTGTTTGGTTTCAAATGGTTAAATTCCTGATATCTCTGGTTTATTTTGCGATTAAATTGTGTGGCCCTAATTTGACCGTAGCTAATTGCACATCTGTGAACTCAGTATAATAATTGGTGCAGGCTACTGCTTGGTTTCTACATTTGAAGACATAACCATGTTTGATCTTTATCTATTTATTCTTATTGTTCAAAGGTTGTGTCTGAGTGACTTCCCGTAACAGTGCCAGTCTTGGCAATTTGAGATCAGATTATCCTAAATTGTTCTTTCTGACTAAACGTATGAACTAGATTTACAGTTTCTACTCATAAACTAGGAGTTAATTTGCACTTCCTTGTTTCTTCTAGGACTGATACATACATTCTACCAGATTTGTGGTTAATAGTTATATGTATTTGAAAGCTTTCAATCAATGTGTTAATAAAAGAAGTTCCTTAATTTTACATCCTCTTTTTATGTGTAATGGTTCAGGAATTTGGATAAAGATCATAAGGGAACAAGCTTCTAAACATTGAATTCACAGAGTCGTATTGCTTAAAGAATTAGCAAAATACTAATGGGAGCAAAGAACTAATCACAATGACTTCATCACCTTCACCATCAACTAATCACATGGAAGATGATGAAGAAGAGGACGAAGAAGGTGACATGGATTTCAACCCTTTTCTCAAAGAGCCTCCCTCTCTAGAACCTTCTTCAAGCCTCAGCTCCGACATTGAAGAGTTCAATGCTGACGTGGACAGTGCACAAAATCATTCACCTGTTAAAAACATTGAACACAGTCAGGAGACAGTAACACAAGCTGCTGAATCTTTAAGTAACAAAGACAAGGAACCAAACATTGCCACATCAGATTCCCGAAAACCAATTCTCGATAGTGATGACGAGGACGCCATCTGGCGGCGGACAAGAGCGCGGTATTCTCTCGTGGGGTCTACTCTCGATGAACTTGAAACTTTCCTTCAAGAAACAGACGATGAAGACGACCTCCATAACATCGATGATGAACAAGAATACAGAAAGTTTCTTGCAGCTGTTTTACAAGATGGAGATGCAAACTCAGGGGCATTTCAGGAAACCGAAAATATCGATGAAGATGAAGACAACGATGCAGACTTTGAATTAGAACTCGAAGAAGCACTTGGAAGTGACATCGATGAAAATTTACAAGAACGCGAAACAAGACAAAAAAAACGTCAGAAAACCGATTTTCATAAAAAAAAGATTTCAGCGAATAATAATAATAATAATAATAGTAATAGACCATTACGCCCTATTTTACCGTATGCACCTCCATATATGTTCCAGAATATGTCTTCAAGAAAGGAGTACACAACTGCATTCACGCCACATCAGATAGGCCAGTTGCATTGCTTAATGTATGAACATGTCCAACTACTTGTTCAAGTGTTTTCCCTTTCGGTTCTAGAACCTTCTAGACAACATATCGCCACACAAGTCAAGAGTTTACTTTTGGAAATAGTTCATAAACGTGATCAAGTATTGGCATCTCAAAGGGTACCATATCCATGTTATTGTTTTAGCTTGCCATACATTCAATCAACTGTAAATTTTAGCTTTCCATCCAACATGTCTGAATCTGAAGAGGGTTCCTTCATGTGGGTCCCGTTTGTTAGTGAGAATGTGTTATCTGTCATAGATGTGGCCCCACTTAATCTAGTTGGAAACTATTTCGATGATGTTTCAAATGGTATGTGAAAAGTTACTTACTTTTCTTTTTATTTAGGCTTGTAACTTAAAGTTTTATTGTTACTTGTTACATTAACCATGGTTTGCTTTAATTTTATTAACAGCTGTTCATGAACATCAAAGGAGACCGTTGGAAGTTACATATGAGGCTACTGTTGATAAAGAATGTTTGTTTCCTTTTAATAATTTTCCTCCTGAAGGTGACTCGGATCCTAGTACGGTTTCTTCTTCTGCAAGTAATGACCAGAAGTCAAAGAAGACGATTGCTGGTGCACTTGTGGAAAGGTCTCAGAAGCAATCGATTGCTTTAGTTCCAAAAGAAATTGCAAGATTAGCCCTTAGATTCTTCCCACTTTTCAATCCAGCCCTTTTTCCACATAAGCCACCACTTGCATCTATTGCAAGTCGATTTCTTTTCACTGATGCTGAAGATGGGTAAGTTACAAATTGTTAAAAAGTATTACTTTTTTTTTTTTTTTTTTTTAATTGTTTGATTTATTCAGGTTATTAGCTCGGGGGTTAATGGAGTATAATACAAACTGGAAGGAGATTCAGAAACACTTTCTACCCTGCAAATCTCCACATCAGGCAAGTTCCTTTTATAGTAAATTACATTTGTGGTCCCTGAGTATAGTTGATTTTTGCAGTTTTGGTCCCAATAAGTTTTCTTTTGCAATTATAGTTCCAATAAGTTTTCTAGCGCAATTATAGTCCCAATAAATTTACTCTTGCAATGAGTTTTCTCTTGCAATTTTAGTACCAATAAGTTTTCTGTTGCAGTTTTAGTCCCAAAAAGTTCTCTTGCAAATTTGGTCCTTGTTTGAGGTTTTTATAATGTTCTTGGTAAAATGACCACTTTTGGTCCCCGAGTATTCCTGATTTTTGCAATTTTGGTCCAAAAAGTATAGTCATATTACTTGGAACAGGGACCAAAAATTATACAAAGGACCAAAATTGCAAGAGAAAACTTTTTAGGGACAAAACTGCAAAAATCAGCTATATTCAGGTTTCTTTTTCTTTTCTTTTACATTCAAATCAAGAAGTTGTCACCGTATATTGGAGATGAATATGCCTTGTTAACACTTTATTTATTTCAGATCTTTGTGAGACAAAAAAACCGTTCATGTTCTAGAGCACCAGAGAATCCAATAAAGGTATGTATAATTGTATATACTCATTGCCACATCATCACTACCATTTTTTTAAAATTAAAATTAAACACATTTTGCAGGCAGTTAAACGGTGGAAAACTTCTCCTTTGACACCTCAAGAGAAAGCTCGAATAGAGGAGGTATTATGTTTTTTTTTTTTTTTTTTTGGTTATTACTTATTACCAGTATACTAAAGTTTTATAATTTTTCTTATGTGATTATTGTAATCAGGGATTAAAGGTTTTTAAACTTGATTGGATGGCTGTATGGCAATACATGGTCCCATACAGAGACCCGACATTGCTTGCTCGTCAATATCGGACAGCTGTTGGAAACCAGAAATCATATAAAATAGATGAACTTAAAAAAGCAAAAAGACGGTTATATGAATCAAATAGAAGAAAGATGAAAATTGTAGGGTCAACGGGTGCTGGTCAAAGTGGGGAAGGATGGTCAACCGAAGAAGATGCTAATCCTTCCTTTTCAAGAGATAAAGAGGTATTATTTCCTTGTTATTTTTTTTTACAAAATGCAAAGTATGTTGTCACTTTAGAATACCAAGATAGAAAATTAGAAAAAAGAAAGAAATAGCATTTTTTTAAAACAAAATATATTATAAATTGCAGAATTGCAGTACCGACAACGCCCCTGGAGAAATCAACAGCGAAGATGATGGTGGAAACAATGAAGACGAAGCTTATGTCCACGAGGCATTCTTATCCGATTGGAGGCCCGTTACATTATTCCCACATGACAAATTACCAAACTACCCCCGGCTAGTAAATTATCACCCCCAGAATCCAATTTCAAGACCTGAACCGCCTTATCAATCCAGTAGATCTAAAGGTTCTCGAGTAGTGAAACTCGCTCCTGATCTGCCACCTGTCAATCTTCCACCTACTGTTCGTATAATGTCACAATCAGCTTTTACTAAATACAATGAAGCATCTAGTAAGGCTGTAGCTGTAGCTGTAACCCCGTTGACTCATCCAAGAACAAGTCAACTGGATGAGCAAAACACCGGAAAGGGCGATTCCGATCTCCAAATGCATCCGTTATTGTTTCAAGATAACGGAGACGGGAGTTTACCGTATTACCCTTTGAATCCGAGTGTCGGTTCTTCTTCGTTTGATTTCTTTCCGAATAAGCTTAACCTCTTTCGTTATTCTCATCAAGAAAAACATACCGTGAACTTCTTTAACAACTTGAGTTCTTCGGGCGTTGAATTCCATCCACTTTTACAAAGAACGGACGACGGAATTGGAGATTCCAGCGTTGCAACTCTGCAGCCACCTCGTCGGAGAGTACCGCGTAGTCCTAACGAATTGGATTTGGATATTCGGCTGAGTTCTAGTGCCCGGAATCGTGATTCCAGGACCATTGAAACACAGCATCGTAGTGGTGTACGGGAACCAGATGCGGAGGAGAATGGGAATGGGAATGATGAAATTGTGATGGAACAGGAGGAGTTGAGTGATTCCGAAGACGAGGAAATTGCGGAAAGTGTAGAGTTCGAATGTGAGGAGATGACAGATAGTGAAGGTGAAGGTGGGTCCGATTCCGATCATGCTGAAAATGTTCAAAATGAGGTAAAGTTTTATTACAGCATTGTACTTTGAAAAATCTATCCATTATAGCAGTACAATGTTGCAATAGGAAAAAATGAAGAAAAATATTATAATAAACAAATTAATGAAAGTAGATTTGATTTTATTTAATCAGGAGTTGCAAGATGATGTTTTGGCAAAAGGAAGTAAATCTGACGTGGCAATAGAGGAACCAAGAAGTTTGTTAAGGTTGAGTTTGAACCCTAGAAATTCTAGGAGTTCAAAGAACACAACACTGGCAACACCACCTCAGGTCAAGAAACCCAGAAAACGGGCACAAAAACTGGACCCAAACCCGAGGTGAAGTAAGGTACAAAATACACAAGCACTAACATTCTAATGTAAAGATTGATGATTGTAAATATGGATATCAAAAGCTCCAAATCAAAGGGTGGTATTGGTAGGTGTAACTATTTGATCTGAAAAACGACTTCCATTTTTGGGAAGTTTGCAAGGCCTTTTTGAGTTCGATTGTTGGGTTCCATGACAAAATTGATGTTGGATTAATGAGTGATTGATGATAATAAACAAAGCACGGATTAATGATAGATTGGTGATGAATATTAAGAGGTAATATATCATAAGGTCTCCAAAATATTGAAAATGTCAAAAACTAACGTGGTGCTTTTTATGTCTGCGGGCGGATGAACATATAAAATAAAAGATTGTTTTTTTATAAGACCGTAGATATAAAAAGGTCTACTTGACTGATTTTTCTACAAGACATAAAAAATAGCTTTTGATTTATTAGCCTCAATATAACGTTTCTTTTGCCACGCCACCATCGCTGTCACTAGCACCACCTTGACCACCACCCCCACCTCCATTGCCACCATCTTTGTTGTCGCCACAAACAACACCACCATCACCGATGCTGCCACCACTACCATGCCCACCTCAGTCACCGGCGCCTATGCCACCACGTTTGTCACCACAGCCACCTCCATCGTTGCCTTTGCCGCCATCGTTGCTGCCACCACTACCATTGGCACTGCAATCTTTTTTTTATTTTTATTTTTTTTTAATTTTTTTTATACAATTATCTAGAAATCAATATGGTTAATGGGTATATGTGTTATTTATGCAACATACACACCTTAAAAAATAAACAATATTTTTTTTGCAGACTGTAAATGTTTCGTCTATATCTTCTTCTACCGTAGATGTGGAAAAAACTGTAAATATTTTATCTCTTAAAAAACAAGTAACACATTAGTCATCCAAATTTGAAAACAAGAAAAGGGTTATCCAAATTGGCCCTAAGATTCAATGTGCAGGTCAGACAGGTGTATTTGTAATTGTACGATAAAAACATATTATATAATGGTTTAAAACTTAAAATTCTGTGTTTTGAAGGGATGTGAGAGCTTTAACTATTTTTATTGAAATCAAGGGTATAACGATACTTTTAGACATAACATTATCTAATTGACGTGATACTAACATTATTTAACTGATGTGAATAATGTTTTAAAATTTGTTTAACCAACATTATTAGATCGTAATACTTGATGACATATGAGCCAACTAGGATATGTCAACTAAGATGATAAAATGATTGTAAATAAAAAAATGAGGGTGTAGAAGTATGTATGTATCGAGGAACATTTTTATTTCATCTAAATGAGATTTTCAAGTATGCATAAACTATGATCTATAAGGAAGGGATGTGTAGGACCACTAGTAAATGCATAAAGGTTGGTTGACCATAGTAGTAGAAAACCACATGAGATTTGAGGGACAAATGTCATGTCCGAACCGAAGGGAAAATTTTAACCGAAGGTATATAGGCCATGTAGGATGTATGGATATGAATGCTAGTTGATAAAGAAGACGCATTGAGGGAAGATGGAGGTTGCAGAGATAAGGATGAAGCAATATGCATACAATAAAACTTTGTTGGATAAAATTCCAAATTTAAAATATGTTGGGAATGGCGTGGATCACTGACAAATTGAGGAAATGAAGACTTTTGTGGTTTGGACATATACCAAGCAGTCAATCAAAAATATGTTTGGAATGGCGTGGGTCATTAAAAATTATGGAAACAAAGATTATGGTGGTTTTGACATGTACATAACAGTCAACCAACGACTATGGTTAGGAGTGTGGAAAAGGTGAATGCTTAAAATGTTGGAGTTGGCTCTTTCCAATAAGGAATGAGAAGATAGTGTGATGTTGGTTTTGAAGGAGTTCACTATTTTGAAGATATGAACTCCTATTGGAGTGACTACATGTTTAAAGTGATCTAAGTTTCTAGGTTACAAAACCCACAGGTTGTTGATTCTTCGTTGTAATTGCTTCTTTCTGTCTTCAAGCTTCTTGCTAGTTAATGAATCTTTTCCATTAAAGAAATATCGTAGTATATGTTGGAAAATAACTCGTGAATGTGGTCTTCAGACTAATCTTGAAATATCTTGATGTGTTGGGTGCAATTATATTGTGCATTGTAACTTTTCCATAAGACGTGTTGCCTTAGACTTAAACATATGTAGTATAGTGGATATGGGATTTGGCTATAACTTGATTGACCAAATATGCATGCAACTATAAACTGCCTATGATGTTTAATCATTAGAAATTAACACACACATAAATACGAGCCACAAGTTGAATCATGAGATATCCCTTCTCCCTTTCATGCTAGAAGATATCATATTTAGCCAATTCCAACGCATTTAGAAGACAAGTGTCAAGAGGGATGAGGAGAGACTTCATAATTACTACATTTTAAGGTCAAGACAAAATATTGATGTTTGGTCAAAGTTGAGGATCAAGACAAAAAGATTGATGCTTAGTCAAAGTTGAGGATCAACATAGTTGAAGAAATCGCACTAAGGTATTTTGAAGGAAAGGAATATTTCAAATTTATGGCTGAGAATATCAAATGGGAAACTTTACGTATTTATAGAAGCAGATTTCCCCATAATGAATCAAAGTGACATTAAGCCATTACTTCATTAGATTCATTCAACGATTAAGCAAATATATAGAAACTCTTAGATCAACTCATGATATATGTTATGGAAATGATAAGAGATTTTGTTTCAATTGGTGTCGAGTTGAGTGGGTTGACTAAAACTTCTACTTCCGAATATGTTTCTAGAAGATATTGAGAATATGCAAAGGGGTATACTAATTGAAAGACTAGAGATAGGAGTTATCTACACCCACAAAAATAAAAAGTTATTCAAGAGAATTAGGGAAAACATTTGTTCCCAATCCCCTTTATTAACAAGATGATAAAGTTTTTGAAGTCTCTCAACAATGAGTTGAATGAGATGAGAAAAGGGTATGTGTTCCTGTTAGAATGGTTGAAGTTGTTTAGAGATTGAGTACATGATATGAATGATATAATGATGTGAAAACTAAAATTTTCTATAATAAGAATTTTGTTAAATGTATTATGCAAGGGAAAAATGGTCAACGATGGTGAAAATATGGAGATGTATGTGTTAAGACCTTTTATTAAGTTATTATGATGTATTACTTCATTTAGAATGTAGTTGCAAAGACATGAGGGCAAAATAGGAAAGGGTGGATAAAAAGTTAAGTAATAACAGGGCTATCTTTAAAAATTATTATCTCAAAATCTAAAAGGAATTAGAAAAAGATCATCAATGTAGCTTTTGTAATATTTGAATAACAAAGATATAGGAAAAAGATTAAGATAATTTGGAGTTATAACGAAGAAGTTATGAAGGTTTGGAAATTGCCAAAAAGCGACAAAAATAGCAAATGCTCATGTTTGAGGCTTTGTAACAGAAAATCTGAATAGATTCAAACTTAAGTTAGTAAAGAGAAATTGTTAAGATCATTCTCACCTTTCTAAAAATATAAAGTTTGCAAAAAGTCAGATTTTATATGTGGAACTTATAACTATTCAAAATTCAGGAAAAATTAAGTGTAAGTCGGCTTTTGCCTTCATACATGTGTGCGTACACATGAAAAAAGGGATACTAGCAAAGGGAAAAGAAGGTTGAGAACTATCAGCATGAGTGTGTGAGATCGAAGAACACACACATCAATTAGGGGTGTGCATGTGCATAAATCGAGCAGAGAGAGAGAGAGAGAGAGAGAGAGAGAGAGAGAGAGAGAGAGAGAGAGAGAGAGAGAGAGAGCAGTGTTGCCTTGGACGGTGCATAATGCGGTGTCCGTCGATAATGGCGACGGGGGCAGACACTTTTTTAGCAGAAATGTCGACGACGATGGTGGACTTTTTCTGATGAACATTAGCTTTGAGCCTTTGAGTAACTCTAATGTCTTCCTCTTCTAGATTTTTGGGCAGATTGAGGTAAAACCTTGAAACCCTAAGTGATTAGCACATGAAATTTAATTAGAGATTGATGTTACATGTTAAAAGTTAGAGTTTGTTTTTTGATTTATGTCATACTACAGGTTCACAAACACATATGAATTGTGAATGTTGAAATTAGAATGAGTTCTTGAATGCATGTTGGTAATTGGATTATGATGTATGAAATATGTGTTAGAATAAGTTTAAAGTAATGAATGTATAAAGTCTTTATAGATATAAGATGAATTGGAATTTGGAAGTGCATGTTGAAAACTAGTAAGAAGCTATCAAACAGACTTGGTGTCAAATTAAAAGCTAGTATTGAATAAAAGCATGTAAAATTGGTGATTAAAGTTCTTGACAACTTTGACTTTTCATAAGAGTCAAACATAGAATGTAACTATGAAATTACTTGGATTATATTTAAAATATCTTGAATGTGAGTTTAAACTTATGAAATGCTATTAGTATTCAGTTAAAAACATCAAAGAATTACGTAATTTGAGCTTTTAAACTTAGTGAAACATAGTTGATAAAAAAGGACAAATTTGACTTTTGGTAAAAGTATAAAATGAGACAAGAATGAGAATTTGAGGTTTGTGATTAAGAAACTAGTTAAAGTTGAATAATGAGACAAAACTATATTCTTACATGATAATATTAAGTCTACCACCGAATCATTATCTACCGGATACAAATGTACAACGTATAAGACTTTCTCAATAACATTCTTCAAATGCTTTAGATCAGTTTCATCAACTAGCTCTATAAAATAATTTTGCACAAGATGTTGGAAAGACAACCCAACATTAGGTCTGATCTCCACACACGTCATCATCTTAAGTCTTAACAAAATGTAACAAACCTGATAAATTTATATCTATAAGAAACTCTACGTCGTATTTTTTAACAAATGGTCATTTTGATCAACTACTAATTTTTTTGTCTATTATTTAAAAAACCATTATAAAATTAGCCGAATTTATTATTTTCTATAAAAAATTCCTTTCTTTTTCCGTACATCATATTCTGTATTTTTATCGCGAAGAATTCAAATGGTCTGGGGAGAAGTTGCATCCTCCTCGAGGGTTTACCCCTAAAACCCTTTCGCTATTGCTTCAAGATTTTGATATGATTCCTCTCTGCTTCATCCCCAACGGTCCAAAACTTGATGCTTTTACCACTAGGGGTGCAAATGAGCCGAGTCGGCTCGTGAGCTACCCGGGACCGGCTCGATAAAAGCTCGGCTCGAGATCGATTTTAAACGAGCCTGAGCCGAGCCCGAGCTTAAATATAAGGCTCGTTTATTAAACGAGCCCGAGCCGAGCCTGTGTCACCAAGCTCGATTAGGCTCGCGAGCCTAAACGAGCCTATATATAATATAATATAATATAATATTATATATATATATATATATATATATATATATATATATATATATATATATATATATATATATATATATATATATATATATATATATATATATATATATATATATATATATATATATATATATATATATATATATATATATATATATATATTAAAAGGTATTTAATCATTTAATCATTTAGGGACTTAGGGTTTTATCGCGTCTCGCAAGTCGCAAACACTCCGATCGTCTTCGAGTAAACGAGCTTGAGCCGAGCTTAAGCTCGTTTAGGCTTGTTAAGAATTAAACGAGCCGAGCCCGAGCCGAGCCTGTGTATTTCTTAACGAGCCTGAGCCGAGCTTAGGTCCATAAAGCTCGTAACGAGCCGAGCCCTATATATTTCTTAACGAGCCCGAGCCGAGCTTGGTCAGGCTCAGGCTCGGACTCGGCTCGGCTCGTTTGCACCCCTACCACGCACCCACTTCCCTACTAACCCGAACCCGATTTGGGACTGGTTCTATGTTTCTGAAGTTGTTCTCGACCAAAAGAAGTAATCTTTCTGCACGAAGCGTTCACTTTGGTAAGCATTTCCACCACCCAAACCCCGAAGATATTGCTTTTAGTTCAATTTGTGTGAATTTAAGGCAAAGGAAATGGAAATTCCTGGACCAAATACTTTCCTCAAATCTCACAAACTCATTAGTGAATCGTGTGGTTTCAGAATTTCGAACGTCACCAGACCTCGTTTTAGGATTTTACAAAAGAGTTCGGGAGCAAAAGAGCTTTTCTCCCTCACTAGAATGTGTTTGTATGTTGATACATGTCATGATCGGTTCCAAAATGTACGAAGATGCGTTAATTTCAATCAATAATTTGATGCAAACACTGGGTTATTCTCATTTGGAGGTTTTGGAAGGATTGTGGGACAGTTATGATTCCGAAATTTGGTGCCCTAATGTCTTTGATTCATTAATTAGGGCTTGTACTTCGTTTGGCGACCTTAATTCTGCTTATGAAGTGATTATAAACTTGAGAACAGAAAAGGGTTTTCATGTTTCAATCCATGCTTGGAACAACTTCTTGAATCATCTTATAAAGTCCAATGAGCTAAATTCTTTTTGGAAAAAGTATGCTGAAATGATTTCATATGGTTATACAGAGAACATTTATACATATAACCTGGTTATATACGCCCTTTGTAAAGAAATCCGATTACATGAAGCGATTAGTGTGTTTTATCGAATGTTAAAAGGTGGAATTTATCCGAATGTGGTTACTTTCAATATGATTATCAATGGCGCGTGTAAAGTAAGTAATATTGAATTGGGGTTAAAGTTGTTTAGAAAGATGGGAGTAATGTCAATGGGATACATTAACCCTAATTCCATTACTTTTAATTGTCTCATAAACGGGTATTGCAAGCTAGGACTGAAGATGAAGTTGAAGCTTTCTTCTTCAAAGGAAGAAACTGACACATTTCCTTTGGTTAAATGTTTATATACCTAATAGGTATCAAATGAGGTGTATAAAAAACGCTCGGTCATGCATTCAAGTAAGTAATTTTAGTTGATGTTTGCCATTATGGCCATAGTCGGGAATTAGGGGATTATGATGGAAATTAGCAAATTTCTAAGATGTATGAATTGTGTAAGAATTATTTGTGGCATACACTTCCATTTAAAAATGATTTGACTTTTGGCATTATTTAAAAATCAAAGGTTTAAATAAAATTAACTTTAAATCGGTTGGATGCATGCTTTGATTTGATGTTTTAAATTTTACTTATGGTTTGTTGGTATTTACCAGCACTTGTAATCAAATGGCAAAATGGTCATTTTGATACCTAAATAACCATCCACGGGCACGGGCTTTTTAACTTACCTAGTATATATATAAATAAAGAGGGCCATCATTTTGGCCTTGCTTTCTCCTTGGCTTGTGTTGTCCAATACAAAGCCATCTGTTGCCCAATTACTGCCATGTACTATAATTTACTCATTTTTATGTATAGGTTTGGTCCAGTCCGATTTCCTTTTTTAAATAATTTTTATTATATTTTAAGCATTATCAGTTAAAAATGGATATAATTGGAAAGTTGCAAAGAATACAAAATTTAAGTTACTAATTTATAAACGTTATAAATTACAAAAAGAAAAATGCATCGTTTATATTTATTATTATAGATATACAAACAAAATACTCAGATAATTATAAGAACGAAATGTATAGCATCATAAACTTACAAAAATGCATTGTGTTATTGTGTATACTAATATTATAGACGAAATTTTACAAAATATAGATTGCATCACAAAATTAGAAAAAGACAAAACAAAAGTCCAACAAGTAAACCCAATCTACGTTGTCCAAGACTGGTCTGGTTAGGAAAGGCCCGGTGACCCAGTCTACGAACCTTTCATAACAAGAAGAAAAACTACATAAACCGACTTTATTAACATTCCAACTAAGCATTTTAATATTAAAAGTTAAAACAAGCAACAACTCCTTTTATATAATGAGTTTTCACAAACACTGACTTGTTTTCATTTAGTACTTTGGACCAAACGCTACCTTATAAATGACACACCTAAACCGAAATCCAAGGTGTTGCATATACTAACCGTTACAAATCTAAAACTTACAAAAAGTGGATCATATAATTACAAAAAAAAAAAAAAAAAAAAAAAAGATAAACAAAAATCCCAACCGGTCCAAATCCGGTTTGGTCCTATCCAAAAAAAAAAAACCCAAGTGGAGACCGGTCCTACCAAAAACTTTGCAACCTCTTCAACCACTTCTATTCACATGCTCTCTCACCTTCTAACTTCTAAGTTAAAGATTGCTGTCCTTACTCAAGTCATTTCCATGTCGGAACTTTTAGGACTTTCTACATCGCTAACTTTCCTTGAGAATTTCCTTCGATGTAAAAAATATTTTTTAACATCTAAAAAAATTGAAATCACACTTTTCTGTTCGACCCGACAATGATTTCGGAAGCTAATAACAACATATATCACAAGAGCTATACTCGAAGTCCCACCAGTCAAAACAAGAAGTGACCAAAAACTATCAAGCCCCAAACTTTCATACTCATCACGATCCGAATCCATATCTACACATTTTTCAGAACCAATCATTCTTTTCTCTATATCTTGAAGAGTCCCACTTTCAGACACATTCAACAATGCTTTAGTAAAATCAGCCACCATCGGCGAACCCTTCGGAAGGACCTAAAAACAAATCATAAATTATTAAATCAGTATCCCGATTTATCATAATCGATGAATGTATGAAAAGAAACTTACAAATGCAAATCCTCCGTCCCCGAATGTGGGCCCGGCGGTAATGAAGCTCTTGCAATATTTAGCAAGAAAGAGTTTAGTGAAAGGAGCTTCGAGAAAAACCGCGGATATTTCTTTGTTTTTTAGGGCACGCGCGTATCCTTCTGGAGAAGCGAAGGCCTTTATGTTGGTAGGTTTGAAACCGAGAACATCCACCAAATAAGTAGCAACATGGGCTCCTTGACCGTACCCGACAATTGCATTACCGTTTTTTAGGGTTTCAAAGTCGGCTACTTTGGGTATCAGTCTTTTAACGGTGAGCATGCTTGTGAGACTGGCGGTGTAACACTGACCGATGATTATTGCCGCCATGAACCACGCGACAGTTGTCATTCTGGTCAAGTTGCTATGAAGTTCATCACCTGTTACAAGAAATCACTTTAAAAGGTGGTGTTTGTTTGAAATGTTTAAAATGTTTGAGATGTTTAATTAAAGGTTACCATTTGTGAAGAACATTCTTGTGAAGGCTGAAGAAATGACAATTCCAGTGCGATTCAATGCAGATCCTCCAAATTCAGGGCTGTTTTTGTGCTCAATAATCCATATGACAAACGCGTTATATATATTTATTAAAATTGTTAAAGCCCACATGCTTAATGTAAATGGCTTCACAAATAACCATTGTCCATGATATGATGTGACAGGTACGATCATCACAAGCCCTGTTTCTGTGTACGGATGTGTGAATTCAGCATACTGATATCGCCTTGAAACTACCGACACATCACCAACTACCGCATCGAATTCCTGTTCAATAATTTCAAGTTTCAAGTAAGAAATTTAATAACAAGAAAAAGAGCTACATATTGTAATTAATTGAATTGATTTACCTTGAGATAAACTTGTTTCACCAAGTTATCGTATGTTCCATTGAAGGGGTGAAATTCATATGGTAAGTAATATGGCAACCGTTTGACTGTTTCTTCGAAAAGCTCGATTGAGTATCCGGTGTAAATGTGATTATGATCTTTATGATCATATTTCACTTCCACAAATTTTTTAAACATGGCCATGGTTGGTACACCAACTCGTAATGGATTGGCATTTGTAGGAATAGCCCATCCTCTTGGAGTATATAACGGTCTTCCAGGCCAAAAAATGTAACCAAAACTTTGTAAAGATGTGTCATAAGTAGTTTTATCATTAATAAACTCAGAAAAACCGAGTCCTTCTGACCAGAATCCAACTTCTCTATAGTATTTTCCTATGACATTAACAATGGGAAATATATGTGATGCAGGTGGTGTCCGGTCAACGAATTGGTCACTCATGTTGTTTTTGGTCAATGCTAATGCTACAGTCCATGTAGCATTATATGCTTGAACTGCAAAAATCCCGGGTATGTTGTTTTCTTCTTCAGGTTGATAGACTTTAAACTTGTTCTGAAACTTTGTGGTGAAATCATCAAACTGTGAGAAGAAACTCCCGATTCCCACAACGCCCTCCATCATGGAAAAAGTAGAGGAGTTCACAGTATGAAGAAGATCTGTAATTAAACTTGTTGTAATCCATACGTAATCCTTGTCCATCATCCCCATGCTATTTGCATTTTGAAAAAGGTGAACGCCTATTTCCAAAGAGGTATGAACAAGAAACACTCTGCTTTGTTCTGTATTAATCCTTTCAAGTTCTTTTGACAATGAAAAAGAAGGGGATAAAGGTGAGAGAGTTACAATACTGCTTATTTCGACACTAGATTCTTTGATGGCTTCCATGAGGTGTGGAATGACTTGAGTGGATGCTGAATTGATGTCCTCGTATATGAAAGTAAAGCGACTCCATCCATAAGATTCAAGAATAGCAACAAAAGCTTTCATTTGAGCAGATTGAGAAGGTGAAGCTTGAACAAGAAAGGGCCACCGATCTAGCGCCCATTGAGGAACTGAATCAGAAAGAGAGAAGATTGGAACTTGAGCTTCACTGCCTACCTCTGCAACTGAGAGCACTTCTTCCAAGGTCTGTAGCCCTAAAATCGCTTCAACTTTATGTGCTTCAACGAGATCGGTGGCTGCATTTCAACCAGGTCCAGAAACTGTTATCTGTCTGCAAGTGGGATAGAGGAAGGAAAAGAACAACAAGTGGACAACACTGCACATTAGATGCATCTTTATAGAACTATATAAACCGCTTAATTAACGCACCAACTAAGGATTTACCGACGAAAAGTAAGTGAAGGACCCAATTTTGGATAGGAGTGAGTAGTATGAGCAATAAATGGAAAAAGGGAGGTTTTCTAGGGTTTTAGAAAACGGAATAAAGCTGTAAGTACGTAGAAATCATATCATCAAGCTTTGCTAAGACACTATTAGTTCATACTCAGGATGATTACCAAGCAGATAGTGCTAACAAATAACAATAGTCAGAAAAGAGGCTTCAGAAATTTCAAAAACTCATGAAATCGAGAAACATGAAGATGTAGAATTGTAGATGGACGCTCGATTTTGCGAATTGTTTGATCGATGTATCTAAATTCCCGCGAATAAGGCGGGAAGCATTCTCGAATTTTGGTAACAAGAAAAGGCATGATTTGGCATTTAAAATTCAATTGTATTTCAAATTTTTAATCCACTTTCACGTAAACATATCCGTTTTAACAAAAAAGAACATATTGAACAAAAAAGATGAGCTTACCTGCGTGGATTGCTTGAATAAGATTTCCTTTTGAATTTGATGTGTAAAGCGTCAAATTTTGACCTGTGTTTGCATTAAAATCATCTATCGCGATTTCTATGGCAACTCTAGCCTCTTGGCCTGCTCGAGATGACATATCCACAATTGCACCGATAACAAATGCATCACTCGTGTTACGTTGTATTGTTGAAATAGATTGGGCATCAATTTTAACAATAAAAAGTATCTTTAAAAAATAAATAGTGAAAAACACAACAATAGACATAAGCCTGTTTTTCAATATATGAAAATAACGATGCCTAAAGACAATCCCTCCCAACTTTCTCTTGTTACTCATTCACCATATATATAGAGAGAGTTGATATTTAGGAGTTGAGTTATATAAAATATTCATTTTTCAACATAAAATAAAAAAAGCTAACATCAGCCACACAAGGTAGCATAGTCATAATCTATTGATCTAAAATTTTAATTTTTACTATTAACTTTTTTTGGTGATGAGGCAAAATTATCTTATTTATAGTTGTATGTATACTTCATATTTTAAACAGTCACTACATAAATTGTATGGTATAACAGCCCTTCTATTCCCTCATAGCCTTGGTAACTTTACTTGAAAGACTATAGATCATCTAATACAAGTATACAACTTCATCTTCGTTGAGATTAATCAATGTTCACTAAATCATAGTAAGGGTAAAATAGTAATCTTTGAAAATTATATATTAAAACCATACATGTCATCAACTTTTATAGATGATAATTTTTTAATCGATAAACTGTTACTATATCCAATGGCTATGTTTATTTCTTAAGTTTCTTACCATATATGATAAGCATTTTATTATAAGAAAAGTCAACAAAAACTATACAACGGATGTTCAAGTTTTAGCTCATATTATTGAACACAAAAGGCCCACAAAAACGCCATATCATAACATAAGAAACTCGCAATGTATCGAAGTCAACTACGTTTTCATTCGCAAATTGCAAATACAGAAAGCTCCGGAAAGTTCAACAATTCTTTTCCAAATCAAGTAACAAAATAATATCTATGATTCTGGATGCTTAGTCCCGGTCATTTGGATACTTTAGGGAAACTTTCATGTAATAACAATTGTATTAATAAGTAAAATGTCAAACAATAATGGAATAATATAATCAAACTATAAGATGTACCTGTTATGATGGAGATGTCGTTTGATTTTTTTGTATAAGTAGCAACTTCGTTGCATCTTCCTCGCCTCACTCATATGTAATTTATGATTTATGGAAAGCAAGTTTTTGTACTCTTGAAAACGAAGGTGATTTGTTAAATGCTACGTACAAAAATACCTGAATGATTTAGTTGACTTTATGATTAAAAATCATAATATTGTATCAGATAAAATTAAGCAAGCTATAATAAAATTCCAATTGGATGAAAATTTTATTTTGATAAATAATATATCTGCTTGGGGTATACTCTTAACTCTTCTTATTGACTCTTTCCACCATATGTACGAATTTGTGTTTACTAAATTTGCAAGAAACTGGGTTGTTAAAATTTAAATTAATTAGTGCAATATCTAAATTTAATATAATTATCGTGGAATAAATAAATATTGTCTCAATTTTCCACTTATTAACCTTCGGCTGGAGGGGAGCATAAAATACAACAAATGATGGACTTTATTGTTTTTTTATAAAAAGAGAAATTCTATAATAGACATCAAGTTTTTACGGAAATTCGATTTTGATACTGTGGTTTTTTTATTCACAAAATTCGTTAAATTTCACAAAATTTTGATTAAGACACTAAGTTTACAAATTATTTTTAACCTTACACCATTTTACCGGGTCTTCCTATTATGGTTAAAATTGAAACAATTTAACAAATTTGGTGTCTTGATTGAAAAACAACCACATTATCAAATCGACACTTGTGAAAACTTCGTTACTTTTGTGGAATTTGTCCAATAGATCTCGTAATTCTTCCAAAGAAATCTCGTAATTCACCTTAATTCATCATATCAAACGTGTTCTTCATGGATTTTTTAAACAAAGAAATGAAATTAAGGGACTTTTTTCCGTCTCCCTTAACTCAAACGGCCTTCCACCACTACAATCATGTGGATGATCAACATATTGTGTGTCCAATATTATATTATTGCATGTTAATAAACTTTAACTATGTCAATGTAAATAAGTTGAATCTGGGAGAATTTAAATATGATAATCTTAATCATCTGAACAACCAAACCAAAAGTAATCTCATTTGGTCTGATGGGAGCCTAGTGGTTGAGGAATAAAATTTCACACAAGAGGTTCAGGGTTCAAATATTGACACATCCAAAATATCACTAGTGTTTCGCGATTGACCTTTCACGTGAGCCTTGGTGTCGGTTGGCGTGGGCCGTTTAGATGGTGCGGTTTACCAATTTTGTCTCATTTATTATATCTCGTTTTAGTGTTTGTTACGTTTAAAAGTTTCCAATCGCGCATTTTCATGCTTTATGCGGGCTTCCGAACTAGCTAAATTAAGGCCAAATAAATGAAATAGAACCCTGCTTCCTTTCTTCTTTCCGTCCAGACCTGACTCAACCCAATTTTTGGTTTGGTCCCCTAACTCAGATTTCCTCTGTTTCATGATTAACATTTGTGTCGTGCGAATAAATTCACCATTTCGGTCGTTCACTAACCACCCGTACTGTATCTTAACAACTACAACATAAAAATGTGATTTGTTTTTGTATGTTTTTTTATCTTATTAGACAATGCAAAATGACCAATTTAGCATTTTTCATAAATAATTTTTACCTATAAAAATTCGAGTTATCATGATATTGTTTAGACTACTTCTATAGTGTTCTCTAATACTCTCAAAAAATTCTTGTATTCATATTGTTGCATTCTTGTGTTTGTGTATTCGTGTATTCTCATAGTATTCTAATATGGTATTTACTAAATTTATTACTCTAGAAATTCTCATACTCTTTTAAATTTTAATATTTGTGTTGTCATTCTATTCGTATTATTTCAAATATATATATATATATATAGGGAAAATGACTTATTAGGGTAACCAACTAGTTGATTTGTTCACGTTTAGTCACTTTCTTTTTTTTCGTGCTTTATTTGCCATTGAACTATCTATTTTGTTCATGATACATCCTTACGACCTGTAATAGCAGGTTACAGCCTAATTGACATCTATTTTGTTCACATTTGGTCACTTTCCTTTTTTATTCGTGTTTTATTTGCCATTAATTTAATTTATTTTTCCATTTTTAATTTATTTTTCTATTTTTATTTGTGCAGATCTGAAATGACTATTTTGCCCTTTTTAATTTATTTTTCCATTTTTATTACATTTTAAGGATTTTTTATTAATGACTTTTAATTAAAAATAAACAAGAAAACAACCCACCACCGCCTCTCTCTCTCTCTCTGTCTCTCTCAATTAATAAAACCTGCAACTAAACACACACACACATTGCAACTAAACACACACACACATACACATTTTGCAACTAAAAACACAGACATCACCACCATCTACAGCAAAGATCTGGACAAAGATGATGAGAGGGAAGAGCACTCCAAACCTATCGAATCAGAATGTTTCAATCAGAAGTTTCCCGATCTGTGCAAAAAAAAAAACATTGAAAACAAAAGTACACATCAAAGTTGTTTTGCCCCGACAATCCACCTCCACCGTTACAAGCCAACGATTCAACCAACTAAGCATGCTACGAAAAACTTCTTGGATTAAATCAGACGAGCAATTAAGCATGCTACAAAAAACTTCTTTGTCTAGATCTTTGCTGCAGATGGTGGTGATGTCTGTGTTTTTAGTTGCAAAGTGCGTATGTATGTGTGTGTGTGTGTGTGTTTAGTTGCAATGTGTGTGTGTGTGTGTTTAGTTGCAGGTTTTATTAATTGAGAGAGACGGAGAGAGAGAGAGAGAGAGGCGGTGGTTGATTATTTTCTTATTTATTTTTAATTAAAAGTCATTAATAAAAAAATCCTTAAAATGTAATAAAAATGGAAAAATAAATTAAAAAGGGCAAAATAGTCATTTCAGATCTGCACGAATAAAAATGGAAAAATAAATTAAAAATGGAAAAATAAATTAAATTAATGGCAAATAAAGCACGAATAAAAAAGGAAAGTGACCAAATGTGAACAAAATAGATGTCAATTAGGCTGTAACCTGCTATTACAGGTCGTAAGGATGTATCATGAACAAAATAGATAGTTCAATGGCAAATAAAGCACGAAAAAAAAGAAAGTGACTAAACGTGAACAAATCAACTAGTTGGTTACCCTAATAAGTCATTTTCCCATATATATATATGCTCACAAATTGGAATGATGACGATCAGGGCCGGTCCCGAGGATTCAAATGCCCGGGACGAGCGGGAAAAAAAGGCCCTTAGACTTTAGCGTGTAACAAATTAAAGTACATAAAGTAAAAAAAAATTTAAAACGATAAACTTATAGCATTAAACATAGCCAAATAATATTATTTTAATGAGCTAACATAGCAAAAAACATAGTATTTTATCTTTTATTTAGTTTAGTATTTAACTAATTTTATGAAGTATGAACCTTGAATTTGAAATTTCATAATAAAACTTTATATATTTACGAATAAAATTGATCTTTTATTTGGTTTAGTATTTAACTAATCTTACGAAGTATGAACCTCGGACTTGAAATTTCAGTTAATAAAATTTTATTCATGGGGTTTAGCAATCAACTGCTCATTTTTTGTGGTTTCTTTTTGAATTATTACGTTATTTAAATTTTAATTTTAAAATTTTATTATTGATTTTACAGAGAAAGAGAAAAAGTGATGCATGTCTCTCAACTCTCAAGACTCCACACACACTTATTTGAATTTCAATGCGTGTTCGTGCTCTAGAACTCCAAACAAGCTCCTGCAATTCCTTTGATTAATCGGAACGAGGTAACCCTCTTTTAAATTTTCGATTTTTCTTTATGTTGTTTAAAGTTTTAGGGCTTTAATGAGTTTTGTTGTTGTTTTCATTCTGTTACACGATTTTGCCTGGTTAATGTGAATCTTAAACATTAAGTAATTTATTTCTGTGATTCTTTTAGTATGATTTGGTTCGTTTTCAATGTTTATAATTTTGAACATTTGAAGGTAACATGGAGTATTGTTTTTCCCTTCATTTTCGTTTTTGTGTGTGTTTTGAAGATAATTTAGGAACAAAGGGTTTTGATCTTGTACAATACGAGAAATTATCGTGAAAAGAAATTACTCTACTCAAAAACAGAAATCGATTCGACTTTTTTTTCTTTTTCTACTTTCCTCTTCGAGATTTCTACGGTTTCTTTTTGTAATTTTAAGCGCGTGTGTGTGGAAGTTTGATCAAGCTGTAATTGTTTAATTTCTGCAATGAAATTCTCATACAATTTGACGTATTTTGACTCTTTCCTCTTCGATTTCGCGTTGTGGAATTTCTTTTTGGCCGCACTTAACCTGATGGGAAGAGGCAATTCAGTCTGTATGCGTCGACTACTCCTCCTGCTCCCACATTATTTGGATTTTGGACTTTTGCTTGGGCTTAATGAACCTAGTATACTTTAAAAAAAAAATTTGGGCCCCTTAAAATTTTGGGCCCTGTGTCATTGCCCTTCTTACCCCTCCTTTAAACCGGGCCTGATGACGATGATGCCATACTGTATCACATAGAACTGATGCAAAATATAAAATACATAACACTATGGTTTGAAGATTAGAATCGGAGGGTAAATCATTGAACATTGAAGAATTCACTATCGAATACAGTGGCGGACCCAGAAAAAATGGACACGGGGGCACGGAGGAGCACATTTTTTTTGACGAGGGACACTTATATATATAAAAAAAATTATTCTACAGAGTAAAATTTCAGGGGGGGCACGGCCACACCCGGGCACCCCCTAGGTCCGCCCCTGATCGAATATGGGGCAAATTACGGCTGAAAATTCTATACTAATTTAATGTAAATTTCAAAATTTATATAGTTCCAAATATTAATGTGTACATATTTGTATTTGTTATTTGTTGTACAGATTGTTATTGTTTGCTCAAGTTGTTTAGTAAATGAGTAATATTTTGTTGAAGGGTTTTTAGGATACTGATTATCCAAATTATTATATAACACAATAACACTATAATAAAAGAAAAATGTATTTTATCGTCGATGAAGTCCAATGGCGAAAGGGGTGGCCCAAACTAAGATTTGGACCCGACCAAATCCATTAGGCCTAAAATTCCTGAAAATTTTGACACAATACCCGATCAGGCTTTACGATCTTGATGTTAACCTCTAATATGTAATTTTTGTAACCGGTTAAAACTAAAAGCACACCCCCAAGGGTCAAGTAATGAGAGAAATTATTCAATTCTTTTTACAGTTCTCATATCGGGAACGGAAAATCAATGGTGTTTTTTACTGGATCCTAACATGGTAATATACTGATAGGAGCTTTCTTCTACTTACGGATGATCCACATCAACCGGAGTCCCTAGATCGGGCACATCTGGAGGGCGTCTGGGGCTTTCTGCATCAACAACTACTCTAGATGACCGTCTCATTCGATGTCGTCGGTCTTTCATAAATGCCCATATCAGTTTCAAAAAATATGTAAGTCCCCGATTAGATTCGTTAAATTCTCTAATTCTCCTGACAATGTACACGACAAGAGCAACCGTTGATGTCCCTCCCGTTAACTCGAATAGTATCGTGAAGCTGAGAGGGCTAAGACTCTCATCTTCATTAGGAAAAGAATCGTCGTCCACACATTTCTCAGATGTAAGAAACTTGTCTTCCAGTTCTTTCAGTTTCCCGCTTTCCGTTACGCTAATCACCGCTTTGTTTGCATCCGAAAGTCTAGCGAAATTCCGCGGGAATGCCTGCAGGTACAAAAACGCGATTTAATTTGAATTTTTAGGTCTAAAAGACTTTGAAATTTGTAAAATCAATCCGTAATGTCAAAATTGATATGAGCACTTACGAATCCGAAACCCCCAACTTTGAATGTCTCTCCGGTTCTGACAAAGCTCTTGCAGTACTGAGCTAGGAAGACTTTGGCTGACGGAACTTCAAGGAAGATGGCGGCGATTTCACCACTGTTTAGGGCTTCTGCGTATCGATGAGTTGAGTTATAGCTGTTGGTTTTGATACTGTTGAAGCCAAGAACACCCTCCAAGTAGTGATGGACAAAGGACCCGTTGCAGTACCCCACGGTTGCATTCATGTTTCTCAGCATCTCAACACTGGTTATCGTTGGTTCGAGCCGTTGAGCCGTGAGCATGCTCGCAAAGCTAGCCGTGTAGCTCTGTGTGATGATTAACGCCACAAACAGCCAAACTACAACCGCCATTCTTGACAAATTGCTATGCAACCTGTCCCCTGAAAATGATTATGCGTGAAACGACGATCGAAAATTTAGGAAAAGTTTGTAAGTTTGTATGGTACCTCGTAAAGTGAAGAGTGTGGCAAATGCAAGCCAAATGACAATTCCGATTTGGGTTATAATGGAACCTTGAAGATGGTGGCAATGGGGTCTCTCGATCAACCAAATGATGAAGCCGTTGTAAAGGGTTATTGCTGCAATTAGCCACCACATTTTTGCAGTGAAGGGCTTCATGAACAACCATGGCCGGTTTGATAATCTGGATCGGATCGGTACGATCATCTCTAAACCTGATTCGGTGTAGGGTTGTGTGAAATCCAGGTATTCGTGCCTGGTCGACACAATCGTTACGTCGCCTGCTATTGCGTCAAATTTCTGCAAGGAATCAAGTGAAGGAAATTCCAAATCAGCGATATGTGGAAAAATGTTTTGGTCCGGTCTCCAATGTTAAGAGAGTTGTTATGATCGTCACCTTTTCCGGTATTTGCCTCATCAATTTATCGTAAGACTCATAGAATGGGAAATAATCGTAAGACAGGTTTAATTCTTTCATCATTTCTTCAAACACAGCGATTACGAATCCACCGATCACAGTTTGATTCTTCTTGGGATTATATTCCACGTTCACGAATTGCTTAAACAGAGACCGACCAGGAACGCCGACTCTCATCCGATGCTCTGAACTTCCGGCGAGATTCCGGCGACTTCTGTGTGCATACCACGGTTGCTCCGGCCACAGAGCTTGTCCCACGCTATCCATAGAATTGAAGTAAGCGATTGTTCCATTGATGCCACCGTCAACGTTCTCACAAAATCCTAATCCTTCGGTCCAATACACATTGTGATATCCCTTTTTTATCACGTTCACGATCTCGACACGACTCTGTGTAACTGGTCTTTCGTGATCAAAGCTATCAATTGAAATATTTTCTAACAGTTTCACGGCATTATATCCTTGCACGGCAAAAATTCCAGGTTCGTCTTGCTCTTCTTCTGGGTAATCGTAACGGAACTTTTGACGGAACCGCTTCCTGAAATCTAGGAAATCCGTTGTCTTTTCCGGGAAGTAGCTTTTGACTCCAACCATACCTTTCAGCGAAGAAATCATGGTGGAATCAACGGAATGAAAAAGATCTGTGATTCCATTAGTTGCAATCCACAGATACCCGTCCCCGGTCATCTCCATCTTCTTGGCTGCCTGAAAAAGGTGAATCCCGAGTTCCAGAGACGTATGAACAACAAAAACTTGACGTTGTTGTTTCTTGAGCACGTCAAGCTCTTCATCTAAGAGAGATGAACCAGATGCAAGTGGTAAGATCTGGGTTAGCTCACAACCTGTTTGTCGAAATGCCTGAGAGAGATGAGAGATGATTGATGCTGTTGAGGCTAGATGTGAGGTTTCATATATGAAAGTAACTTGGCGTATACCCCATGACTTTAAAATTGCAGCAATTGCATTCATCTGTGTTGATTGTGTAGGAACGGCTTGATAGAAAAATGGCCATTGACGTGGTGTGTGTGGTGGGGTGGTAGTAGTACTAGCTAGTGAGAGAAATAGTGGTACACCATGATCAGCTTCACTGATAACCTCAGCTATGGCTGAAGCTTCTTCCCATTTATGACCTCCCAAAATGGCTTTCACATTGTATTCATCAATAAGTTCTTTTGCTGCATTCCCACATCATATTCTTGCATGTTAGCATGTGGGTTTGATTGTTAACAACCAGATTAAAGCTCTTTAACATTGTTTTGTTAATTTTTTAATAAGAAAAACGTAATAATTTACCTGCAATAGCTGCATGAAGGGGTTTGTTCCGAGAGTTTTGAAGATAAAGAACCAAAGTTTGATTGTTTTTTATGTTGAAATCTTGAATTGCTATCTCAATGGCTACTTTGGCCTCTTTTCCTGGCCTAGAAGTTTGATCAAGAATCACACCAATGGTGAAATTTGCGGTGGTGAGTGTTGCTTTTATAAGAAACCACATCATTGAGAACACAACTAAAAAGATGAAGTAACTAGGAGAACTATACATATTCCTTGAGATTCTTCTTTATTCTTACATAGATTCATATGCATATTCCCAGAATCTTATAATCGTTTCAATATATAATAAATCGTTTTGTACCCAAACGTATGTCACACGGTTAGTTAGAATTTTCGGAAGGAAGAATTTTCTTGCACTTTTGACTGATGGTGATTGTATAAAATAATATCGTAAACCATACTTTCTAATGTTATGTCACAAATACGAATAAAAGTGTCTTCATCCCAAGACCTATGGCTAATGGTTATTAATGCAATGACATTTTGGTTGGTCTTATTACTCATTCAAAGTCTTGTAAGGTTCTTATTTTTCAAGGCATCTTATGTCTACTTGTGTCATTTTCAGAAGCAAGTCAACATCTGACTATTAGTAAATACTTTGAAATGCCCTCTAAAATTGACAAATATCGAGGGATATAGGGGGGACCAATATTAGCGTTCTAATTACGTTTCTATTATGGATAAAAATAAAGTATCTTGTATTATTGAAGAAAAATATAAGTATGTGGCTATTGTTTAAAATAGTAAAAATATGTTGCAATTTGATTGTTGATTTAAAGACGGTGGAAAGTAAATGGTAACAGATTATCTGTAGATAAAAATTAGCCACTATACAATTGTGACATTTTTCTGTCGCAAAAATGTTTCGTAGATGACTTAGTGACGGATTTTGCTGCATGCGAAAGTCTATTTTTGTGGGAGTGTGAGTAGGTGTAATGCGTCAGATTGGTAATTCTAGATTTTAAGATATCCCGAAAATCAAATTTTGCGATTTTATACAACATATGTAAGTAAAAAGTGATTTGATCTTGTGGGTTACATTGGGGGTTCTTACATAACGTGTTCTTTGTAGATGATGTGCTTTATCATAGTTATATCTGAGCTTAAATTGTTGTGTTTGTTACATGGGGGATAAGATTCACACAAACATTTAAGGCTGATTTCAGTTATGAGAATAAGAATGTCATTTATGTATTTTTACAAAGACAATATATTAAGAGCAAATATTCATCTCTATCTTTTTGGGTATGACTAAAAATTATAATCTTTTACCAACTACATAGTAACAATTCAATATATGTCAGATACTAATTGAGCTCCACTTCAATGCATATAAAACACAACACATTGTGTTTAGTCTTGTAGGTTATCATGTCATGCGAAACAAATGACCCATTAAGTTGTGAAGGCAAGAGATTTTGGTGAAACATACATGCATAACATCGCCTCAAAGTCTATATGAGCAACTTTGGTCAATCTGCATCATGCTTAGCTTAAAGTTATCAAGATTTAATAAATTATTCACGATAATGAGTCCCAGTTTGATTGATAATTTTGCAAAGTTTTTATATTTTATTGTTAACTTTTCTTTGT
Source organism: Cichorium intybus (assembly GCA_023525715.1). NCBI lineage: Eukaryota > Viridiplantae > Streptophyta > Magnoliopsida > Asterales > Asteraceae > Cichorium > Cichorium intybus. The sequence goes on from CM042009.1 coordinate 37,274,626, forward strand.
TATCGTCATTATTTTAGATAGAACAACAATGATCATTTGGAAATTGGAACCGATATCGTAATCAAGTAAGTTTAATTGAAGTCGAATTTGCTTTAAGATTTTAATTGTCAGAAGATTCAAGTTAGAAATAAATTTGAAAATTAAGTTTTGAACAACGATATTTATATTCAAAGACGTTTTATGTTTGTCTATAGAGAAAATGACAATACTAATAAAAAAATATTAATTTTATCCCAAAAAGTAAGGCTTTTACGCAAATAACCATAATTTCATGGTTTTTGAACTGCAAAATTACCGTTTGACCTATGAAATGCCTAAAGCAATGTCATTTCAGGATAAACTAAAAAATAAAATTGCACGTTGGCCTACGAATACAACTAAAACGGTATCATATTCAGAAATAAAGTTAAAATATTTGTAGGTTGATCTGCGAATTGTTCATGTTTTTACAAGCATCATTACTTTTTATCAACAAAAACTTTTTCTGTGGTGGAAATTTCATAAAATGAATTTTATGCATGTCAACCATGGAAAAAAATTTTGAAACGACATCTTTTTAGGCGTTTTCGCAAGTCAATCTGTAACTTTTTTCCATAATAATGTCGTTTTAGAAATTTCACTGGTAAAATGGTAATTTCGCAGATCGACGTGCAAAATTTGTGGTTATTTGTTCAAAAGCCTTGACTTTTGCTTGCTATTTTGGAAAGAGTTAAATACTTTTATTAGTTTTGCCATTTTCGTTTATTTAAATCAGAAAAGTCATTACGAAAAGACATAAAATAAGGATTAACGTGATGTTAAGACATTTTTTATCACAACCATTTGATCGTGGGTTCAAATCCTAAAACCAAACATCTATTGAGTAATATTGTTGGATTTTTAGTGGTACAAGTATTATATAGTAGGCAAAATTACACTGTAGCCCAACGAAGTATCAACTTCTGGTTTAAAAGGTCCCTAAAGTTTTTTTCTTTCTTTCTAAAGGAATAATGTTATATTTGACTTGTCGATTAGATCCCTCTAACATTTACAACCGGTTAGAGGGTTAGATTTTGCCTATGCCTTGTTATTATTGTGACTCTTAGCAAAATAAATTTTACATTGCATCGAAAAGTCACTGAAGGTCAATCACTCAAGGACAAAAAAACGAAGATTGGAAGATGAAATGCAAGAGTATTTGGAGGCGTAACTCTGAAATATAATGTGAAGTGATCACATATATGTGTGGTTAAAGTTCGTCCGATTATAAAGAGATTGCATTTTTGGATGATTCGAAAAGATACGCAGTGTAATAGCCATGGAAGCTGGTCACTGAACGTTTGCTGAATCTGTTCTTCGTCGACGGAAGAACATGAAATGCGTCGGAGAAGAGATGCGGCTATTGATGCATCAGATCCAAAGATCTAGGAAATGCGATTACAGAACAATGTTGAATCCTTCTTTGATTGGTAAACATAGTATCGATATGGTGAAAAGGATTGAATCGAAGCCCTAGATTTGGATTCGGAATGGTCGGCGGAAAGATAGAGGTTGAATCCTTCTCTGATTCATAAACGTAGAATCGGTATGGTCCCTTCACCAACGAGATGCTAATCGGCAAGGTAAGTAGCGAAGTTCTGATTAATCGATTTGTTAGCTAGGTATTTTAATTTGAGGAACTTCAATTTTTTTACAGGCGTTGAGAGAACGAGGGTTGAGAGAGAAAGTTCAAAACTTCAAATTGCTACAAAATTTGGATTCAAAATGGTTGACGGAAAGATAGAGGTGTGTGGTGATTCGACGTATGTCCGATCAGATCGTGAAGCTAGCTTGAAGTCATAGAGCTAGCTCATCAGAAAGACCTGCACCTTCAATGGCGGCCACTTGACAATGCGCATTTGGTAAATGAGTTTAACTGTAAATTGGATCGAGAATGTATGGGCTTATGCTACCAACTTTGTGCCTGGTAAATAAGATTAACTGTAAATTTGTACTAAGCAATTGATATTAAAAGTAGAACCTCTTGTCCGAATACTCTTGCATTTCATATTTCGATCTTCGTTTTTTTGTCCTTGAGTGATCGACCTTCAGTGACTTTTCATTGCAATCTAACATTTATTTTGCAAAGAGTCACAATAATAACAAGGCATAGGCAAAATCTAACCCTCTAACCGGTTGTAAATGTTAGAGGGATCTAATCGACAGGTCAAATATAACATTATTCCCTTAGAAAGCAAGAAAAAAACTTTAAGGACCTTTTAAACCGGAAGTTAATACTTCGTGGGGCTACAATGTAATTTTGCCTATATAGTATATGTATAACTCCCCCACCCATATGGTATCTAGGTGTGAGCATAAACGGGTATTCAACCAAATTTAGTGCAGTCAGAATCGTCGGTTCTTGGGATGTTAGAGCCAGTCCCGAAACTGATTACACTGGTTCTTAATATTTTGGAACCGCTCTTGGAACCTCCTGCTCCGGTTTATTTATATTAAACATTTTTTATGAAATATAAATAAATTGACACACACAAAACCTTATGCAAAACCCTTAGCCACATTCATGTTCACGCATGGGAGGTTGTAGCTCAGAAGTTCTAGTGCGGGATTCTCTATTTCCTAGTTGAAGCTACGACTCTTAGAGCCATACTACCCCTCCCCTCGTCTCTTTTCTCCTAGTTATCACCGAAACACACTTGCCCGCTTTCATGGCACTTGTAATATTGTCGAGAAGAATGAGAGACGGGAAAGAAACAACATGAGGCCGAGAAGAGAAAATTAACCGAGAGAAAGAGGAGATCAGTGGGATGAAAAGATGGGTCAGAAGTCAAGCAGAATTTGGGGAGTCTTGGGGATGAAAGTTGTAGCTTCTCATTCCGTTAAAGCTAAGGTAGGTGTTTTAGTCTTCGTTTCGTTCTTGTCTCTTATTAACGACATGTTTACGTCACTGGGAAACCACCACTGTGCCACCGTGTGTGGTGGTTGTGTTTGGGATATGAAAAACAGCCTTTTGGCTACCCATTTTGGTGTTGTTAGATCCCTTCCATAGCTTGTACCCCGATTATACATATGTATGCCATAAATCTAACGAGAAATTTCATATACTTGTGATTCATGTGAAAAGAAGGAACCAATAGAAAGTTTTAGTTAGACATGTGAATGTAAGGGATTAAGTACTTAATACTATACAATAAGACTTCTACATGTGCACAAGATGTTGGCAGAAAGAATGAATAGGAAGGACTTAATGAAAAGTTAGAAAAGACTCATAGAAATTCGCCACAACAATCTATTGGGAACTTGCAGACTGAATTGTGAAAAATAAAAGCCAAATTAGAGGAAATCGCGAAATATAATAGTTCTAGAAAATTAAGTCTAGTTTCTATAAATACTTGACTCATCTCATTTAGAGTTACCGATTGAGGTCGTTGTCTCGGTAAAAAATAAACCTCAAAACCACTAGATAGCTAGGGTAAGTAAGGGTCGAATCAATGAGGAGTTTGTGGTCAAACTTTGTGTTATATTAGTCAATGAGAAAAGACTAATACTTGCAATTGTGACGAAAATTTTTAAAATAATATTAACAAAAAAGTTTTGAAATTGTATGTTGAAATGATCACTAAAACAAGAATTATCAATAAGACAAATAAGGTACTTCTGGTTCAGTGTTAAATGTTTAAGACTCACGTGTTCATCTTCTTTTAAGTTCCAACTTACTTATGAAATCATAACCAAGGTCAACTACTTTGCAACAAATAACTTTGGATACACAATATATTACTCGATTAATTGTCTTACTCCCTAAATCTACTTGGATTAGGAACAATAAGTGATTATCAATATTGTGTCTTACACTTACCAAATACAAAGTTTAGCATTCAAAATCACAAGTTGGAATAATGTATGTTGGTTCAACCAATATTGTGGCTACCCGCGGCCAACCCCAACGGTTCTGCTTGGCCTTAGAAAGAAACATGCATGTAGAGTCGTGGATGAAAAGACATTGAAAAAACAAAATACATCTTAACAAAAGTTAAAAAAACGTTACGAAGGAAATGATTCTTATATAGGGCTCCTCCATACACGATAAGGAATACTCCATTCTTATATTATTTAGCAGGATGCATCTCCCAAACCAAAAAGCAGCCATACAAAGTTTCCCCTTACTAAGTTATCCATATATCACCATATGGCTTTGTACGTCATCTGTATATATAGACCGAAATTGGCAAACCGAATATGTTGTTTCGGAAAACAAAGTCTTCATGTCAAGTTTCAAGAACATAAGAGAGTCAAGGACTTGAGTCCCTTGAGGAATGGACAAATGAAAACTATGTGATGATATAATGTCATTTCACACAAATTTGACATTCTATGTAAAATAATATGACATAACCACAAATTAAATAGCAAAAATACTTGGAAAAGTCTATACCAGTTAGTGTTAAAAATAAAATACAAAGTATTAAAATGTTGGTCGCCCCATTAATTCGTCTCCCAGTCGCTAGATCATGTGGTACTGGTAGCGGAGTTCATAAAAATCAACAAAAAGACTTGGACACATATCACTAGAGACGATACGGACAAAATTGGTTGCATATTTTCACGTTTAATATCAAGTTAGAACTAAGATCGGTGACTATTTTTGTCCATGACACTTTAAATGTATTCCAATATGAAATTCAAGGATCTGTGATTTTCAATATTTGATAACCAAATTAATTAACTAGGAGTCTTGATTATTATTTTGTGTAGATTAACAAGCATTTTTTTTATTTAATTCAACCAACTTAAAAAAACAACAATAGAAGATAACAAACTTTCTATTATTTCAATCATCGATAACCAAATTTGGAAGGGGATTCTTAAATTTTGATGCTAACTTGCCAACCTTCCTTGCCTCTTTGGTAGTAGCTACCCATCAGGCCATCAATAAAGAAAATTGTTTTCTTGAGTAAAAAGAAATTCAGTTCATCACCTCAAATTGAAAACTTTAAAAGTGTAGTCTTATAAAATCGGGAAATCTCCAATAAAGTCCTAATATTTTGGCTCAGTTTATGAAAAAGTCCCAAATTAATTTTTATTTACAATAAAAGACAGAAAACCGGCTAATGTATTCAAATTAGCCCCTTTTTACCTTTTTAGCAGGTTACCTTGCCACGTGGAAAGTCTACATGATTTAAATATCAATAAAGTCCCAATATTTTGGCTCAGTTTATGGAAAAGTCCTAACATGTTTTATTTTCAATAAAGTCCTAATATTTTGGCACAATTTATGGAAAGGTCCCAACATTTTAGCTCAGTTTTACTTAGAAAACATTACGTATTTTTACATGTATTTACGTTTTTAATAACGTATTTATATGTTTAAAAATATACTTTTACGCATTTATAAAAAATACTTAAAAATAACGTATTTAATAACGTAATACGTCTTTAATAATTGTATTTAATAACATAAAAATAATTAAAAATACGTAAAAATAAAAACGATGTATAAATACCTTTTTAGAAACGTATAAATACATAAAAATTACGTTTTATTCATGTATTTATTCCAAATGAAGGATATGGATTTTCGGTAAGTTTGATTACAGGGACTAGATAGACACGGATATGGATTGCTGTAAGTTTGCTTACTTGGAAAATATTACGTAATTTACATGTATTTACGTTTTTAATAACGTGTATATATGTTTAAAATTTTATATTTACGTATTTATAAAAAATACTTAAAAATAACATATTTGATAACGTGAAAAACCTTAAAAATACGTCTTTAATAACATATTTATATGTCTTTAATAACATATTTAATAACGTAAAAATAATTAAAAAATACGTCAAAAATACGTAAAAAGTAAAAACGATGTATAAATACCTTTTATAAACGTATAAATACATAAAAACTACGTTTTAATCATGTATTTATTCCAAAACGATGTAAAAATACATTTTATAAACATAATTTTGTCCAAGTAAACTGAGTCAAAATGTTCGGATTTTTCTATAAATTGAGCCAAAATATTAGGATTTTATCGAAAATAAAACATGTTGGGACTTTTCCGTAAACTGTGCCAAAATAATAGGACTTTATTGAAGATAAAACATGTAGTTACCTGCTGAAAAGGTTAGAAAGGGCTAATTTGAAAACATTAGCCGGTTTTCTGTCCTTTTCTGTAAATAAAAATTAATTTGGGATTTTTTCATAAATTTGGCCAAAATATTGGGACTTTTTTGGAGATTTCCCTATAAAATCTAAACAAAAGAAAAGTTTGTTGCTATTTCGAATGCAACCTTATTGGACCGGATCCTGGTGACTTTGGGCTGCTAGTTTTATGAAGAGATGTGCATCAGATTTTGTAGGGTTTTAAACCCAACAGAGTCGAAAATCAAAGAGCCTGGACCAAATTAACCGTACACGTTCCCGGAGTACATCGGTCGTGCCCGCGGAGAACACTCTTAATTTTTCTCCGTCGCCGCCATAATAGGGGGGAGCACCTTGCCTGCGAACTCTCTGAACTACAGAATGCGATAGCCCTACGTATTTACAAACAGTTGTACCCGATGGACCTTTCCATGGAAATCGATGAAGACGAAGACATTACCAAACTTAAAAAAAGGAAAACAACGAAGACAAGGCAGAGTAAGATCGATGACGGTGTCGGCGCTACATCATCGAGGAAGAGGAACATCAAAGGAATTATATTATCGGTAACCAAGCCTTCGTATACCCTAAAGAGAGGCATTGGGAGAGATTTACGGAGTTTGCGGTGGGAAAATCGGAATAGACTTCGATACCTTCTTCGACAACTGATTCGGCGTCAAAATTGGGATGAAGCGTCAGGCGTGTTGAGCGTGTTGTTGAAGGGGACCCATAGGGAGAACGGTTTATCGACGAATCGGACTAAATACTGGGTATATATATTTGCGTGTTTTTGAGAATTACAGATACAATTCAACATAATCAACTTACCACGCTCCATGTTCTAAGATTCATGCTAATGCAATTGATTTAGCACTTAGAAGGCAACATTAGATATTGTAAAGTGTAAACCATGCCCAATGCGCCAACCCTTCCGCAATTTTAGTAATGATGCATGTTCTTGAAATTTAAAGTTGCATTCTGAACTAATCAACTAGCAAAGTGTTAATACTAGTGTTTGATAGGAGTTTTCTTGACTTCCATTACTGCCACTGTGTTCTATAACAACACCCCTGGATATATTTATCTAATTGCTTGCTTATGCACTTGCAATGCAGGCTACATTGGAGTTTTTAGAACATATGGGAGCTTCAAAAACTAAAACAAGAAAAATTCATCATGTATACGAAATATGGATGAAAAAGAATTTTGCGATTACAAAAAGTAGGCGGTCATTAAAGGTATAGTCTTAGATACATGCATTTCCATATAATATATTATCTTATGCCCTTTGTCTATGAATCATTCATGTGATTTATCTGCCAACAAATAATCCAGGCAGTTTTTTCCTTACTGAAATTTCTGATTTTTGGCAGGGTAGATTTGATGTACAGTTAGAATTCCTCCTTTTCTGTCTTTCACAAGGCGATACTGAAGGAGCTTACCAGGCTGTTATAAGGTTATTTTCGTCAAATACCTTTCTTTCTATTCCTTAGTTTGTAAAGATAAGGGCTTTCTTGTAAATTCTAATCAAACTAAACGATGTTCTATCAGTTTTCTGCAAGAAACCGACTTCACAAGTGACCCAATAGCAAATTTGGTAGCAGGGTTAGCCTTCTCTCATTTATGGTACAATTCCATCCAAAAAGAGATGCAATTAAACGATTCCCTGGAATCTCTTACTCCCATTCAGTCAGGGATGTCCGGAATCGACCATTCCGATGGACAATGTGTGGTTGAAGTCCAAGATTCTGATTCCGCCTTCGAGAGGGATTCAAACACCTCCATCAGAATTGGCAAATCAATTGATGAAGATAGAGTAATTCCAATGGAGGTTGATGATAAAGTGAAAAAAGAAATACAATATGATGAACTCCATTTGAATTCTCTTGAAAGTGATCAAACTTACAACTCTTCACAATTCCCTCATACTGGCAACAAGCGATATGGTTCTGTATTTTATGCTCGTGGTAAGTTTTAGGGGTTTTATTGTACAAAGTTTATTGAATAAAGTCCAATCATTGAAGCATATTCTTTTGGTGTAAACTTGTACAGATATTGAAAATTTCTTGATGCCTTTAAGATTTCCAAGCATAAATAAACTCGAGGATTTTATCTCTTTTCAAAAGAGAATACAAACTGATCATTATAAGGCTGCAGTGAAGCATTTAAGGGGTGCTCTTCATTCTAGTCCACCTGCTTTTGAGGCTTTACTTCCTCTCATACAGGCAAGCAACATTCTTTTGCTCTTTTTAAAATAGGGTTAATGTCACTTTTTAGCCATGAACTATTGGCATTTGTCGGTTTTAGTCTCTGATCTTCAAATTGTATTCAATAAGTAATTAAACATCTGGATAGTGTTTGGGTGTGATGGAATTAAGGAAGAAATGGAATGGTTCATTCCACTAGAATGAAAAAAAGCTGCTTCTTTCCCCTGGGGAAAATTGGAATGGAATGGACCATTCTTGAAGGAATCTGATTTCTTCCATTTTGTTTAGTTTCATTCCTTAGGCAGGTTTTAAATGGATGGGAAATTTGTAATATAAAACCCATTTTATTTACAAAATTTCAATGATTTTAGTTGGTTGCTTATAATTTTATTCTATTGTATTAGCTAGAATATGTTATTTTATTGTAAACTTGTTTGGATTTGAAGGAGCTTATATTATGTTTAAGTTTTAGTTTTGTAAATAATAAATTATATAATTATGATTAGATAATATATAGAATAGGATATACCCTATACCTTGCATTTACATGTAATATAAAAAACTCGTATGGAAATTCATTCCGTTCCTACTCTAATTTATATTAACACATTGCCAGATGTTGTTACTTGGGGATCAAGTGAAGGAAGCTATAGAAGAGGTGGAAACTGTTGTTCAAATTTCTAATGCCACACTTCCTTTTAGGTGATTATTTTTTACTATTTTCTAGCGAAAATATCAACTTTTTATTAATTAAACTCTTTTATTGATGAAGGTTAAAAGCTAGTCTTGTGGAGCATTTTTCCAATGAAGATGCAGCCAAACTGTGTATCTGCTTTGAAGACACATTAAACAAAGATCCAACTTCTAGCCACTCACTTTCAAAGCTAATCACCTTTCATCATGATGGTATGTTATATCAATCATTTTCTAATTTTCTATGAATAAAATATATTTTACTTTTTTGACTTGGGTAATTTTCCAGGATTTTACAGTACGGAAAAATTGGTAGAAATGATTGGTTTGCATTTAGACGCCACATATGCAGAGTATCACATTTGGCAAGAGTTTGCTTCTTGCTTCATTAGGCTTTCCCAATGTGATGATGACACAATGTCCAGCTGTGGTGGAAACAAAGACAGCTACATAAAAAGTTCCAAAAATACCCCTGATATTTTCAAAGATAAATCATCAAGAAAGAACTGGAGAATACGTTGTCGGTGGTGGCTGACACGTCATTTCACCCAAACCATACTTGCATCAGAAGTTGCCTCAGGTATCTGTTTTTTAAGGGATATTTTCATTTGACGAACGAGGGCATTTACGTCTTTTTGCATTGTGCTAACATGTTACATTGGACAGGCAACATGGAGCTTTTAGCATACAAAGCAGCTTCAGCATGTCATCTTTATGGTTCGGAATTTTCGTATGTTGTGAAGGCTTGTAAATACTTAAAAAAAGAAAAGAATGAAGAAATGTCAATTTTGAAGATGCATTTGGATAATGCTGTTGGATTTTACGTTACTTAGGAGATATGTATTTATTTGTTGGCTAAAGTCAAATGTGTTGGCCTTTTTCTTTTGTATTTACGAGAGGGTATTTCAAAGTTTTGATAGAAGCTAGGCCTATGAAATATTGTAATCTTCGACTTGCATATAAAATATATAATATATGGTCGTAGTCAGCATTTATTTATCAGATTTTGAGACTTTTTTGTTTGAAAAAAAAGTAAAGAATATAATGGTTTAATCAGTAATAATCATTGGGTTGATGTGTAATGTTGTAGCCTATACATGAGACATAAGTGCAATTCTTTTAAGTTTAAGATATACATGTCGTTAAAAAGAAGTGAAGCATTCCAACAGTTTCATTGGCAATAATCATTGGGTTAATGTGCCAAGTCATAAAATGGACCTGTACAACCAGTTTTCTTTAAAAAGATAAAAACATATGCATATATGTATAACAAAATATGGTTTAGGAGCTTTTCGCTTTTTTTAAAGTTTTAGTGACATCTCTGCGTAGGTGCAAAAAATAAAAATTTTGAATTTTTTTGTAAATCTTCAAAAACTATTTCCACAACAAATATTTTATGATATTGTAGTTTTAACATATGAAAATGAAAAAAGAAAATTCACAACTCTTCAAAGAATTTCTTAGGTTGGCTAAATTTGAGAAGTTCTTTTAAAAATCGTGAAGAATCATTTTTTGTCATTTTTGTAGTTGAACATAAAATATAAAATGTTGAAGATTTTTAACACAAAAAGCATTTTAATATTATTATTTTTTGAATTTTCCCAAATAAAACTTACGATTTGACATTTGTTATTGTTCTTTTCAGTCATCGTTTTAGCAGTGACTTATTGACTTTTACAAAATTTGTGATTATTTTTGTGATTGGCTAACTTTCGATTATCTTTTCAGAAAATGATCAATTCATTAGACATATTAATTTTCATTTTAGTTTTTTATTTTGAAAAAAAGTTAATTTTATATGGCCTTAATTATTATTATTTTTAATAAAGAATCGAAGAAAAAGAAAATCAGAAATAAAGAGCAAATTAGTTCCCTCGATGACAGTCCCTTGCCAGCCCAACATCTCTTGAGCCTCGAGACGAGTCGGCGCCTCTTTGCGTCTACATAAACCATGCCTGCTCGTTGATGATCGTCTTTTAAGAATAGAAGACTTGAAGTGGTTTATTCGATACTGATTGTTGACGCGAAGGCCGAAGCTCGCACTTGATCATACCAACTCATGGCGGCGTATAGAGCTGACGATGACTACGATTATCTGTTCAAAGTCGTTCTGATTGGAGACTCCGGTGTCGGAAAATCTAACTTGCTTTCCAGGTTCACCAGGAACGAGTTTAGTCTTGAATCTAAGTCCACAATCGGTGTTGAATTCGCCACCAGAAGTATTCGTGTTGATGACAAGATCATCAAGGCTCAGATTTGGGATACTGCCGGCCAGGAAAGGTTCGTTTTCTTCCCCGTCTCTTCTCTATGTTTGTTTCAATTCAATCCGATTCAACATTTCTATGTTGTTTTAGTCCGTTATCAACGTATTCTGTGAAACGGTAATTGAACGAGGTTTTGTCTCGATTTATGGCGTTTTTTAGGGTTTACACTTTTCATTTCTGATTTCTGGCTACAGGTACCGTGCAATCACGAGTGCTTACTACAGGGGAGCAGTCGGTGCTTTGGTTGTTTACGACACAACACGCCATGTAACCTTTGAGAACGTTGAAAGATGGTTGAAAGAGCTCAGAGACCACAGTGATTCAAACATTGTGATAATGTTAGTAGGAAACAAAGCAGATTTGCGTCACTTACGTGCAGTTTCCACAGAAGATGCAAAGACATTTGCTGAAAAGGAAAACACGTACTTCATGGAGACATCAGCTTTAGAGGCCACGAATGTTGAGGATTCTTTCACTGAAGTTCTTACACAAATATATCATGTGGTGAGCCGAAAAGCACTTGATATTGGGAACGATCCTGGAGCTTTGCCTAAAGGGCAAACGATTAATGTTGGATCAAAAGATGATGTTTCTGCTGTCAAGAAAGTTGGTTGCTGTTCTAGTTGAAAATCAGGTGGTGGATGATCAAGATTTTTGAAGGTTCAGGTGATATCAGGTTAGTTTTTGAACTTTTAATGAGAGAAGTGGATGTGGCTACTGGTATTACTTTAAATTTTCCTGGTCTCTTTGTATTATTTGATTTGTTAACTGCAATGGATCATGTATTATATATTTGAATACCTGTTCTTAAGATTTATAACAATTTTCGTTTTTAACATTAGATTGAAGCAAATTGGGATGTTGAGTTTGATTGGTTTTTGAGCATCAAGATCTTTGTTGTGAAATTTTCTTTGAAATGTGATGGCTGAACTATGTGATGATTGATAATGGAGCGTTTAAATTTATAAATGAAAGATTTATTCTATGGATTTTTTTATGCAAAAGCCGATTTTAGTCAATAATTAGTTGAAGATATATACCATTTTACATGAAATTCATTCTGTTTCATAAACTGGTTAACAAACTGAATTATATTGTATAAACTGAGAAAGTTGTATTTCAATGCATAATTAAGTCGATTCTTACCACTTTATGCAAACCATGATCCAGTTTGTTGCCAAAACCATACCAAATTATATGGTGAGAAATTTATTTTGTTGCATAAATTGGTAACAAGCTGAAACATAATGTATAAATGACAAAAGTGGTATGAAATTTATTTTGTTGCATAAATCGGTAACAAATTGAAACATAATGTATAAATTGACAAAAAGTTGTATGATTTCATTACATAAATAAGTCATTAAAAGTTTAAAGGTTCGATTGTATCCATCAATCAGTTTTTCACACCTACTTCACGAGATAGCAAAAAGACGAGTTTTTAAACTTGGCTCAGGTTTTGATGTAGATTATATCTTTAGAGAAGGCAAACTAGAGGGGCGGTGCTTGATTTTTAAGATGTGGATCATTGCATAAAAATATTGTTTGTTTTTTATAATCTACAAGTTAAATTTTTTATTATTATCTAAAAGATAAAATTAGATTAAATCATCTACCATCAAACAACCATACCGTCCACTGCCATAATTATCATCTTCAAAAACCATCATCTCCAAAAACGAATAATAACCACGTTAAAATTCAAAACAAGATCAACCAATAATAAGAAACAATCTAAAACAAAAAAGATTGGAAAAAAATACATGAAATAACCGAATGGGAAAAAACTCGAACAAAAAATAAAAAATCGGAAAAAAAAACACAAGTAAAGAACAAATATAGTAAAAACAAACATTAGAAAATCCAAATCGAAAAAAGGTCAAACTTTAAAAGGTAAGCGTTAGAAATGTCTTCTAACTTTAAAAAGCTATTTTTTACATCTGCAAAAACAAAACGACAAACAGATGTTATATATATATATATATATATATATATATATATATATATATATATATATATATATATATATATATATATATATATATATATATATATATATATATGTTTTGTATTCTAAAAAACATACCTATGGGCGGCATAAATGATGAAAAAGATCTTTTACTAAAAAAAACAAACATCATCCAAGACTTGTTCGAGTTTTCTTACGTAACTTATATCCTTTTTCAAAGTAAAATTGGAACGTAAAAGCAAGCAAATAAAAAGATAGAATGAATGTCCAAGCTGATATTAACATTCATAAGTACATACCCCAAACAGATCATCATCATCATCATCATCATCATCCAATCCACCAGTGAACCAACAGGAAAAAAAGTCTGTACAGAAAGGTTCAACAAAACGCCCAACCCACCAAGGTTAACAAAACCAGGTTTCAATATTTACCATAATTTATAACAAGAGAAACAACAAACACCATTCTTTCTCTCATTTACTTACTTATATATATTTATATATATAAAAAGGAAAGAGAAACACGATGCCCAAATCTTTTTCAAGCTCTCATGTCTCCCTTCCCATTTCTTCCATTTTCATGATTCCTTTCCTTTTCCAGCAAGCGCTGTTGATTTGCAAACCGGGCATGTGTTCTTCACAACCAACCACTTTTTCACACATTCCACATGGTACTCATGCCCACAATCTAACACCCCAATTTGTTCTTGGTCATCATAGTTAGTCTGTAAAATAAAAAAATAAAAATCATTTTTCAAAGTACATGTCAGCATATGCATTGTCAAACATATGACAAATAGATGTCAGCATATGTCTGTCTGTCTGGATAAAGTGTTGTATACATAACGCCTATCTCTTTTTTAGACTGACTAAAGAAGAAACGTCTCCTCTATGAGCACCTATGGAGTATGATAAAAAGAATATTTGTGAAAGTAGGTTGGTATTGTATGAAATTACCTGACAAATAACGCAAGAGGTAAGTTCTTGGTCATTGGAAGATGCATCTTGGGGATTGGATGAAGTAAATACTCGTGTTTTTAGATGTTGTACAACGAAATCATCCGATAAACGTGAACCAACACTTCCTATTTGTTCACCAAGTGCAAGAAGTTCCTAAATACAAACAAAAAGTTTGCAACAATCACGTGACAATCGTGAAATAAAAACTACTTTTTAATTTTATGATAATTGCATATATACATGCGGCCACCTTTTTAGGTGTGAGTAGGACAAAAAAAATTGTAATCTTTGTCTCGTTGACATAAATGTTGTTCTTTCAAACGGGTTAAAAAGAAAAAGTGAAGCCTTTCTTTTCTTGTTTAAAATAAATAAAGTGATTATTTTAAAACTTGCCTCATATGACATATGATCGATATCCAAGCGCATGTCTCTATGATGATCAATTGAATGTCCTACTTCATGATAACCAGAAATATCAAGGATCGCAACTCCCTATGTCAAAAAACACTTGAATTAGTGAACCGAAATAGGAATATTCTCGTTATCATAAACTAAAAACCATAGTTTCCATTTTGGTATATTCCAAAACGAATTGAAGATTTTTTTTTTTTGGAGTTTGAATCCAACATTGACTCTTAGCTAGCAATCTCTAAAGGGTAAAACATTTATTTATGCAACAAAGTTACATTTTTTTACCATATTATGCAGTCGTGTTTTAATTTGCTACCAAGTTATGCATATTATTTTACCTAATTGGTCACATAAATCGATAAAAACTTGGTAACAAATCGAAATACGGCAGCATAAATTAGTAAAAAGTGTAATTTTTTTTGTAAATAAGTAAATAAAGAGAGTATAATATAATAATACATCTTCAGGGAGAACTCTAAGATGAGGAAAGGCACGATGCCTTGCAGTTGCCTCTAACATGAATTCCCTTCTGTGAGGCCGATAAACCCTAAGTCCAGTTGGCGGAGTGGGACCCACAAACCGAGGCCCCGGTTCCATTCCATTTTGAAAAGGATTTGTTGGAAGTCTGAGTGAAGTTGATGCTAATTGAGAATGGAAGTCTATGTTGTGGGCTTGCATTGGCGGCATAGGTGGCGGTGGTGGGTGGTGAAGATTGTGGGGACCTTGATGCGCGCTGATTGCAGGACCGTGTACGAAAGCTCCGGAATTTCTGTTTCCGGTTGCTACTTGGTATCCATGTATTCCGATGTTTGCAGGCTCTATGCCGGTTCCGTTCATATGTCCTGCAATATAACAGAAATTCGAATGTTTGATTGGAATGTTCATTAGGGTTTGTTTTGTTGGATGGAATGGAATAGGCAAAGGTAATGGAATGAGTCATCACATTCCATGATCATGTTTGGTTGGCATGTAGGAATGCAATGAACTTTCATGAGTTTTTTTATGTGCTCATTTAGCCATTTTTCTCATTTTAATGTTTTATAAGAGGGTAACCGTATACTAAAGTTGTTCAAAATACCAGCTTTTTTTTACGAATTTGTCCTTAAGATTTATTTTTTATGGATTTGGTCCTTTGATTTTTGTAAAAAATAATCTTTCAAAATTTTAAAATTAGAAATTAATGGATTCTAAAATTTTTAATAGTTAGAATCCATAAAAATCTATTTTAAATTCATGAAAGATTAAAAAGCCAGAGACCAAATGCTTAAAAAGTTAGAACTTAGGGACTAATTTGTAAAAAGAAAAAGGAAAAGGTTGGCTAAATGAGGGCGAACCTATAAACCTGCTGTAGTAGAACATAGTGAACTATTTTGAACAACTTTGGTAGTTGGTTACCCTCTCAGACATTAAAATAAAAATTAAAAAAAATTGTTAATTAAGCACATATTAAATAGTGGGTTGGCTTTCAAGGGCATTCTCCAATTATTTACTTATTAATAATTATTATTTACAAAACTAAAAAAAGATCGAACATAATAAAAGCTCATCAAAAACCAAACAAGATTATAATAAAAAACTTATCATAATAAAATTAAAATCATAATTACAAAACATTTGTACCATTAAAAAATTTAGAAAAAAAGGGGTTATATTACAAATTTTCATCCCGTTCGATGGAATAAAAAAAACAAAAAACAAACACCGCCTAAGGAATGAAATTATGAAAATTAAACAAACAAAATAGAAGCAATAAGATTTCTTGAGGAATTAAACAAACAAAATAGAAGCAAGTAATTAATTCTACAAAAGTCACCCAAAACTGGAAATATTCTATTTTCTTCACACTCAAAAAGGAAACTTTTACACTAAATATAAATTAGGAAGTGTCTTTAATGTACGTCTTTGACAATTATTCACAAAAACAATACCTTGAAGATAAGGCATTCCGGGAGCATGATTCCATGAAAAAGCACCGGAATCACCACCATTACCACAAAACTGCTGATCCAACCATGGTGCAGGCACCGCCTGAATAGGCTGACCACCATAATTCCCGGGAATCAAATGACCACTACTATGAGCCAAAACAGGGTCAACCCCAATTCCACCCGAACCTCTATTCCCTCTAAACTCCGGAATCGCAAACGAACCACCATCCATCATTCCCCCCTCTGTATTCATCGGAATCGCAACCGAAGAACTCGACCCCGGTGCCGGATAAAAGTACTGAATACTCCCCGGAAACCCCTCTGCATTCTTTCTCTTGAATCCACCATTAATTCCATCCATAAATTGTCCACCATCATTCCTTTCAAAACTTCCACGAATGGAAAATGGAATCTGATCTTGGATTCCATGGTTGATTGCAACCGGAAAGACTCTAGCACCAGGAGGTGTCATGTATAGATTCTGATGATGGTCAATGGAGTTGTATTGGGTGATTGTGTGGGGCAAGGGGACATGGTTTTCGGGCAGGTGTTGAGGGTTGAAAGTAGTTCGGTTTCCGGGCGGGGGTAATATCGTAATATTGTTAGAAGGTTGTGGAAAACTTTGGATTCCACTATAAGGTTCGGGGTGAAGATGAGCGTGTTCTGTTTCAAGCATTGGACCTGTATATATCATGTTCCGTTGTCCCATGTTCTTGAATTATCAGTTGCAACAAAATCCTAACCAACAAAAAAATTCAAATTTTGTAAGATTTTAGATGGAAATAAATACATTGTAAAGTCAACATAAGAAAGCCCAACATAATGTTTTCTGTTAGCTTCATAACACATAATCAAGAAACGTTTAAAGAATATGACAAGAATTTGTTTTATGTTGTCATTTAGTCTAGCATATTCAAAAACAAAATCAAGACCCTCTTTCTTTTTTTTGATTGAGTGTTGTTTGGATAAATGATGTTTAAAAAAGATTTGAGAAAATGAGGGTAAATTTGTAAATAGCATACTATAGACTTTCTTATTATGTCTTTCTTCCTGCATTAGGTCAAAATGAAACTCAACACACGTGGATATGCACTTTTAGAAGTGTTTATCGGTTGCATGATAAAGTTTTGAAAGTGGAATCTCACTAAAAATAGAAACTAAGATCTAAGAAGGCGAAAATGTGGCAAGTTACCCGATTTTTTTTGCTTCTTTAGGAAATTGGATATGGTCTTTGCATATCGCATTATCTAAAAGTATTGTATAATAAATGAGTCTACTTTAAAGAGGTTGGACTACTCTAATGGTTGCTAAAGTATATGAACCGAACGCCAAATTTCATATAAATATGAATGTAATCAATTAATGTAACTACCATCTATATCTACCACCATCTTCTTCTTTCAAGTTCATGCTAAGTAATAAAGTACCATCCACCTTTCACCTTCCAATTAAGTGTATCATTTGGATAAATGATGTTTAAAAAATAATTGAAAAGATGACGGTACATTTGGGGAAAAACAAATGAGGGAAAATTTGTAAAAAAAAGTTAGGACTTGAAAGTTCTTTTGACTTGAGATATAATTTAAAACAAGGCATACACGAAAAAATTTGGTTGATAGTTGTTTAACATGGTGCAATTTTTTAAAATGCTACGAGTGACAAATAATATGATAAAACCCTTTATAGTATGTACTCATTTGAGTTTATAAATGACCTAACACATGCAAAATTGATATGGGCTCTCATCATTCCAAATCAAGAGAGATATTTCCTAATTGTGATGTACACCATTTCTATACTAAGTGTTATGACACCACCATTGAAATGTTTGTTCATTATTTAAAGGTATATTTGATAACATAAAGAATCATGTAAAAGATTGAAAGAAACCCTACAAACATCTCTTTTATTTTCACAATGTCGTAGGTTCAACCCCTATAAATTCGTTGCCTTATAAGATGAAACAAATAATCAAGATTCAAGAATTGTCCCTAGTTTTTACGCATCTTTTAATAACAATTAACAAGAAACATAAAAGAACGCATGTAGTAATCTTGCAATCAGCATTTGGCAAAAGAAGGTGTCTTTTGGGGTTTAATTTCGTTTTGTTTTACCTTGCAATCGGCATTTGGGGAAAGAAAGTGCATTATCTGGGTTTAATTTCTTTTGTTATTTTTAAGTCAGTTTTACACCTGCTAATGAAAATTTTCCAGTTCGAATAAGCAAAATCAAACAGCTTCCATGGCGCATAAAAAGATTCTCGAAACAAGTCAACAAAGAACATAATTTCCGACAAAACCCAGTTCGAAAAATAAAAAATAAAACAGAAATCATCGGAAAAACTGTACCTTTTTATCATCAACGGACTCCAGAGCTTGTATTAAGTTACCAATTTAAGCCCCTTCAACAGAAAAAGCCCTACCAAGAAAGACGATCATCAACACATTTATAATCCCCAAGGAAAAACCCTTTTCCGTCAACCAATGATGATCCATGTATGTTCGAACAACATCAATTTTATGGTTTTTTTTTTATCTACTCAAAATACTTGAAATCAAATTCTACGAACAAATTAAAGACAAATTGGGGGAAATTGGGTGTAGATTGATGAAGGACATACCCTAATGAGGGTTGATCGGAGCCTTGGAGATGGTAAAATCGATCTAAATTTTTTCAATAAAAGAGAAGATAAATTATTTTGAGAGAAAGAAAGAGATTCTGATGAAAATGAAAACCCTCTTGTCTACTTATTTCTCTAATTTTGGCTTTAACCGCAACTTTGTTTGTTCTCGTTTTCCGTATTTACATTTTCCCATTTTTATGCAATTTATTACAAAAATATATGCTGTCCATGTGCTTTTTCTCTTTATTTTTCTTTTAGTTTTCCATTTTCAGTCTATTGTTTATCTTTATTTCAATTTTTTTTTAGGATTTTCTTTTTCGTGATTATAGAGGATAATGTTTCCTGAATGGCTTGAATTTAGATATGTTTTTTTTTTCTTTCCCCAAGTTTTAATGATGTATATGATTGCAAGAGGGTTAGGAGCAATATTGTTATAAAAGTCTATTTTTTCTTTTAAGAAATTGATTCAATTACTTAATGTATAACATTATTGCAATTATTGTATATGTCAGTAAAATATATATATTTTATTATGAATGAATCAAACTTTAAATAAAAAAATTACATTCTTACTGTTATTAGATACATTTTATATAATATTATTTTTAAATTTTGGATCATTTTATGCTATGTGGGATAATCTTAGAATATCTAATTAAACCACTTATACAAATACGCAATCACATTATATGTAACTACCTGTCTTAATTTATTTAAATTGTGCATAGAAATTAATTTATATTTTTTATTTGAACGACAAATCTAATCTACTTCTAACAACTCCTAATTGAAATTTATATAATTAATAAAACTATATGGTTATGTTGATAATACATTCATTTGTTTTTTACATTAAACTGAAATGTAAAAACATAATTAGATATATGAAATCAATCTAATTCTGAAATATGATGATTATAACACAGGTTCATTAGTATATTAAAGTATTTTCTATTTTATATGTTGGATTTTTGTTCATATGTTTGAATAATTGAATTGAAATTTTATTTAGGTAAACGTTGTTGAACAAATCATTTTCTACAAATAATTCATGTTTAAAACATGACCCATTGACACATAGGCCTTGGATATACTCGTATATATATGGACACATCTTTATATTTATTTCGTAAGACAAATAACGTGATTATCAAAGAATTTTTATTTTTTTTATGTAAATAATTGGAGTGTAATGCTCGTACGATTTTCATAAATAAATATTAAGACCAAAAGGATGAAATCTTCATTTTGTTTTTACTTTTTTAAATATTTTCTTGTAACGAGACATTCAAGCAAATCTTGGATATACGAGAAAATCCAACTCAATGATTTCACATTGTGACAAATTTTATCAAAGTTATTTATATTTGTCATGTAACGTGTCTTAAAATATTGACGAGTCAAAATATCATCGGTAGCTAAATACATTTAACAAAATAATCCGCAAATTTTTTTTCCAAAATCATATCTACAATAATACGAGCGATTACATATATCATATTGTTCCATCATATATAAAATTATAAATAGTCATCGCGTGCACCTCATATGGGATTCACAACAACACTATTTGGCAGCAAATCTTTTACTATAACAAAAATAACCTATAACAATAAAATTTTATTTCCAAAATTTGAATAATTTAGGGTTATGCTAAAAAAGAAAACGAAAGCAACACAAGAGATGTTTATGGTGGTTCATAGGTAGGTTAACTTGCAAGTTAGAGTCTCAATTGGACAACCAACAATATTCAAATCTTCAAGGGACTATTTGTTTCCCATGAAAACTACCCCTAATTCATATTATAATCACAGGCAAATGGTGGTAGTGTTAAATTAGAAAACAAAAAAAATTATTATATGAATTACTAAAACCGATTGAACCTACTAAGTCGAAGCAATTTGGCTCTGACTCGGTTCTTCGTTATCCAATCGACACAATTGGAAAACTATCAAATCGGGATATGTGTTTTGGTTTATGTTAAAAAGATCAAATCAATTGTTTTGTCAATACCAAACCATTTATTTTCATTTTGTATTTTCTAATAATTTTATATATTTCTATAGTAGAATCGGTAGAGAAGAACACAATTACCATGTTACAAAATAATACATTAATACGTAAACATGAAAAATGTACGACCACCCCAAGTCCCCAACTACAAGAAAATGATGAATAAAACATTTTTGGATAAACCTTATAATTCAAAATAACGCCGTACATATTAAAAGGATTTGTTAGTTTACAATATATTAAAAAGTCGAGAATAAACGGGCTAAAGGCGATGTATCAAATAATGAAGGTACAAAGACCCCTTTACATATGTTAAGCACCATTTATGCTTGAAAATTGCAAGTGGATATTATGAAATAAATAACAATAAAGTTTGTATGAATTTCTTATCGATAATCTCGTTTGAATTATATAAAAAACTAGGCGTATTCCCGCGCGTTGCGCAGGAGTAAATTAATATAGTAAAAATATATTGACCAATCAAATATAAACATAAACATTTTAGATTTAATCAAAATATGAAAAACAAAAAATAAATCAAACATATGACATATGTATCAATAATAATTTTTCATCCAAACATCGAACAAAAAAACATAGCACTTTTTTGGAGTTAATTATTATAGATGGTCCAACATTAAAAATATATAGAAATATATTTACATAAATTGTCTCTGAATTTAAAATAAATATAAAATAAAACATACCAGTAATAACATAAATAAAAGTCTAAAGTAATTATTGTATGTTGTCAAGTCGTATTTTCCTCCATCTTATTTTCCAAACTCTACCAAAATAAACTACCTATCCTATTCGAACTATATATATCTTTATATTAACTAATGTGTCATAAGTAATAATTAAGTACCATAAGTTCAAGAACTTTTGGGTTGTAGTGGTTAATTAGTTGAAATGTGAAGAGATTGTGTATTAAAATAAATTAATGGTGTTGGTAATAGTAGGAAGTTGAAGTGTTGAAAGTTTCAAACATATATTATATATTTATAAAAAATATATCTTCATATAAATATATAGATTGTTAATTGATTTATAACTACCTGTGAAAATTTTCAATTATTATAAAAAATAAATTATATATTTTTTTAGTTAGGTTAGATTTCAATTTAGGTTTTATATTTTACAGATTGAAGCCTTTTAACTATTTTGAAAAAAAAAACATTTGATCATTGTCTAAGTTTAGTTTATATTTTGATTTTGGTTTTGCATTTAGACCATCTTTCGATCAACAAATTCAATGTATTATATTGTCAACTAAAAAGTTTAACTTTGGTTTTGTATTTAACACCATACATTAATTAACAACTTAAGTATAGTATATTAATAATTCAAAAATTCGATCATCAAGATGATATATTTTATATTTAGTAAATAACTTAATGTTAATAGTTAAGAGTTTCAAGTCGATATGATGAAAGTAAAATGCTCTAATATTTAATAAATAACTTAATGTTGGAAGTTGAATAGTTAAGAGTTTTAAGTCGAGAAAGTAAAATGCTCTAATAAATGTAAAAATTATTATAAATCATTTATCGTAATCAATATTTAGTGATATAAAATCTAGATTTAAAATATATATGAAAAAATGAGTCAGTCTTAAAAATCGATAATTAAATTTATAGAAATATAACCAAGTCTAACATGTATTAAGTGCTTAGAACATTTGAAACGTTTTATAGAAAAAGATAATTTATTATTTTAATAGTTTAATAATTCAATTTCATACATTAATTATTTGTATGTCAAACTTCTATGTATTCGGGAATTGTAAGTCTTGAGTTGAATACATTATGACTTGTTACTCAACCAACAATATAAGCATCTATTTTAAGTCAATTGTATATAGACAATCCAATATTAAAAATATAACACATTAACATGAACTACATTAGAATCTAATACAAAAAATAAAACGTACTAAAAATAATACATATATTATCTTTGAGGAATTTTATTGTAGATCGTTTCTTCGTAAAACTTGTAAGTAAAATAAATATAATTTAGCCTTGTCAAATAACGCTAATATGAAAAAATATTATATGAACCAAATAACCACTAAATAATTTATCAAACAACATAAGCCCACTTATTCAAACAATATACAACCATTTTGGTGAATATAGATTAGAAAACGTTACAATAAATAATCAATCTATTATATATCTTCCTACCGTTATGTTGGGGTAGAACCAATATGCATTTTGTTTCTTGTCTTGCAACTTGTAATTTGCTTTAGCTTCTTCATATGTCACATTCCCAATACAATATAAACATATGTACCTTCGAAATACGTGTTCTCAACCATGCTGTTTTTCTCTTGCCTTGCGACTTGTAATTTGTTATAGTTTCTTCATGCTTCTCCTTCGTAATACAATATAAACATATGCAACTTCAAAGTGTGTGTTTTCTCAAATCATCTTTTCTTCCATCATATTCTTCATGCTAGAATCTATCTTTTCTTCCATCATATTCTTCATGCTAGAATCTAATTTATATGTGAATTATGTATAACTCTTATATTAATTAGGTGTGATAACTAACAATAAAGTATCATAGGTTAAAAAACTCTTGAGTTGTGGAAATATGAAAAGACATAAAAAGTTAGAAAATCAATGGAAATATGAAAAGTCATGGGAGTTTCAAATGCATGTAGCGCTTTGAAATATGCCTCTATTATAAGATATGTAGATTAGGGTATTTATCTATTAATTAAATCACGTAATTTTTCAAAACGTTGTGTACGTTTTTTTTCCCAGCTCTGACGCGCGGGTTTTGGTTCGTGACATCCGGGTTCGGGTCGGCTTTTTTATCTGATCTTTCCTCTTTCTCGATTACTCTAGGTTTTCTGGGTTTACCGTCTTCTACACCATCATCGCTTCAGGTTCTCTCTCATTTTCTCGTGGTATTCCTCACCGCCTCCATGCCCTACCCACCACGCCACCGTCGATCTAGTCGCCTTTTTCTCCAATCGGCGTCTCTAACCTCATCGCCGATTTTCAATTTCGATTTCAACCAGGAGGACCATCCGTTGAACCCATTAACACTACTCACCCCTGCCTCCATCTATTTACGAGAATCTTTAAACCTCCGGTAATTAGTTAATGGACAATCATCGGTAGACGACTCTCTGCATCTCTCTTTCGGTGTTGCTGGATGAATTCGGAAGCAAGAGAGCCGCTGTTGGGCGGTGGCGATGGGATGCCGACGGCAGCTGGTGGTCCTCAACGACACCTCAATCGACGGTATCAACAAAGACCCACATAAATCGCGTTGATTTTGTAACGAATACTTAATCTACACTATTAACACCCACCATCGGGTCCTCCAATCTGTTATGAGTTCAAGGATGGCCATCGGTTCCTCCCTCGATCCGTTTTGATATCAAGGATGGCCATTGCCCCACAATCGGTTCCTCTAATCTTTGTGTTCCCTATGTGCTCAGGTATGTTTCTTCCAATTCTCATTGTTTGTCGGGTGTTAATTTTTTTATACATCGTTTTGTGTACTTGCCCATATAACTCAATTGTCTACGTTTCTACTTAACAGGTAAACCCGCATACCCATCAGGTCAAGCTATGCGACTTTGCAAGTGCAAAAGTTTTTGTTTGTGTCGATGTTTATGCAGAGAGATTTGGGGCTGTCTATCTAGAGATGGAGGGAGAGGATTACAAAGTAAGATATAATGTTACAATATTCATATTATGATATGTAAATATATAAAGAAAGAGACATAAATATGTGATTTTCTTTCATGTAACCTTTTTCTCAAATGAGCCTATACTCCCTGAATCTTCAAGAACAATCAAGTTTGGGAATATCAGTTACAATCTTTACAGCTACAACTTACTCGACTTTGGTCCATTAAAATTTAAGCTACTTTTATGTTATAAATTTCTTATCTTTTTCTGCAAGTTATACCTATAATTTGCTGTATTTTTTGGGAATAGCAACTACATCAACAACCTTGATTCCTGACGTGATTAAAGGGGCATCGATGGTTAGAAAATGATTTCTGGTGAGATTTTTTGCATTTTCTGTTCAATAAAATTCTAAACCTTTTTATTATTAGTGGGTTTATATGAATTTACGCTTTTATTAGGGTTTTATGTTTGTACTGGTTCAAGTTTTGGTATAGAAGGAGTGGAATTTTATTATAAGTTGATAACAAATCTGAAATTACAAAGCACCGGTTATTGCTGATTAATCTCTTTGCTAACCTTAATAAGAAATAAACTTGCAGAAACAGTTTTTAGCCATTGAATCCATCCATAAACATAATTATGTACATAGGTATGTTACATTATGTTCTTCTTTTAAAAAAAACAGAGACATCAAGCGGGATAATTTGCTACTTGATAGATATAGACATTTGAGATTATCGGAATTTGGATTATGTAAACCGTTTGATTGTAGTACGCTGGAAGAGAAGGATTTTGCCACAAGGGATCATGTCTCCAATTCAACAGGTCAGGGGCATTCTGCTGCTCCTAAACGCACAAAAGAAGAACAACTCCAACATTGGCAGAAAAATAGGAGGACTATTGTAAGCCTTTTTTAGATGTTTTGCCCCATTTTTATATATTCAGTTGATAAATTATAATTTATTTGGGACATTGCAGGCTTATTCGACTGTTGGGACTCCTGATTATATTGCCCCAGAGGTTCTACTGAATAAGGGTTATTCGTTGGAATGTGATTGGTTTGTAGTTTCTAGATTAAATATAATCACATTTTCGTATAAAATATAGGATCATGTGGTTGTTATGCTTCTTTCAGTTGGTATCTTGGTGCCATTATGTATGAACAGCTTGTAGGGTACCCACCTTTCTAATCGGATGATCGAATGTCAACTTGTAGGAAGGTAAGATGTTTTAATCAAATAGATAATTTATATTGAATTTTAAGTTTTATCATATGTTTTTATTTTGTTATTTTTTGTAGATTGTACATTGGAATAACATTTAAAGTTTCCACCAGAAGCACAACTTTATTTTGAAGCAAAAGATCTTATCAGCAAACTGCTATGTAATATCAACCACAGGCTGGGTTCAAAAGGGGCAGATGGAATAAAGGTATTGTATTGTGTGTTATACTCTAATTCAAGAAAAGGAATTTTACAAAGAACAAAGACTCATGTTTATTTATGTTTTAGGTTTATCCATGGTTTAAAGGTATTGATTGGGACAAAATATATCACATGTAAGCTGCATTTACTTCCCAAGTTAACGATGAGATGGATACCTAAAATTTCAGAAAATTTGAAGAGGTATTTTTAATCAAGTTTATTCTTTTTATGTATTCAGCTTTATATTTAGCTTGATATGTTTTTTTTTCATATTTCAGTTTGAACACCAAATCAAGAGTTCATCAAGATCTGGACCATGGAGAAGGGTAAACTTTCTGTTCTTACAACTTAAATGCAAGAAATAGCAACGTGTTTTTGTTATAGCATTCTACTTTCGTTTATGTACCTCCAGATGCTTTCGTCCAAGGATAATTTAAGGCAAGAGATGCGGGCAAGTCAGTCGCTAGAACTACTTTCGTTTATGAACTTTGTTGGGTACACTTACAAGAACTTTGAGATTGTAAATGACTATCAACTCCCTGGAATGGGTGAATGGGTGTCTCTCTCTCTCTCTCTCATGCACACACTTGTAATTTACTCGGTCAAAACGAACCTTATGTATACAATATTTTATGGTTGCAGCTAAACTGAAAAAGAAGAAAACAAAACCAAAGAGACCGACAATGAAGTCACTATTCGGTAACACCTTTTTTTATATTTAGTTTGATTTGTTAAAGAAATCGAATTGAAATGAATCATTCCTGCTAAATTGTAATATGTATAATCTTGAATCTTTTATTTGCTACGTAATATGTAAAAGTCAATGAAAGTACTCTCTTACTGCTTGCATTTAAGCCTTATGTATTTTAGAGAATTGCTATAATAAACAAATTAATGAAACTAGAATGCTATAATAAACAAACCAAAGAAAGTACTCAATCGTCTCTTCAACACTCTCAGCTGGTCAATGACAGAATTCTCAGTTTCCATTCGAGAAATGCAAGAAAAGTGCCAGGTACTACTATCTTCTTACAATTGTACGCAACACTTTCAATGTACACATCAAAATAACCGAAATGCCCTTTCACATTGGCAGATGATCGAGTTTCAACAAAGAAAATGCAGTATTATATTCGATCTCTCAAGCAAGCTAGCAAGAGTACTAGAATTTTGCACATGTGAAATCCCCCAAGCTTTTCTCTCAGGGGCAGATACAAACTTTTGCAGATTAGTGGAATTAATCGTCTTCGTTCTCAACCATTTAGCTTCAGTCGCTGACCCTGAATTCTTTGATTTGTAAGTCCTAGATTTGTCGAATATTTCATTAATTTTGTACATCTAATAAATAATCACACTTCTGCAGGACACTTAGAAGACCTGGTCAAACTCCCTAGAAAGTCAACTGACCCATGACTCTAGCTCCTTTAGTCGGTATCATCTTGAATTTGTTGGATCCCAGCCTTGTAACAAACAGAGAACAAAACGATATTGTTGGAAATTTTGCCAGCATGGATTGTGGTGATACTCTCATTTCCGGTTTCAAGTATCTCCTAGAGTTCAATTGGGTATGTAATCCTAGAGTTGAATTAGGTATGTAATGTAAATATATACACTAGGGTTTATTGTATATTGACGTTTTTTGGCTTTGATGATGTGGCAGGCGGGGAGCTTTAATGGGCCCCAAATGTCTTCTCCTTAAAGACTCGCTCACATTTATAAGAGAAGAAAACGGACCCGTGCGGAGCACGGGGTCCCACTCGTTTCCCAATAAATAGCTGCTATTTCAATATTTTTATATCATGCACTCTTATATTTTGCATAGATCTATAAAATATATATTTTAAATATGTAGTTTTATACTTTTTAATAGTTCGACGTATTAATTTGATTTTTCATAACTTAGAGTGATTTAATATAATTTTGAATACATCTTTGCGATCAATCTGATTTTATCAAAATTTGAATAATAATATATTTTCAATATAACTTGTATCCGACATAATTTTTTTGGTCTTAAATACGAAAATCTATACTTTAAAAAGATATATATTTGGATGTCATTTTTATAAAATAATAACATATTTATGTATGTTATATCATTGAAAACAACATGTTCGTGTCTCATTTCGTTAATATAAGAATTTTAGGCTGGATAGAATCAGTCGATGGGTTCAAGCGGCTTTGGTCGAGAGCGGGTTCAAGAGGGATGAGGTGGGGGTTCACGAACACAATTAGGGTTGAATGTGAAGAAGGAAATAGAGGTAGCGAGTTGGGAAGGTACGGCTTCAGCAAGATTGACTCCATCCACCTTGCTGTGACAGGTTCTACGGTTTCCACAAGATCAATTCCACAAGTAATGCCAATTATCTACTAAATAATGGGTAACACTCCCTGAATTCTAATTACTTTATATTAAACTTATCAATAACATTATTTATTTATTTATTTATTTTTACTAATACGTCACAAGTGAGGATAGTATTTTTCTTACTATTTGGATAATCACAAAAATGATATTGAGGAGATGGCATATGTGTTAAGACGGATTTCTTAGTCATAGATTTTTTATTAATTAAACTAATACAAAACGTTGATATGTAAAGATCACTTGTGTAATTTATATATTTGGGATACATACACACAAAATATTTACATAGACGAAGAGAAAGAAATGACTTGTTATTGAAACAAATAACAAGTGATTATACAATAAAAATTAAAATGAGAAAAGGATAAAAGTGTGGATAAAATAGTCATTTTAGAGACAATTAGCAGAATAGGTATGATGGTGAGAGCCTTTGTAATACCCTAATTCTGAAATGCCCGATTTCAAGGTTAAAGGAATGCAATTTTGGAAAAATTGCAAGTTAGCGTCGTTATGGTGTTGCTTAGCATCGCTAACTGCTTAGATTGGTGCTTAGCGTCGCTAACTGCTGGCTGGTTGGTGGGGTGGCACGATCTCCGATTAACGATTTGCGCAAAAATCCTAGATGTTGAGCTATATGCCATATATAAAAGAAGTAAACCCTAGGGCAGCCGTCATTATTCATGTTTCAGCCCCCAAAACATCATTTTCCTCTCTAGCCTTCTTAGATGAGTTTTTGGTGATTTTAGTCTCTTTGGATGAGTTTTTGAAGCTATGATGATGATAGAAGGTTCATGGTGGTGCTAGAAGATATTTTTCATGTGGGAATCAGCAGGGATCTACATTTCTAGACCTTTGCGAGTATAAGGTTTGTTCCTTTTTATGTTTATAAGGTTGATCTAGTGGTTGAAATGGTGAAAATGGATATTTGGTCCATTTTTAGCTTGGGTTTTGGAACTTGTTAGGAAAGTTCTGACCTTTATACTTCTTGTAGCATTTCTAGAGCCATTAAGTCATATTAGAGAGTGAGTCAAGCTCTCTTGGGTGGTTTGTATGGTTGGTTGGTTAGTTTTGAGCTTTTGAACTTAGGTTTTGAGTTTTGGGCATGTTTGATCATAAATGTGGCAACTTTATGGGTCAATGGTCATTTTGGATAAGTTCTGAAAGGACTTGATACCTTGGTTGAATGGATTAAGAGCTTAATAAAGTTTTGGGCCTGTTCTTAGTTAGCGATGCTATATTGGGAAGATAGTAGCGCTAACTGGCTGTTGACCGTTGACTTTGACTTTGATATTTGATCGTTGACTTTTGACTAGTTTGACTTTTGGTCAAACTTGAGGGTTCGGGTTACCGACCTTAGAATTTTATCCTGTTTGGGGTTTTTGAAGTTCTAAGTGAAGTTTACCCTTGTTACGGAGTTCGTATTGTCGGGATCTGAGGACACTCGCATGGAATGTTGTCTAGCTTGCGGAACAGGTGAGTTTTCTCACTATATTATGGGTGATATCACATACGTAGATAGCCTTATATTACTGTGAATAGTAAAGTGTGTTTAACTGGGCGTGCCTTATGTTATTTGACTGTATGGTTGATGATAGGGACCCGTGGGGTCAAACTTTATGCTTAGGCTTCTGTGTTGTTGCTTATTAGTCGGACGATCTGTTCTTTCGACTGCGAAGCCTGATAACCCGTTTGAGTGAGTGGTGCATTGAGAGCCCTTATTGGGTGGGAACGTGCCCTGATAGCCCATCTGGGTGGGTGGTGCCCTGATAGCCCGTCGTGGGTGGGACCGTGCCCCAAAAGCCCGACTGGTTGGGTGGTTCCCTGATAGCCCTTTTGGGTGGGACCGTGCTCTGATAGCTCGACTGGGTGGCCAAAATATGTTGTTGTGGATTGGATTATGTGATGGATCATGTGGTATTTTGGGGAACTCACTAATCTTTGTGCTTACTCTTTCACCCTAACTGTTTTTCAGGCATTTGCTGGCTTGAGTTTGGAGCATGGCATGATTGTATCGTATCTGAGGTTTTGGTAATCAAGTCTTCCGCTGGATAATGCTTGCAAACGTTTTTTAAACAAGATTTTATATGTTTTAAATATTAAGTTTTAATTGGATGGTTTCTAGTGTACAATATGTTTTATGTATTTAAACCGTTTTTAAAACGAAAATTTTACTCTGGATTTTTGGGCTTTACAGCCTTTGGAATAATTTGACATGTCACAACTAGTTTATTTTTCGAACGTTTTTAAGTTGTCATTGTTGGGGTACAAAGGCCCTCATGGAGTGATATCTGACAAAGCTTGGTCGGCCCACTCTAAAACTATGTTTATTGGGCCTTACCTTAATTTGGTGGCCTACATATATGTAGTCTAGTTTTAGTCATTTGTTAGGTAGAGCTCATAATGTGAGGTGTTTGTATTATGTCCATTCCTAGTGATTGGAGCAATATCTTCTGTACATCTCAACTATTTGATAATCAATCATTCGGCACCTTGGATCTTTGATTCGATCTTTACATTATTATTATTCCGCACACGTGGCTAAGATCAAGTCTATTAGGATATTTCTTGTCATAACTGCATATTGTGATTATGAGACATGGCAAATGAATGCTAAAATCGCTTTCCTTGACGAAAAACTTTCAAATGATGTGTATATGGCACAACCGGAGGGTTTTTTACATGCTAAATATCTAAATAGAGTGTGTAAGCTTGAGAGGTCCATCTATGGACTCAAACAAGCATCTCACAGTTGGAATCCATGCTTTCATGAAAAGGTTAAATAGTTTGGATTTTCAAGAAGCCAATATGAGTCTTGTGTTTATGTCAAAGCTAGTGGGAGTGTTGTATTATTCCTAGTATTGTATGCAGATGACATACTACTTGTAGGAAACGATATCTCAATGTTGCAAAGTGTGAAGACTTGGCTTGGGAAAATTTTTGCTATTAACGACCTAGGAGATGCAACATATATACTTGGTATAATGATCTATAGAGATGGATCAAAACATCTAATAGGACTTAGCTAACGTACATACTTGGATAAGATCTTGAAGAAATTCAAGATGCACCCAATAAAGGGTTTGTATCCATGTAACATGGCATAAAATGGAGTAAAGATCAATGTCCTAGTACTAATGAAAGTCTTGACAGATAATAAGATGAAGATGTCGTTGGAGGATATGGTTCAACGGTGGTAGAAGTGGCAGCAATGGAAGCAACAGTGTTGGTAAGGAAAGTAGACAGGGGCGTGTTGAGACCTAAGGGAAACAACAGACGACATTGAAAGAGAGTGACTTATAAAAGAAATTAACATGTGAGATTAGGAGTTTTGCCAAGATTTATGGGAATGGGTTGTATAGGGTTTCAATTGTACACTGGAAGGAAACGATTAGGGTGATTTGCCAAGATTTTGGATATCAAGGACTGCTCTTCAAAGTGAATGAATCTGATTTGCTTGCCAAGTTTAACTTGAACGGGAAATATAGAAGAAGAAGGTTAGAAATATGACAAATGGCACACCCATTTACTTAATTATTTATAGAAGATTATGGATTCATCAACTAAAGGGTGAATTTTGAAGTACTAACATAATTAAAACTTGAGCACATAAAATGTAAATAGCACGACAATATTGACATAAAAAGTAAATAACTTGATGACATAAACATAGATTACAAATGGTTTATTTGGCGTTAATCAATTGGGGGTTAATGACCATCAGATCATGCATTTCCCATTTATATGGAGCTAGAAGAGTGCACCATTTTGCATTATGTATGCAGATCAACATTGTTGAGGTGAAAAAGACATGAATAATCGCAAATCCTAGCGACTTCCTGCTCCTTGTTACACAACCACATTGTATACCAGAGCCTTGCCATTTCAAACATGTATCGATAATATAATGTAGATCGACAACCTCGTGTTTATGTAATCATGTACTTCAATTACGTTATTCTCGATAAGGTATACATTCCATGGTCCACACTTGACCATCCTCCTTCAAAGCACCATCAGTGAGTAAGTGGTGATTTCATCATAAAGTCTTGCTGCAAAAGATATTAGGATTCTCGTGATATAATGCTAAAAAAGTATATATAAATCGATGTTTATATATTTACCTCCGCCATCACCACATTGAGAATATCAACATTGCAACGTGTCGGGGAAAACCTCAACGAGCATCCTTATCATAACACTTTGTTCATCTTTTAGTAACGTGTAAATGACATTTATCATAGTAGATGTCATTATATTATAACACACACTAGGGAAGCACGCCCTTACTCATTTATCATGAGCAATATTTTTAAGTCATGCACATTTGACTTGGAACTACATGATGTATCCTAGCCAACTTCTATTCGAAAATCGTTGTATAAGCTTTGCATGTCTCCTAGAACAAACTTTCTAGTCTTGAAGACTTGTCTTGTCCTAGCTAGCAAATTCATTATCAAAATTTGACAACAAAGCCTGCGATATACATTTTCGAACAAATGCCTAATTGCCATCTAAGTGGAATTGGCTATATCATATGTGATGCCTATTTTGCCAACCTCCATAAGACATTCCTTCAACCTCAGTAAAAGCCAATATCAGATGTCGAATCTGAAACAATACAACTCTAATATTGTTAGAAACACTATTCTTCCACATGCATTTTCTTGTTTGGAATGAGATATTTCTGACATGTTATTCATATTAGCAAACACCTAAAACTTTTGTTATTTTTCAATATTTCACAATAGCATTTTTGTGAATATCCCTTGTTTAAATAGGATAACTAGATATTTACAAAACATAAATACTTAGATATGAGTTTTACGATAATCCAAATATTCGATTTTGAATCCAAAGATATAAAAAAAACTTTAGGTCGGGTCCTTTAGCTATATATTTTGAAGAATCATAGTCGATACTCGTTGTTATAAATCATAAGTTTTTGTTCTCAAATTTGGCTGTATTGCAAAATATAATCAGAGCATAAAGCACAGTAACCAAACAAATGAAATTCACAATAAAATAATAGACAATATTGCTCAATAATACATGATAAGATAAATAATTTTTCTAAGTTTCCCTCAAAACATACATAATTTAATAATAGGAAGAGATATGGTGGCAAAGGATAAAATAGAAAGCGATTAATCTAAAAGTGATGTTAATCATGACAAAGTGTGACAAATCACATGTATAATTTTAAAATAATTATATGTATATAATTATAATAAGATTACCCACCAAATTGTCCTTACAATAAAGAGAGGATAGGCGTAGCCGGGTAGACAATGTAAAGTATAAATGTTTGGGACTAGATTCTTTTACTGATAGCAATGTGATGAATTACTTGTATGGTTAGTCAATTACGAAGGCGTAAATCAAACTAAGATATTTGGAGGTGTTTGTTTTTAATGGGTAAAATGATTGTAGTCTGCCTAATATATTTGTAAGCATCTACAAAAGATGTAAATTAAATGTCTGCAATCTGTAATAAGAAAAACTGGTTGTTTTCTAAAGTCCGTAGACTACTAAAATTAACTAAATTGTTTACCAAATTATGTATCTTTGTACATCTAACATCTTACTTTCTCAATTACTTTTTATAAAAAGTTATCTATAATTTATATTAGTATATATTTTTTTAAGTTAAAAGAGGTTAGAAATGTAAAAAGACTTCAATCCATGACTGCGAGAAGAAGATGACGCCCAAACGTTTTTATGTTTACGGTCTTCTAAAAAACAAACAGTTTAACATCTGCACGGTGTCTGCAGTCTGCAGACCAAAGAGATCAAGAAGATTTACAGACAAAAAACAAATCTATGTCTATATATTATAGCGGTATATTTGGCATGACGATGTGAAATTATAAAAAAAATATAATATATAATTAATAAAATAGGTCATTATATTTAATTCAAACAAGTTACTTTATGTTTAATCGTAAACCAAAATAAGATTAATTAGATAAGTAAAAGGAGTCATTTTCAAAATGTTAGTTCTAATCCATTAAATATATATTAGAGTAAATTACAATTTTGGTCTATGTGGTTTGTATGTTTTTTCAGTTTCAGTCCAATTTTTTTTACACAGTTTTGGTCACTCTGGTTGCCAAAAGTTTGCACTATTGGTCCATGATCCTTGTAAAAAGACCAAACTACCATTTCTAATTTCTTTTCCATTTTTCTTTCAGCCTATTCTTTATTTAGATAATTAAAAAAACATCCCTCACTACCCCGTCTCTCTCTCTCTCTCTCTCAATGCAACAACTATTAAGTTTCTGCTTTAGCTCTGCAACATCATCTAACTCATCAAACCTTAATTCGACTTTCTGCTCCTTTTTCCTATCAAAATTGTTCAAATGTTGATTTGAATGTCTCAATATTGAGTATTACAAGGTCCAGAAAAAGTCCATGTCCACAACTTTTCTTTCTATCCGATTATATTTTCAAGCAATAACGAAGTCGAAAACTCGTATGGAGTCTGCGATTTTCCGACTCACACCAACAAGAACAAAGTAAATACGCGCTTGGAGACATTTAAACTCGGTATAGGAAAAACCTGATAATGGAGGTGAGGACGTTCTTGGAGACGCTTAAACTTGTCAGCCTGTTCGAAATACTTCTCCATAATATCGATAAATTGATCGTTATCTTGCGCAGAACATCGGTGATCTTTGACAAGAAAAGCTCCGGTTTCTTTTATGGTTCGACTAACCTCCGAACAAGCCGTCTTCAGTTGGGGATTTAAGATTGCATCGCCGCAATATTTACAAGACACTACATCCAAATACCTCAGACCAAGTCGTCTTTAACTAGATATTTAATACTACATCCAACTACCTGCTTTTTGTTTATTGTATATGTTAAGTTCTGAATTGAACGTTGCCCTGTATATGTTAAGATTGTAGAAGGAGGCTATTTAGGATTGCTTCAATTTCTTGTTCCTGGTGTATCGTTCATTGGTCATCTTGGTTGGATACTTGCAATAAAAGTTTATCTTTGTTTAAAAGTTTCGTATACCCTTCTCCGACAAAAATAGTGATAGGGTTGACTTCTTTAATGGACTAGCCTTTAATATATTTGCTATGAAATTGGCTAACCCGGAAAGAACAAATTTCTGGTAGAGGATGAATTGCCAGGAGTAGGGAAAGCACTAGTGGTACCGGAGGTGTTGGGCTTACACAACGGATTCATGGGATAAATAAAAGAGAGAGAGAGAGAGAGAAGGATGGAGGGAGGGAGGGGTGTTTTTTAGTTATCAAAATAAAAAATATGTTAAAAGAAAGGGGGAAATAAACTAGAAAGGGTAGTTTGGACTTTTTACATGGACTAAGGACCAACAATGCAAGCTTTTGGTAGCTACATGACCAAAACTGTGAAAAAAAAGCTTGGACTAAAACTGAAAAAACATGTCCAACACAAGCACCAAAACTGTAATTTACTATATATATTATGTCATGCGGAATATATTGTATATGAATTCAAATACCAACGGGCTTCTAGCCCAGCGGTATTTGGTGTTGTCTTCCATCCTAAGGGGTGAGGGTTCTAGTCTATTTGGAGACATTGGTGATAGTTTAGGAGGTGTTTAGGTTAGGAGTATATTTAGATTGCCGTTCAAAAAAAAAATAAACTCAAATAGTCAAACGAAAATTTATTTTCAAAAAGTTTGCATAAATAGAAAACAATTCATATGAAATCATGGATATAATTATAAAAAGTATAATTCTAGTTATCTCTAAAGATGAAAGTATATGCTTAAAAGTTCTAAAATCTCACAGATAGATGATTATATAAATAGAGTTACCAACTTATAATAATTGTAGAACTGCAAATATATATTTATTTTATAAGGAGATTTTTGTTTATGTCATTACAAACCTCTATAACTATCTATATATTCTTATAAAATTTGAAATTACGTAGATATCTTTACAAACACTAAAAACTCACATTCATACTAAAAATATTAAATTATATTTAAAAAAATAAATTTTAAATTAGATTATACCCAAGTTAGTAAAATATCCTTATGGAATCCTTTCATAATCGGCAACTCGTTAACACTTAAACAACTGATCACGGCAAATTCGACTGTGATCGCCTAAGCCGTACCCCAAAATTGCACTTGAACCTAACAAATTGATCAAATTGGTGACCTCTATGCGTCTGTCGATTCGAGAACAATTTTGACACAAATCCGATGAACGATTGATCAACGATTGCCGATAGGATGTTTTGAGCGTAATGACGATCGAGTATGGGATGTATCGAGGGTAACGACGGATATGTTTGGGTATATATATGAGTTTTTAGAGGTTGTAATGAGATATACATAATTATAGATGTTTGTAATGACATAAACAAAATTCTACCTGATTTATATTATAATAGAAGTTAACAAAACTTATATATATATATATATATATATATATATATATATATATATATATATATATATATATATATATATATATATATATATATATATATATATATATCAAATAATATATTCTCACAGAAATCCTTTATGTGGTTGAATAACTCATAATCTAATATTTCAATGTAATTTTTTCTTGAGATAATAGCTATCTTAGTAGTATTTTATCACATAAAGACTTTATTTGGTTTGAGAATTTACATTCAAATATGAAGGGTTGAAACTTTTATATATATATATATATATATATATATATATATATATATATATATATATATATATATATATATATATATATATATATATAAACTACTTCTAAAAGAAATTCATGTTTTACTTATGGAAAATTGTATTTGTTCCTACTAAATCTTCCTACTTCATCTTCCTACCCACTAAATAATGTCATATGGAATCCACTAATCCTTTCTCTTAATCTCATTCATTTTTTTGACACTTGTATTGATCTAGTGAGTAGAAAAATAGGTAAGAATATTTAATAGGAAGATATACAACCTCCCTTTACTTATTTTAAAATATTTAAAGCAAATTGTACAAATTTTAATTAAGATATTAAGAAGTATAATTCCTTTAACGCATTGTACAACAAATAAAGGTTATTTAAGATATTACTCTTGCACATTCATGCACCATAGTTCCCCACGTTCATGCACCACATGTATAAGACGAAACTCGGCTTGCTAGAAATCGATCACGCCAACCGTCGAAGAGAATTGGGTTTTTGTTGGATCCTTGAAGAGGGTTGGGTTTTATTAGGCTCGTCGATTCGTTCTCAGGTAAAGTCCTCATTTTTGTTTTAAAAAAACATAAATATGTTTGAAATCTGATATATTTTTCAATGGTTGAAGTTACCATGTCTATCGCCACTATCGCAGACCATCTTTGTATCATTGTATGCTCTTTCATATGCATCTTATTGTTTTGGCCTTTCGTTTTCCTAATAACCGATTCTTGTATTTTGATGTACCAAGATCTAATCTTTTTTTGTTTAAGTTTAGGGTTTCAAAAGATGAAAAAGAACTGTGTCCCTCTCTATCTGGTTTCATCCCTAAGAGGCTACAATCTATGCAATTTGCTTAAATGGTTTCAAGTGAGGGTTTTTTATTTTAATTTTCACGTATTCTCGAGCTTTTCTATCCTAAATTACTCTATAGTCTGTGCAAAACCCTCCTTTTGAAAACTGTGCAACACCCTGCTTTTGAACTTGTAAGAATCTATACGTTTATTTTCACTTCTCTTTCTATCAACAGAAGTTCATGTATCCAGGTTTTTTTTATCATCTTACGCTCTTGAGAATTTACATTCATGAATACTTCTTAATCTTTTCCAATATTTGAGTTCACATCTATAATTCAGTGCAGATGTATGTTCATAATTTTTCCTTAACATTGAACTTTTACAATATTGTATTGAATTAAGAATTAGGGAACAGTAGACATAATCCTTATTCCTCAAAGAAAAAAAAATACTATTACTCTTTAACAATTTACCATATATGATGAGGCTCATTTGCAATTTACCCTATATAACGAGACTTGAACGAAATTCAAAGTGAACTGTCCAAAAAACAATTTA
This sequence comes from Cichorium intybus, assembly GCA_023525715.1. Classification (NCBI taxonomy): domain Eukaryota; kingdom Viridiplantae; phylum Streptophyta; class Magnoliopsida; order Asterales; family Asteraceae; genus Cichorium; species Cichorium intybus. Next base: position 37,313,307 of record CM042009.1, read on the forward strand.
CCTTTTTTATTTCATTAACGATTAAAAAGTAATTAAATGTAAAAAATTATTTGTTAGATAAAAATAAGTAAAACCTTATTAGATAAAGATTATGTTTGACGTGTCACAAATAGCTAATAAACCAACTTATGTTTAAAAAAAGTTCTAGATTGTCATGTTTGAAAAATCAAAAAATAATTTATAAGTCAGTTTTAAAAAAATACTTATACCGGTGTTTCAATGAGTTTATTAAAGTTTTTTTTAGAATTCTCTCAATAATTAATTAATTAATTAATTATAAAAAACTCATTTTATATATATCATTGTATATTATTTTAATTTTCAAATAACTTATCAGCTACCTCTTACAAAATACAATTTTTATGGACCAGTTTTTTTAAATATATTTTTTAATCAAATAGCTTTTTACCTAAGAGTTAATAATATAAAAGTCAATGTAGTTTGACTAAAATTTTGGTTTAACCATTGTATTTATTTTGTTCTATAAAAACCACTCATACTTTCAGAGAATTTCATAGTGACCACTATTTGTTTTATTTTATAACTTTTAAGGATTATTTTCATCGAAAGATTATGTGAAAAGTTCCATATCAACATTTGAAACAAATATTAGAACTCCATTGCAGTGATAGTTATACATAAAGTTGTCTACATATGAATTTTGTCTTCGTAAGTGCAGCTCTTCGGCCACGTTGTGAGTGTATATGCTGTTCAAGTGAATCTACTAAATTTTGAATGCGATGGGGGGTAAGGAGTTTTCCGAGTCAGCAACATACAATTATGACTTTTATTTGTTATAGTGGTTGCAATAAATCTTTTTGAAAATATGAATATTTTTTATATATATTTTTAAAAGTACATGTGATTTCTATAAAACAAAAAAATATAATACTTAAACCGGATTTTATCAAAACTCAGAGTTTTTAGGTTTTTAGAGTAAATTACAGTTTTGGTTCCTGTGGTTTACATATTTTTTCAGTTTTGATCCAAGTTTTTTTTCCACATTGATGGCCCTATGGTTGAAAAAAGCTTGCACTATTGGTCCCTAGTTCATATAAAAAGACTAAAATACCATTTCTAATTTTTTATTTGTTTTATCTTTTAATAATTTAAGTAATTAAAAATAAATGAAAAATACACCCCCACCCCCACCCTTTACCCGTCTCTCCCCCCCCCCCCTCTCTCTCTCTCTCTCTCTCCCTCTATTCTTATGATAATCTATTATTTATCGGATGCGGTTTTCATGAATTCAATATTTTCCTAGATAAAGTTATGGATTTTTAGGTTTTATAACTTGTAGATCCTTCCATTATTTATCGGATTGATTGATTGCTTGATTTGTTGTTGACCGGAAGGATGATGTTAGAATCGAAATCAGCGTGCTGGACGAACAATCACAACTCTGGTGATGATGGCTCTGGTTACATCTCCGCTGATGATGGTGTTCGCAACCAATCCAATAGCGGTAAGGAGCACAAACGAGGTTCAGATCTCGTTTTTATTCTTGAATATGTCTACCATATCTGATTCATATTTTGTTTATCCATTTCTACACATGTTTTCACATTTAATCGAGGTCCGATATTGTTTTTTTCTTCAATACGTCTCGTGCCTCTACCGCATTGGAGGGATCGAAGCACGGCCACCGTGTCTTGGTCAAGTAGCTTCAAACACGATCAATTTGTTTCGGTCAAGTAATCGAGTCACTGTTTGACTGGCAGATTCTTGGAACTTAGCGGACGAAGGCGGAAACGACGTTGACGTAAAATTGACGAAGAACACTGAAGCTTATTTCCGATAGTCGTGTAAGGAGGTGCTATGGAGTTTTTCACACACCATTTTGATAGCACTGAAGGTTGTTTCCTGCTGGCTTTAGATTCCATCCTACTGACGAAGAACTCATCACTTGTTACCTCTTTAGAAAGGTCATCGATAGTAGCTTCATCGGCCGGGAATTCACTGACGTTGATCTCAATAAATACGAACCATGAGAGCTTCCACGTGCGTTTATTTTACGATAAACCCACACACATCACACACATTTTTGCAATATTGTAAAGTGACTTATTTAGGGTTTTTATTTTTTGGTACAGAGAGAGCGATGATGGGGGAGAAAGATTTGTACCTTTTCAGTCTCCGGGATCGGAAGTACCCAACTGGGCGACGAAGGGCGGCTACTGGAAAGCTACCGGAAAAGACCGCGAGATCTACAGCTCAAAGACTTCTGCTCTTGTAGGGATGATACCGTGGACTTGCAGACACTAATCAGACGCAGTAGGGGAGAGAGAGAATGTGTGTGTGTGAGAGAGGGAGTGAGAGAAAGAGAGAGAGTGTGTGTGTGTGTGTGTGGGAGGTAGGGGTTGAGTATATATTTTTTAATTAACTAATTAAATAATATTTAAAAAGAAAAAGGAAAAAGAAAATAGAAATAGCATTTTAGTTTTTTTTATATGAAATAATATAAGCTTTTTACAACCACAAAGATCATTAATATTAAAATAAAAAACTTAGACCAAAACTGAAAAAATAAATAAACCGACTAAAACCGTAATTTACTCATGTTTTTATGTTATTAACTTTTGGGCTAATAACATAAAAACCACTGTAGTTTGGCCAAAATTCAGTTTAAGCACTATATTTTTTTTATTCTAAAAAAACCACTCATACTTTCAAAAAAAATTCGTAAAAACCACTCATATTTTCAAAAAGATACATTGCGACCACTATAACAAATAAAAGTCAAAATTTTATGTCGCCAACTCGGAACACTTCTTACCCTCGTCACATTCAAAATTAAGTTGATTCATTTGGATACCCTATGCATTCACAAAGTGGCCGAAAAGCTGCACTTATGAAAATCAAAATCACATGTAGACAACTTTATATATCATTTTCACTGCAATGAAGTTCCAATATTTGCTTCAAATGTCGATAATAAACTTTTCACATAATATTTTGAAGAAAATAATGCTTAAAAATTATAAAATAAAATGAACAGTGGTCAATATGAATTTTTTTGAAAGTATGAGTGGTTTTAATAGAACAAAATAAAATATAGTGGTTAAACCGGAATTTTGGGCAAACTACAGTGGTTTTTATGTTATTAACCCTTAACTTTTTACCTAATAACATATAGTTAAGACTTAAGAGGACGGAAAAGAAAAGAGGAGAAGTGGACAACTCGACAAGGCGGGATTGACAAACGGGCCTAAAACCTAAAGAAAGAACTCTGAACATTAAACGTATAAGAAAAGCGGCTGGCGGTCCGAGCCCAAATATCTGAAGAATTTTCCGATGAAAAATCCGAAGCAGCTCAATCCCAACTGGGCGCAGCTCCGTCAAGTACTTTTCTTTTACTTCCTTCACACCCACCGTGCACACACACATCATCATTTGCCTTAATCTCTCTCATGAACTCGGTTCTTTGCAGAAACTAGGTCATGGCTCTGACCTATCCTCTAAGAAATCACGAACAGAGACCCAAGAAACCATTTTAGGTATGTGAACTTGCTTAAATCTAATTGTTAGTTCGTTACCTAATCGTCTTTAGATGAATATTCACGCATACTTTATTTATTCAGTTTTTTACAAAATTTGCTTGGCAAGTTTGGAATTCATATCACTGTCAAACTCAAAGTTTGAATCTTCGCGAAAAAAGGGCAACTAATTTTGATGAAATATCAGTCTACCCATTTTCTTTTTTTGGTTATGAGTATAAGAATGTGCAAAATTTTATAGGAAAGCGCAAAGAGAGGTCTGATGAAGGGGAGGTCAGTGACGGTGAGACGAATATTCTTGCTCCCACTTCATCTGATTCAAGGTACACAATCTTTTTAAGCCGTTTTTAATTTTTCTTTATAATTGTTGATATGTTATTGTGATTACACTTCAACTAAGTAGCAATTTGACAGTATTACAGACGAAATAGCCATGGATTGTGAAATGGTTGGTGTCAGTCCTCTCGGAAACAAAAGTGCTCTTGGAAGAGTCACACTGGTAAGTCGCTTTCATAATGGTCTATATGTAATTATTATTGTTTGTAAATTTGACATTGGTCCATGGTTGACCTACAAAAGACACGAGTCAACTTAGATGTTTTTTTACTGGCTTAATAGGAAAACTTAATCTGGTAAGCTATATATGAGTGTTTCTTTTTGACTTAATACAGTAAGAATGAATCTGGGAAAGATGGTTTTCCTCATTAAGTCCTGACTTTTCTTTTTCCAAATTTGCCCTCATTAGTAGCCTAACTTCTTACTAAAAACCATTCGGTTCTTTACAGGTAAATAAGTTTGGAAACGTTATATACGATGAACATGTTCGTCCAGTTGAACGTGTAGTTGACTTTCGTACACAAATCAGTGGCATCCGACCTCGTGACTTGAAAAAAGGTTTTATTTTTTGTCTATTTAACTTGATTTGTCCCGGATTTTAATTATAATTACTTTAATTTACACAAATTTATGATGCTATCTCCAGCAAAGGATTTCCGTGTTGTTCAAAAGGAAGTGGCAGAATTGCTCAAAGGGCGGATTCTTGTTGGCCATGCATTGCGCAATGATCTCAAGGTTATTTAAACTCTTACTTTAAAATCACACAAAAAACAATTCTAAAGATTTCTTTCTTTATTTTCTTTAACTTTGCGGCTTTTGCTAAGCTTTTTTCTTTCTTTTTAGGCTTTGTTATTAAGTCATCCGAAGAAGGATATACGAGATACCGCAGAATATCAACCGTATCTAAAGTATTTTTTTTAAACCTTTGTTCCATTCTCTATAAAATCTTTATGCAAATGTGTGAAAATGGTTTTTTTGAGTTGTTTTAAATAGTGCTTGTAGACACGTTAAATCCTCTATATGATGCAGAGAAGGGCGTAAAAAAGCACTTCGACATCTTGCAGAAGAAGTCCTTGGTGTCAAGATCCAAAATGGCGAGCATTGCCCTGTGAGTTTTCTTTCAAAATCTGGACAGAATGACTTAATGTGTTAAGCCAAAAAAACCTGGCTTAATGTATCAAGACATTTACCCTTTACATATTTACCCTTCTTCATCTAGTCTCATTTAGACGGTTTATTTGGTCTAGAAAAAAAAATACCTTATGTATACAACACTTTACCTGATAAGTGATGACTTGGCACCGATTTTGTGTGATTTAAATGTCTAGTTGGCGTACACATGTACAATCTTTATGTTAAATATGTCATGAACTAATAATTAGTTATACCTACAAAAGTCTTATATTCATGAATGTCCATTTGAGCATTTGATAATTCACGTCCTGGTTATTGGCAAAGACAATAGTTTGTTACCCAAATTAGTAGAAATGAGATGGTTGGTATATCGGTCAATTGGTATCAAGCACATGCTGATGTGGACGTTGTGTACAGGTGGAAGATGCTCGTGCTGCCATGATGCTTTACTTGAAGAAAAGGCGGGAATGGGAAAGGAGTGTCAAAGATTTTGTGAAGATGAGACTAAAGCAGAAGAAGCGTAAGCCCAAGAAACATAAAAAAGAATCTTCACCGGCATCTTAGAATATCACTCACATGAAGGAATATTGAATGTTGTTTCATTTTTGTAAAAGGCCGATTTGAGCCAAAATTTTGTTGGGCAAAAACGCAAAAAAACAACACCAAAAAGAAAAAGGAACCTTTTAAATATTTGCAGAAAGAGAGTGAAGCTTGTTTATTTATATATTCATAGTAGGTTTGTGTATGTTCTTAGTACAAAGGATGGATCCAAGGTTGTTAAGATCGGGATCTTACCTAAGATCGTTTTATATTTTGCAAGATCGTGATCGGGATCGGAAGATCCTACCAATACAACAGTCTCTAAATTTACTTTCAATATCATACTTTGTACAATACCTATTATAACTTAATCTCTATTAAAACATTGATGGTAAAATCAAAGTTAACTTTTTAAGCATGAAATATGCTTCTTTTAGTTAGAAACCACAAAAAATCGGAAGAAAACAAATTTAGTAGAAAAATAAACAAGTTCATTATGACCATCCACAACTAGAGATGGGGTCGGATTAAGATCTTAAGATTCTACTTAGGATCCTAAGATGCCAATATATATATTGCTTTAGATTGATCTTACTCTATTGTAATCAAGATCGTTTTTCTGTTGAAGGATCTTAAAAGCCTAAAATCTTAATATCAAGATCGGGATCTTAACACTCATGGATGGATCTCTATGAAACCGAATATTAACTAGAACATATTCAACTAGAACAATCGAGCCAAACATGCCATTTATACACATATGTACAAGTTTTCTAAATTGACAAAATGGATTTTGCAAAAATTTAACACATTGTAAGACTTAAATTGTACATGATTAGTAACTTATTGGATTTTATATGTAACATAGTAAAATTTGAAGTATTAAGGTGTTGGAATAAAGAATGAAGTAATTTTGAACCATTGGAAATGTGATGTTTAAAGCATTAAGAAGTAACAAAGTAAAAACAATATGTAGTTAAGACCATAATCGATTCTAATAACTTATTCTAATACAACTTTACGTTAGTTAAATTATGAATTGAGTGTTAATGAAAATACCAAGTTTAGAAGTACAATTATACAAGAAAGATTATAGAGCGCATATTCATCACTTACTATATGAAAGTGGCACAAAAGATTAATTTTGTGCAAAGATTGAAGCAATGAGATTGAATTATTGGAAAGTTATTTAAAACCTTAATTGCGGTTGTGTGTAGCAGTAACAAGGTCTAATATAAGTGTATGCCGAGTATTGTAAAAAAAACATGAATGAACTGATTAAGTACATAGAATACATGTTGAATACCCTTTAAATATAAATGTGAAAGTCAGGCTTTATAGCATCATATTTACCAATTATTGAGTCTAGAATGTAGCAAAAGTCACCACGAATGCAATGGAAAAAGATTTAGGTAATTTGTACGTGAAATGAGAATGTTATGACCTATTAAAGATAACAACAGAATTAGAAGTGAATCGGGGTCTTATTGAGACATATATCCATACATGATCATGGAAGCAGGTTTTTTTGTATAGGTTTTTGAAACGACAGTACTTTGTGTATTATATCATAAATATAGATACTCAAAATAAACATGACATAAATATTAAATGAATGCAAAAGAATAGGGTTCTTTGGGCTTAATATGAAAGAGTTGTTTTTTGAAGCATTCAAGTCACAAAGGAGGATGATCCATGCATGTATTTGATCAAGTGGGAGGCTAAGCCTCACCCTTCTCCAATTGATTATGAAGAAAATAGGAGAAAAGTTTTCATAGTTAGTGAGTATCCACACTATGTGAGTGGAGTACATGTACTCTGTAATTCTTATAAGATTGTGTAAGAGCTTAAAAGAGTGACCACTTGGATTATTTGACCATTATTTAAGGTGTACTCTAACTGACTTCCTTCTCCAAATAAACCTAAAATAGAGAGTGGGAATTGATGTTGTGATTACTATGTATATGTACCCATTTTAAAGACAATGAACGAAATCAATAAACAAGAAGTAAAGGATCAACACACTTGGACTTGAATTAAAGGTCAACAAACATTACCTTGCATTTAATGGTTTGGAATGTTAGGTTTAAAGTATGTTACAAACCTTAAAATACATGCTTGCATGCTAGAATTATTGTTAGATAATGATAAATTAAACATGCACAAGTTATCATAGCAAGCACATCATGAATAAAGCTTGCATTGTACAAATTGGGAAATATGTTATAAACCCTAGATATTAATATCATCTTAAATGTTACGGTAATGCTTTATTATGATGATTTGGATACTAAAAACATGTTATTGAAACAAAGATGCCAATGATGAAGTTTAGATTTCTATAGTTATGATAGATAAAGTTAAGAGCTTCAAATGGGTGTTTTAGTTGATTAAATGTCAAATGGATTGACAAATAACTTATGAAATGAGTATTACGTGTAGTATTATTAAAAAGTATAGCAATACAAATTTATGTATTGGATTACACATATGAATTATGAATGTGTGTTGACAAAGGAGAAGCCACCCCTAAATATGCATCAAATTAGATGTTTATTGGTAGAAATAACTGATTATAAGTCAAAACAAATATATACACCACATTAGCACTAGGAATGTGCAAGTATGGCACTAAACATGGAATGCTAAGGAAAAAAGGACAACGATTAGAAAGCATTAAATTATTATAGTCTAATGGACACATGTATGTCTTTGTTATTGGATATAGGAAAATTATATAGGTTTGGTGAAGAGTGTGGATCAATAGCAAAGACAATAACAAAGACAATAATCATGGTTAGTTGAAACTAACTGCCAAAGGTTACTACATATTTTATCGTTTTTATAGAGTATATGCCCCAAATGTTTTGATTTCATTATAAATGTTTATATAATGTTGGTTATGCTTATGATTGAAAAATTATCATAAACTGCTATAAAGTATTATGAATGCTTTTACCATGTATTGCTATGCATATAATTGCTAGTATATCTTGAAATGCTATGTTTGCAGATTATTCTCATATGATTGAATTAACGTGAATCATGATATAACATATTGAATATGGTGATGAGTGTATTTGGAATAAGTGCTTGTAGAATGTACATTGATGCATATGAATGTAATTGCATTTGTAGCATGTCTAGACATCTATCTCTAATGAGGGGACGATGACATAATAATGCCAAATGGTGCCAAATGATCCCAAGGTTAATATACCTAAACCGACATAACAGTACTAAATGATAACAATGTTAATAGACCAAAGCGACATAATAGTGCCAAATGATCCCAATGTTAAAATACCTAAAGTGGCATAATAGTGCCAAATGATCCTAAGCATGCTTAAAATGGCATCATAATAGCAAACGACCCTAGGTTAAAAGACTTAAAAAGGGGGAATTTGTAATAGCTAGTTCTAAGGGTATTAGCTCTAAGGGTATTAACTCCTTATATGTAATGACCCTAAGGTTAGTAGACCTTAAAGGGGAGAATCATCAATAGTCGGTTTTAAGATTATGCATTCTCTAAACTTTGGTATGCTTGGAAATCATACATTGCATTGCAGAACATAACCTATTGAATGAAACGATAATCATGGCGTATCAGTATCAAAATAATAGTTTCAACATATGATATTACGAATTTTGGATTGCTATAGTGAAATAATAGTTTCAAAACGTGATATGAAATTGTTGTGCGTTTGTACCAAAATTTATGTATATAACAAGACTTTATGCTTTACATATTTTCTTTTTAAAGGACACGTACTCGAGGTACCGAAGATAGATAAGAATAACATAGATCACCGGCATCGACTTTTAGGATTGTAAGAGACTTATTTTTGGAAGATAAATTGTGATAAACATTATTCGATTAGTTTTGAAATTGTAAATGCTGTAATAACTTTTAAGGCTTTCATATGACTGTGTGAACTAGTTTGCAACCCCCATTTTACTAGAGTTAATGTCCAAAAAAACTTGTTAGGACCAAAATTTGAAAGTATCAAGATATTATTTTAATAAAATGACAAATTTTCATGTTCAAATAGTTACAACTAGCTAGGGATCAAAATTTGTCGACCAGAAGCTGTATGTCTATCAAAATCTGTCAACAAGAAGCCAACGATCAATATTTGGTGCTGCTAGCCAGAGTTGCCACCATATGCCACTTATAGAAACTAACAAGTTTCTTAAAGAAACTTAGGCATATTTTCCTAAGTTAAAAACATTACTTCTATACTCATCAGTTACTTTTGGAGGCTTTTTTCACTATTATTCTAACTCGAAATTCTATAGAGGTCTCGAGATCTGCCTCTTAGATCCCTCAAGGGGACCTGCCCTTTAACCCCGTCTTTTTCCATGTTTGAGTTAAAAATCGTCTTATACAAGGGTGTGTTGCGCACCACCCAACTTGCATTAGATCAAAGTTTGATGCCATTAATACTTGTATAAATTTCAATTACACCAAAATAGACGGGACAATAAAATCACCAACACATCATTGCTGAAATTTAATAAACTTGTTACTTAAAACAAGATTGAAGAAAACGAGTTTTACAAATATCATCCATCGAGGCGGAAACGAAAAAAGTTGATCAACAAAAATCGAGGGACTGTTTTTGTAATAAGCTAAAAAAGAAGGGAAAAACCTACAAAATCGTCAGGAATGACGAGTATAACCCGAACCGAGAAAATAGCTCTTCAGTCATACCCCTACTTTCATGATCGATAAAAAATCCCAAATCTCCTCCGTTTGAAGTTCCACCTGTTTCTCTTCATGCATTACCGACTCGAGTCCTTCGTTCTAAACTAAAAACAATTTCTTGCAGTCTTGTTTAGAACCCAGCGGTCGTCCTTGACGGGTTTTCTAGAAAGGAAACAGACGAGCGTCATAGAAGCAAATGGGTAGACCGCCCAGTAATGGAGGCCCTTCTTTCCGCTTTAACCAGGCCGAGGTCACTATTCTCTCCAGTTCTCGTTGATACGCACTTATTCAGTTTTTCGTAATTGATTTTCTCGGTCTTTCGTTATTTATTTTGAAATCCCTAAAAGAGAATGTTTCGAATTGGTGAATATCGTCGGGATGAATGCTTTTTATTTTTTATTTTTTATCATCATAATCGTTCTTGAGCATATGTGCAGTGCCTGATTTTCTAATTAGGTAATTGTAGTGAGGATTTGTGATATTTGAATCGTTATTAGGGCTATTCATTCGTCCTTAAGGCGGAAATATAACGTTTATCTGATGGGTGTATTTTTGATATGTTAATTGATTCACTTGAAAAGATTGTGTTTGGCCACCCTCAGATCCTAGATACACACTGTATTTTATCAGTGGAATTGATCAACACCTTTTTCAAGAATCTATAGCAGCCTCAGCTTTTGTCCCCCCCTCTCTCCATAAGCATGCCATAGTTATTGCGTTGCCTACAAATAAAAATGCTACAAGTGGATTACAGATCACTTACATATACAAACATGCTAAGAACATAATGGAACCTTTCATATAACAAAGTGGTGGTTGTACATACATTTTTCTTCATAAAATACATAGAACAAGGAAAAAAGTATTGTATTATTTTCGTATTAAAAAGAACTCTTTAGTGTACTCTATTGAGAACAATCTAAAAGGGTTCAATGCTATTTTCATTTTTTCTTGCATATAGAAGGTAGTATAAGGAGGTTGACCCACAAGTTAACAAACTTGAAACCTTCATATGAGTTTTTGAACTATGAATACTCACACAAGGATTCACGGCTCACAAAATGAGTAAAACACTAAACACATGTATCTATTTCACTTAGATCCTCACAAATTAATACAAAGGCATCCTACTTCTATGGATCAAAAGACATCTAAAGGGACTAATGTATTAAAGATACAACTGTAACTCAATCAATTTTAATGTATTATCCTTATTCTATATCCATTCCATGATGCATGTAACTTATAGACCTTGAATCTCCTAGTGATTTATTTAGGCGATTTAAAGAAACCTTATAGCAATAAAAAATAAAAGAAATTTGCTATGCAAGATTCTTATTTGATTTAATGATGCTCCCATCTTTGACCCATTTGCTATATGACCCAATAGCTTCAGTTAGAGTAACTTGGTGAAATTTGATCATAGATTTAATTGACTTGATATCCTTGAATTACAGCAACTAAGTTTGATAATGCTTCTTTATCTTTTTGGTTCCTATTTTAATTGGGCCTGTTGAATTTCCAACTGGTTAAGTGCAAGAAATAGCAACGTACGTTCATATATTTTTCTGTTAGAACATTGTACTTATGAATTTTTTTCTATTACAACATTGTACTTCAAATTTTTTATCTTGTTAAGGCATTGTACTTTGAAAATTTGATCCAAGTATAGCATTGCACTTTCAATCTTTTTCTTTATGAATTGAGATGACATTCCTATAATTTGGCATATTTTTCAAGGTAAAATGATGCAACAGGAAAAAATGAAAGTAAGATCCTGTAATAAAAAAAATCAACGAAAGTACATTGCTATTTCTTGCATTAAAACCTTTTCCATTGTTGCTCATTAAATTATGAAAACTTATAGCATCTTGAGGGCACTACAAAAGGTCCCCAAATTGGTTACTTGAGGTTGCTTTAGGGGCTATTGATGTTATTATGTAAATAGAAGGGACCATTTTTGTTTCATAACATAAATTAAGGGGTCTTAATGTAACCCTTTCATTCTATTAAATAACATGAATTTTTCTTCTTCAAAGATCGCGGAGATGGAATCCATCTTACAAGCACACAAAATCGCAATGCCTGCACGTGAAGTTCTTGTTTCCTTAGCTGAAAAATTCAGGTAAATAACAACCTACTTTCAAAATTCAACAACATCCTTAAATATTTCAGCAATCTTTTATATCATTCATCAACTATCAAATTCTAACATGAAAATTTGAAATCTCCATGTATAGCAATTCTGAAGAACGGAAAGGAAAGATTGAAGTTCAAATGAAACAAGTGAGTTACTTACTGTATACCATATCTACTTTATGGTTAAAAGTTAAAACCATGAACTCATAATGAATATTGGTGTTTATTTTTAACATGCACAGGTATGGAATTGGTTCCAAAATAGACGATATGCTATCAGGGCTAAAGCGGGAAAATCACCAGGGAAGTTAAATATTACACAAATGACCCGAGATGATTCAACCATGGTTAAAGGCATACCTCAAGCTACCCAACCACATGCTGCTTCTTCAAGTAAGCTAACTTGTACCTCAAGTTACACACCTCTTTACCAATCTATTTAGCCATGTTTCAATTTATTGTAAAGAACTTAATATATATTCTTGAATCTTGATGATTCAGCCATTAGATCTTTGCCTCAAGTACAACAACATCCGACTGTACCTTCAGGTACAACTGATTTTGTTTCCCTTAAAAATTTTAACTTCACTTGTTGACTAATTTTGTATTCTTGATTGTTTCAGCTGCAGTTAGAACTTTCCCACAAGCACCCCAGAATCCAATTGCGTTTTCAGGTGGGACCCGTGTGATCAATGTTGGATTTAACTTCCCATGTATAACAAATTGCATCAAATATGCATTATTTGACTTGATTTTTTTTTATCACCAGTTCAAAGTGCAGGAAGGGTTGCTGATAATTCCCAGATGGAATATGAAGCCAAATCTGCTAGAGATGGTGCCTGGTTAGTATCTAGCAGTATTTATATAACACTGAATAGATTATTAATTTGACTCTTAAATGGCATTAATTCTTTGTTATATTTTTCTAGGTATGACGTGTCAACCTTTTTATCACATAGGTCTCTTGAGACGGGCGATCCGGTAATCATACAACCCCGTCAATACTTGATGAGCTAACTTTCCATAATTTTTTTCTATGGATAATTTCATTCTGTTATCTATTATCAGGAAGTTTTGGTGAGATTTGCTGGTTTTGGAGCTGAAGAAGATGAATGGGTGAATGTCCGCAAGAATGTGAGACAAAGGTCTCTTCCATGTGAAGCATCCGAATGTGTAGCAGTTCTCCCTGCTGATCTCATACTTTGTTTTCAGGTTCAAATCTTTGCATCTCAATGTGAAACGAAAGTAGGTTGCTATTTATTGCATTTATTAAAAAAAAGCTTGAAATTTTACAGGAAGGCAAAGAACAAGCTCTTTACTTTGATGCGCATGTACTAGACGCGCAAAGAAGACGACACGATGTACGAGGCTGTCGGTGTCGGTTTCTGGTGCGCTATGATCACGATCAGTCTGAGGTATGTAACGATATATAAATTATATATGATTTTTTAAAATTTGTTAATAATTGTTTTTCTTTTAATGTTTTAGGAAATTGTGGCACTAAGGAAGATTTGCAGAAGGCCGGAAACAGATTACAGGCTGCAACAACTTCATGCTGTAAACGAGTCTCTTTCTGCTAACCACAACAAAAATGGCACCAATAATATTCATACAGTCAGCACTTTGAGAGTTTACCCGCCAGCTGAAGTACAACCAAAGCAACATAAACCTGAACCGGTGGTGGTGGTGCCGCCGCCTTTGTCGGCGGAAGCACCACAGAAGCGGCAGAAAGTAGAGTCTGCGGTTCCGGAAACACCCACTGTGGTGGCGGCTTCACCAGTTGATGTACCACCAGATCAGCATAAAGTACAACCTACACCATCAGACCAACCACTAGTAGAGCAGCAAAAGGTGGAAGCGGTGGTGGGTTTGCCATCTGGCGAAGTATCATTAGAGCCAAAAATGGTGGCTGTTCCATCAGGCCAAGATTCTGCAGAGGTGAAAAATGTTGAAACAGAAGAAGTGCTACTTGAGCTGCACAAAGTACAACCTGTTGTGCCTGATCCTTCAGGTGAAGTTCTGCCATCAGTCGCTACTGAAACACCAGTGGAACCACCACGTGAAGGGGAATCCGAGGTAGGTGATGCTGTGCCACAGGAAGAACCAATGGTGTGTAGCTCTTCGGTTGAAGTACAAACGGATTTGCCTCAAGTACAACCTGCAAGTGCACTCGAGGCAGTGGAGACTAAAGCTGAGGTACCAGTAGAATTGCCTGAAGTACAACCTTCAAGTGCAATCGAGGCTAAAGCTGAGGTACCAGTAGAATTGCCTGAAGTACAACCTTCAAATGCAATCGAGGCAGTGGAGACTAAAGCTGAGGTACCAGTAGAATTGCCTGAAGTACAACCTTCAAGTGCAATCGAGGCTAAAGCTGAGGTACCAGTAGAATTGCCTGAAGTACAACCTTCAAATGCAATCGAGGCTAAAGCTGAGGTACCAGAAGAAATGCCTACAGTACAATCTTCAATTGCAATTGAGACTAAAGCTGAGGTACCAAAAAAATTGCCTGAAGTACAACCTGCAAGTGCACCTGAGGAAATGGAGACTAAAGCTGAGGTACCAGAAGTATTGCCTGAAGTACAACCTGCTAGTACAGTCGAGACAATAGAGGCTAAAGCTGATGTATCAGAGGAATTGCCTGAAGTACAACATGCTAATGCACTCGAGGCAGCAGAGACTGAAGCTGAGGTACCAGAAGCATTGCCTGAAGTACAATCGACTAGTGAACTCGAGCCAAAAGAGAGGAAAGCTGAGGTACCAGATGAATTGCCTGAAGTACAACATGCTAATGCACTCGAGGCAGCAGAGACTAAAGCTGAGGTACCAGAAGCGTTGCTTGAAGTACAATCTGCTAGTGAACTCGAGGCAAAAGAGACTAAAGCTGAGGTAACAGATGAATTGCCTGAAGTACAAACTGCGAATGCACCCGAGGTACCAGAAGAGTTGCCTGAAGTACAACCTTCTAGTGAACTCGAGGTAGAAATGCCAGAAGTACAACATGCTAATGCACTCGAGGCAGCAGAGGCTAAAGCTGAGGTACCAGAAGCGTTGCCTGAAGTACAATCTGCTAGTGAACTCGAGGCACAAGAGAGTAAAAGTGAGGTACCAGATGAATTGCCTGAAGTACAACCTGCATATGCACTGGAGGTACCAGAAGAGTTGCCTAAGGTACAACCTGGAAGTGCGCATGAGGCAATGGAGACGGACGAACCTGTGGGGCCGGTTTCAACTACAGATTGTAAAGTTGTTGAGGCTGAAATTGAGCAGCCAAAAGTTTCAGATAATATGGACATCGATGACACAAATGTGAAAGAGGACGAGCATACAAATGTTGTAGAGAATGCCAGCAACGGTGATGTGGGAAACTCCGACCTCCAACCAGGCACGGTTACAGATGACATGGAAGAAGTATAATTTAGATGATAGATACACTTATATTATATAGATGTCCATGTTAGGATCAAACTTGTTAGCTTGTTTTGTTTTTGGGCTCATTTATTCAAAGTTTGGCTTATAGGGCATAGCACAATTGGTTGTAGGGTGGTATGTTTGAAAAGGTCAAAGATTTCAGTCTTGGTTGCCGTGTGATTTTTAATTCTAATGTACACTTGGCTTATGACCACTATTGACCATGCAGGAAGAATGACCGGTAAGAAGAAAATTTTCACAATAATGGAAGTGAAAACCAAATGAACAAAAACTGACTCAATTATGATTTATACCTTATTCATTTTCAGACCAAATACAACTTATGTTTTCTTGTTTAAAATATGATGTTTCGCTTAATAAAACTTGTTTTGTTTTAAACTTGGTCCTCGAACCGAAACCAAAGCAAACCAAGAGCTAGTTTCTTGGAAAAACAGTAGATCAAAACTAAAGCAAATGTCATGGTCTGATTTGGTTTAGTCATGAATAGATTATTCGGGTTTGTTGATCAAATCCGAATTCTGACGACCTTATTTTACTAAAAAATAGGGAGATCCGAAAAGAAAAAGAGATTGAATAAAACTTAACTTTTTCAAGTATCATTTATAGAGAGCATTTTTAGTCTGTAGTTAATAGACAATGACGCCTCTTCGAATTACGACTCCAAGTAAATCAAATTTATATCGAGTCATTTGCATATAAAAATCGAGCTCAAAACATAAATCGAGTTCAATCTTATACGAGCTCAACTTCAATCTGTTCTCTCTTTTATGTGTAGAGTTAGGTCTATATGTGTATAGTTAGGTCCGTAAATGAACTTTATGAAATATTCAAATGCAAACATGATTAGAGCTAGTTGGAATGTAAAGATCAAATCAAATTTTGGTTAAATTGATAAATTTCTAATGGACATTTTCGAGTTTTTCGGATTCTTGGATCAAATATTGTTGGAATTGAGCTTCAGTTTATATTTCGAAGGCTCATTAATTTTCCGAGTCGAGTTCAAGTTTAGCTCGGAACCGTCGGATTGAACTCGTGAAATGGTAAAAGTTCTTTGACTAAAGAATTATAAATTTGAAAAATAAAAAGGAGAAATGAATAGATGCAGTTGCAATGGACATTAACATCCTCTGCGGATACAAACGGAGACACGTCCACCGCCAGCCACCACCTCCCTCCTTCACTCTCACATACTGAATTTCTTCTTCTTCGTTGATTTCTTCTATAAACTTCCAAATTCCGGATCATTCACTGGAAAAATTACACGATGCGGTCGCTATTGCGATTTAACCGGCTAAAAGTTTCAACAACGACTGATTCTATCAGAGGCTTGGGTTATTCTTCAGATAGGTTAGGTTTTGGTATTAGGAGTATTGTTACGACATGTAGAGCGGTGCTTTTGCCACGGTTCGGTGGTCCTGATGTTCTCCAAGTCCGAGACGATGTCCGTGTTCCTGATCTCAAGCCGAATGAGGTACTTGTTCGAGTTCGCGCCGTTTCGGTTAATCCTCTCGACACTAGGGTGAGTTGTGATGCATTCTGTTAATTTCATTTCATTTTCATTGTTTGTTTATTAGAATTAGAATTCAATGGCTTTTAGATTGTGTTTAATTTCAACACTGTTTGTGCCGTCGAAATTCGTAGAAAGTTAGGTGCATATGTACGAGTTATTATCTCTTTGGATTGGTTTCTTAATGTGGAAGTTTAGAATAAGTTATAAAAACTGTTCATCATGTGAACATTAGGTATATCGCTCTGGATTTTGGATGAACTAGATGCTAGTTTAGCAAGGCTACTCAACTTGAAATGCTTAATCTCTGCATGTTTAAATTAATCCTTTCATCCAAGGATCTGAATCACTTCGCAGAATTTTCATAAACAAACATTTCTGAAACGTTTAGATGACACTGTGTATGCATAATTTAGTTTAATTTCCCCTTCTGTCTTGAATCAGTCGTCAGTATGGTTGAATTTAGGTTCTGGTTAACAACTTCTAACTAGAACCATAGAGAACTATCTATTGGAATATCATAATGATTTCATCCATACATATTCAAATTTCTCTTTCAGATGCGAGCAGGCTATGGCCGTTCCTTATTTGAGTCCCTCCTTCCCCTAATTTTGGGCCGTGATGTTAGTGGTGAAATTGCAGCAATTGGAACATCAGTTCAAACTCTTAACATCGGACAGGAAGTTTTTGGGGCTCTGCATCCAACGGCTATGAGAGGTACTTACACCGATTATGCCATTCTTGCAGAAGATCAACTCACTCCAAAACCATCAACAATCTCACACGTGGTACGTTTCATGGTTTTCAAACATCCTGAAACTTTACCAAACTCTTTTAATCTTCCTTTCTTGTTTATCTTCATATTTATACCAACTACTGATCCTACAGGAAGCAAGTGCAATCCCTTTCGCTGCCCTAACAGCATGGCGTGCTCTTAAATCCACTGCCAGAATAAGTAAAGGGTATGTCACTCATATGTTTGTTGCACTTTTGCTATAAATTTTATAATTTTTTACATATTTTTGACTTAATGTGTACAGACAACGGGTATTAGTGGTGGGTGGAGGTGGAGCAGTAGGCTACTCTGCTGTTCAGCTAGCTGTTGCATCCGGCTGTGTGGTTTCAGCCACATGTGAAAGTGAAAGCATAGACCGCCTCTTGGAAGCCGGTGCTGAACAGGCACTCGACTATACTTCTGAGGTGATATAACTTTAAATAAAAATCTTGAGTGTCACTTTTGTTAGTCAGTCAGGGGTAAGGTCGTCTTTTAGGCTGTGTTGTCATGTTTACTGGTTTATGGTCTACAGGATCTGGAAGTGACATTAAAAGGGAAGTACAATGCTGTTTTAGACACAATCGGTATACAACAAACAGAACAATTAGGGATCAATCAATTAAAAAGAGGCGGACATTACATGACACTTCAGGTAAAAAACCATTTTGTAATTAACGGATTTTAGAAATGGTTTTTGACATGTGTCACTTTTTTATTTAGGGAGAGTCTGCATCATTGACCGATAGATATGGTCTTGCTATTGGTCTTCCTACTGCCACTGCCATTTTGATGAAAAAACAGATTCAATATCGATTATCTCATGGAATTGGTAATACTCATAACTCTAAGATTACTTTTTCTTTAATGAAAACGAGATTATAAAGCGGTTACAAAGTGGTTGGGTTGTTACAGTTGGTTACAAAACAGTTACGAAACAGTAAAACTTCTACAAATCATGGTCGTCAGATGAAATTGATCCAAGGGTTGTGATTGAGTTGTATTTATTGCAGAATATTGGTGGACTTATATGAGGACGGATGCGGAAGGTTTGGGTGAGATTCGTAGGTTGACTGAGGCTGGGAGACTGAAAGTTCCTGTGCAGAAGACATATTCAATCACACAAGTGCAAGAGGCGCATCATGCTAAAGATACAAGGATAATTCCTGGTAAAGTAGTTCTTGAAGTTGACTGATATCTACTTGCGTTTCTATGAATTTGTTTTTTTAGTAATCAGATGCAAAAAATGACACCTGATTTCTTTCGTTTTCTTTTTACCAATCTATGCAATAATTACAAGCCTTTCCCTTGTATGCATCCTCGGGTTTGATGATATATGGGTAGAAACCGTAGAATAGCATGGTGCATGCCTAAATGTGTTAAATTAAAATATGGCTAAAAAAGTATGTTTTTATAATTTTTTTAGTATTTTGCTTTTTGAAAAATCTAACGTTTCATAGAATACATGTTCCATCAAATTATTTGCATATCGATCAAAATGCTAAATCCTATTCATGAAAGAAAAATAATGAATATGCTTATAACTAAATTTGAAATTATTGATATAGGAAAATGTTATCTTATTAAACACATACGGAAAAGATGAGTTACATGTAAAAAGTAATGTGTTTTAGTCAAAGGTCACCCTGAAATGGCTACAAGTAGAAACAATGTAAGCAAATATTGGCAATAAAGCATAGAGCAAACACCAACCATAAAATTGGAGTAGGTACTAGCAAATACAAGCAGACGGTAAAGAGGGAAAAGGGCGGATTAATATCTAGCTTATACAAAGGCCTGCCTGAAAGGACTATGAGGGTGTGATTGTTTTTCCTCTGAAAAATCTTTTTCTTGTAAAACATCCGCGGGATGGTAGATTCAAAAAGACCGTTTGTTTTCTGGAAGACAAAAGATCTAAAAGAAACTTTTTCAACTTTTTTTCAAAAATACATAATTTTTAGTTTTTTTGACATCTTTTTAGAACTTTTCAACTACGCTTCCCATTCCACCCTACCCATGCCACCCCCACTCACCCCTACCCACCCGAACCGTACCCTACCCAAAGAACCGCCCTGCCCTTATCTACCCACCATGCCTACCTACCCACCCACGCCGCCCCACACCCAACCTACCTACCCTACCCTTACCCCACCCACCCGCTCCACCTAACCCCACCCCACCCATCTACCCTACCCTTACCTACCCAAACCTACCTCTACGTGCCCCACCTTACCCATCCTACCCCTACCCACCCACCCCCACCTACCCTACCCCACCCTTACATATCTAACCCCATCCCGCCTACCCTTATCGCATCCACCAACCTATCCCACCCTACCCACCCCACTTACCCTAACCTACCCACCCCACTTACCCTATCCTACCCAACCCACATGGGTGGAGGTGGGTGGTGTAGGATGGGTAAGGTGGGGTAGGGGAAGGGGTGGGTGGATACAATGGATATGGGTGGGGTAGATGGATATGTGACGTGGGGTGCGTGGGTAGGTTTAGGGGTGGATAGGGTGAGTTGGTAGGCTTGGGTTTGTGGTTGGGGGTGTGGGTAGGATGGGGGTAGGGGTAGGGGCGGGTGAGGGTAGGGTAGGGTAAGGGTGGGGGACACCTACCCTACCCCACCCCATACCCCCACCCTACCATTTCTTTTAACTAAAAACTAATATTAGATGAATGTTTCTTAAAAGACATTAAAAGTAAACAGTCTTTTTTATGAAGTCCGAACTCCGAAGACATGGAAAAGGACTTTTGGTCTATATCTTGTTCCGCAAATATGGAAAAAGACAAGACATTTTACATCTTAAAAAATAAACACCACCTAAGATTAAACCAATGTTAAACTCAAAGGACTACTCATTTTCTACCACATTACTATAATCATATGCCTCCACGACATCCTATATAAGGTCATGTCCTCGTAAAGGTGCAACTTCTTCAAGCCTAACATCATGCCATCCATCCATTTTCTTCGCAAGCGTCATCTCCTCCTCACACCATCCACAATAATCGTATCCACCTTCCTAAGCATAATAGTTGGTTGTCTCCTACGGACATGTCTAAACCGCTCTAATCTTCATTCCCTAATTTCTCATTGATAGAGACCTTCGACAAGTTTCTAATTATGGTGTTCGAAACTCGGTCTAGTAGGGTATCACCACAAATCCACCATAACATCTTCATTTGTGTCACCTCCGTCTTTCTCTCATGCTCCTTCATAATAGGCCAATATTTAGATCTATACAATATAGCTGACCTTACAACCACCTATAGAATTTTCTCTTAAGTTTCAATGAGACCTTTCTGTCACTTAAAACTGTAGTGGCTACTCTCCATTTTATTCATATCATATTTATACAGTGTGTAGTGTTGTAAAACTTGGTCTATTTAGCTGAGTTACACATCGACAATTTCGTCTCCCACTCCGGCTCTTGATCCTGTCTTGCCTAATTTGTAAGTATATAACTGTAACCAACTTTTCCAATTCAAATTGATAAAACCACACTCAACAACTCAAGTTCCCACTATTGAGATTTGATAAGGTATATCATTTTTCAAGAATGTGCTTTTGTTAATAAGTGATTTAAGAGCATTTGGATGTTACTACATGATTTCATATTGTGTCGTGTTATATCTTTTCAACTTTTGTCCAAAATAATGAGACTTTACCGGAGATTTTCCTATTTTGTATTTGATAATATAATATTTTTATAGTTGGGTATGGTCTATTTTTTTCTTTCTAAATAAATATCTCATGAATCGCCAAACTCCTTTAGGATAGATACATTAGACATCATATTTTTGTACAAGAAAAATACTACGTGTTTTGCTTTTTGAAAAATCTAACGTTTCTTAGAATACTTTTGTGGGATACAACTGTTATACATATTGGCATATGCAATTCGTGCAAACATTGAATATGTTAGTAAATATCTTGTCTTTTTTGTGTAAAAAGAATTAAGATTAAGAGGTTTTCATAAACCGACTCAAAATACTAATACTTTACTAGAGATTTCTCGTCTATGAAACCGGGTAAATAATGATTTATCAGAAGAAATGGTTGATATAAATATGTTAGTCGGTATCTTGTCTTTTTGTGTAAAAACGTTTAATTTTAAGACTTTTTTTTTCATAAACTGACACAAAATAACGAGACTTAACCGTAGATTTTCCTATTTTGTATTTATAAATGTAATATTTTCATAGTTGGGTACGGCCTATTCTTTAATTTTTATTCATTAAGCAATATTCTAAATATCTTATGAATCCCCAAACTCTTTTGGGATAGATATGTCAGAGAAATCATATTTTTGTATAAGAAAAATATTATGTATTTTGCTTTTTCAAAAATCTAACATTTCAAAGAATACATTTTTCATCAAATTATTTGCATATCAATCAAAATGCTAAATCTTATTCTTGAAAGAAAAATAATAAATATATGTGAATCACAAATAAAATTGATGTCATTGGTTTTAAGGAACATTTTTTATAGATTAAAAAACTAAATTTGAAATCATTGATATATGATAATGTTATATTATTAAATATATAAGGAATATGAGATGCTTGTAAAAAGTAATGTGTTTTATTCAAATTTTTAGCAAGAATAATTCAAACAAACAATAACATAACCCCTAAGTCATACATATATAAATGAGGCAAGATGAGAGGTTCAGTGGTTAGTGGTTAATGACTAAAGGAAAAAAAGAACATGTAAACAATTAAGATAGAAATAAGGAGGGTTAAGGGTAAACATATGCACATTTCACGAATACACAACAATATCAGAAATAATAACAATAAAGCATGGACTAAACACCAACCATAAAATTGGAGCAAGTACTAGAAAATACAAGCGGACGATAAAGAAGGAAAAGTGCAGACTAATATCTAGCCTAATACAAATACCCGCCTGAAAGGACTACAAGATTAATCAATGATAAACTCAAAGGACTTATTTACTACACCATTACCATAATCATATGCCTCCATGCCATTCTATATGCGAAACAACTTCAAGCCTTACATTACGCTATCTATCCACGTTCTTCTCAAGCGTTATCTCTTCCTCACCATCAACAATAATCATATCCACCTTCCTAAGCATGGTACTCGGTTGTGTAACATCCCGATTTATACACCATTAAAACACATAACAAAGTCAGAGCAAACATAGACATGTCCTATTTTTCTGTATTACATTTTTACAAAAATATAAAGTTTGGTGTATCATCAGGTGTCACAAAAGATATAAAATATCATTGCAAGTATATCAAGCATGTACAATGTCAATAAAAGATTGTTCAACTTATCTAGTTCCCATGTCTCTATATCACTAAAAGGTCTTCTAGTGCAAAAGTTTCAATACTCTTCTTTTTACTCCTTATATACATTTCCTAGATACTGATAGGTTTTAGGCAAAAAAATAAACTTAACCCTTAAGTTCACATGCAACCTAATTGGATCTAAGTTTTCACAATTTGAACCTATAACTAATACCTAAGGAAATTTCGAAATTAACTAAAGGATTAAAAGAAAATTACTAACCTTTTGTTGAATCTTTTGGAAGCGAGCACCACAAGCATCGTGCCTCAAATGGTTCACCCCCAAAGCAAGCAACAAGAAAACCAGAGAGAGAGAGGAGAGAGCAGGTGAAGTTGGCGCAGAAATAGGGGAGCCAGGGACCCCTATTTATAGCTTTGAAATGATTAGCATATAAGCCTTATGGATAAACCTTATTTGAATTCAATCGAGATAAACATTTTATCTTTTAATTCAAATACCTATTTATCCTATATATGGATTTCGAAATTAAGGATTTATCCTTCCTTAATTTCGCCAACCATATAACCAGCCAAAACTGTTCATTGCTCAATTATTGAATAATTACAATTCAGCCACTCCACTTTTAATTAATCCAATTAATCACCAAATTAATTCCAATTAATTTCTGATTAATTATTAATTAAATAATACTATTTCTAATTAGTATATTATCCTCATAATATATTAACAAATTATTTATATTGATTTATTAATCACATAATAAATCAATCTCTCTCTAAAGGTTATTCTGTCAAATTGCCAGCTATGACGACAACCCAAAAGGACTTTGCTACTATCAATTAAATATATATATACCAATTATAGTCATGGCTTAGACACCTTATCCAACAGATACATGTTACTAAATTGAACCACAAAAGATATAAGACAAACATCTTGTGAGTACATAAAACAAATATCAACAATTCAAAGTTTATCAACAAACATGTAAAGTATACTTCACGAGTCACACCATACTAACGATTAATTGCCATTTGGGTCGAGCTGGTCCCTTCCCACAACGGTCTTTTCAAATGGGAGTCTTATCCTAAACCACTGAGGTTGGCCTCGTCATGGTCATAAAATGGGAGTCACAGTCCCGATCCACTAAGTTCGGACCTTGTCATGGACTCGCAAGCGTCTTGAGACTTATCCCCGCAAGGGATGTATGTCCAGACACGCTCTCAACTCGACTCAATTCTGCATAACTCTATCAAGCTATTAACCCAGGAGACTAGGCTAAAACAATATCATGCCACACAAGACGTTCTATCATTTCAATACACTAAGAATCTCGATATAAACATACATTGACTATCAACAATGACATGTATCTAAAATATTGTGGTAATATGTACTCACGTTGGCACTTGACTCACTAGTTAATACAAGTCACTTGCCTTGAATACATCTAATCTCCTCGCTTCTTGCTCTTAGAATCCTATAATCATGATCCTTTACAATTCACATTAACACATGACATTATGTGTTTATAAAGCCAATCATTCTATCTCACACATCTTAATGAGTGTTAAGTACTCTATAAGCTTATGACTTAGCCAATTAAGCCAAAAGTGCGCACATCCTCAAAATTTAATAAGTTGGGGTTCCGTCATAACTCTCAAGGTTTATAGTTTCATTTCAGCAACTTGAATAATCTTCCCATCCACTAACATGTCATATTTATCATTATGGGTTTCAACATTCAAATCATGTGCAAGCCCTAGTTTCTCATTAACAATCATTAACTTTGCTATCAAAGAGCTTGGAAATCACCAAGGAGCAATTATCCAACAATAATTTCACACCACAAGTCATCAAATGGCATACATGATGGTATGCACGGTAATGAAGAGATGCCATGTGGATATCACGAGCCCTCGTGAAAGGGTTTACCTATTTGGACCCCTATGGAATCTAATTTGACCCCTTCACCGTTACCTTTCAAAATAAATATAACTATTATATAATAATTAGTAATCATTACAAAGTTATATCACTTTTTTTATCTACATAACCTTAATCATAACCAATAATAATTAGATAATAGTTAAGAAATCTTTTTTCTATTACTTAAATGCAATTTATTAAAATTATGTTATATAAAGTTGTTATAAAATATTTATATGTAATATACACATACATACACACATAGGTATTACAAAAAAATTAAAATGAGGCGATGACGATCAAATGAAAAAGACACATTCATTACATGACATACACAAATCAAGAAATCTTCTTTTACTGACAGCAAAATAAAAATTTGACAATTGAAAATATGGCAATGATGATCAAATAAAATTTGGACAAAATATGACTGCAATGATCATATAAAATTTTCAATCGGCCGAATATACAGTGATAAATAAGTTAATTAGGTGATAGTTTTGTAGATTTATAAACTATACAGTTTAATTTAAGTTTAATATATAACATTTTAATATAAAAAATGATTTTATTCTAATATCTTTGTCATGTAAGGGGAAATAAACACATATACAAAGTAGAGGGCAAAGTTTATGGCTTGCAATTCCTAGATCATTCAATTTAAATTGGCCTTTTGTCCTAAAATTTATAAATATTAAAAATCAAGAATTTGAGTGAACTCGATATATAAAAAAATAATTAATAAAGTAAACATTATTTAAAAAAATGTACTTTATTTTGAAAAGAAAAATCATCTATTTGTTTTCAATATTTAAGTTATAAATAGAAAAATACATATTATTTTAATAATTAAGTTAAAAAGCTACAAAAGAAAAATGTAGGGCTAGGAAAGGGTGGTGGTATATGTAACCTCAACACAAACAATCATGACCGGTACATATAATAATTGTGTGATTGTATTTTATTTTTTGGGGAATATGAATAGAATGAACCCTAAGAAAACGTGTTGGAGTAGGATGAAAGAGGAATTGAGGCTGAGGGGTGAGACGGAGAGAACACGAGGAGAAGGGAGAGAGCCAATGAGAAGGAGACAACCAGGACGCGGGTGTGCGTCCGGCACACCCCTCAGCCTGAGAAGATTTGGCCACTTGTCCATTAAGAGCTCAAAATATTAATTTTTTTAACAACTTTTTTTTTATCATTAATGGATCAATTTAGGGAAAAAAATGTCTACATAGTAGCATCCCTCATAAAAAGTATTCCGAATCAGGGGCGGACCTATGTAGGAGCCCGAGGGTGCCAGTGCCCCTCCTGAAATTTTACCCCGTTGAGTAAAAAAAATAAATTTTATACATAGGTGTCCCTCGTCTAAAAAAGGTGCTCCTCAGGTCCCCGTTTTAGAAATAAGTGCTCCTCGATTTAGAAAATTTTTAGAATGGTGCCCCTCGTGTCCATTTTTTCTGGGTCTGCCCTGTTCCGAATGACCTTATAGTTGCATAATTAAGTTTTTAAATTTTAAGAATTTCATGATAGGTATCTTCCAACA
This sequence comes from Cichorium intybus, assembly GCA_023525715.1. Taxonomy (NCBI): domain Eukaryota; kingdom Viridiplantae; phylum Streptophyta; class Magnoliopsida; order Asterales; family Asteraceae; genus Cichorium; species Cichorium intybus. Next base: position 37,340,142 of record CM042009.1, read on the forward strand.
AATTAATCGTAATCACTTTCTATGAAAGACTCCGATATAAAATTGACCCATGAACCACACACTCTTCAACCTTAGGTGACTTGCTATTAAATAAAAGTTATCTTACAATCACATGTATTATTGAAATGTATTGGTAATTAAAGGTCTCATGATGTGACATGTAGTGAAGCCCACATACATAAAAATATTTATTTAAAATCACCCATTATTGAACTATCCGGATACGTTATTTTATACAACACTCTAACACTCTATTTTCACTTGTACTTTGAAAGAAAAAAACCGAATGCAATGACATTAGGTACGAGTGTACAGTACGACTCATACGAGGGAGTTTGAAATTGAAACATTTTGAACTCCCTTTACACGCTCTTACGCCGCGAGTCGTTGTAGGCAACGGGTGGACACATATCAAGTGGTGAGCCAGCCAACGCTTTTTGGGTTTTGAGTTGGCCCACTCGGCCCGCAAGCACGTGTCTGTTTTGTGTAAAGTGGTGGGCAGGAAGGTGTTGTAGACGAGAGGGTGAAGCGCGTGAGGTTGTGGGGTGTGAATTGTGATTGCTGTCAAAGTCTCATCATTCGGTTAGTCACGTGCCTTCTTGGATTCTATATGTTGTCCTCATTCCAAGACTGCCCATGTGAGTTCGGTGTATTGAATTAGCCCCTCGTTTTCACTCTAATTACGACAATGCCACTGTCAATTTATCACACACCCACATCATCTTCATGTGCCTCTCTAATCTTTAAAAACACCACTCTTTCTAGTTTCAAACCCTTCTTATGTTAAAAAGTGTATATCTATGTTTATGTATAGGAACGTGTTAGTATAAATAATGGATATTGCTCAAAATGATCATATTTGATAATATTTTAAAATAATTAACTATGTTCTTTTAAGAATTATCGTAATAACAAACGATTTCTTAATTTATTCAATTACAAGGTGTGATTATTTGTGGTTCTTGTTAATAGAAGCGTTAACAACGATATGCATTTATCACTATTATGCAACTCGTATATCAAGTGATATACATTACGTATTCGGATAGTTTAATAAAACATGTGATTGGAAGATAACTTTTTCGTTAATAGCAAGTCACCTAAGGTTGAAGTGTGTGCGATTTGTGAGTTTAAATGTTTAACTTTAGACCAGAGTATTTCGTAGTGATTGGAAGATAACTCTTTTAAGATTTTTGGTATTTTGTGTATAAATGTTATATATTTTGTTTTTTAAATACAAGTTAATAATTAATTTTGAAACTTTTTAGAGCAAGCTACAAGTTAGTAATTAATTTTGAAACTTTTTAGAGCAAGTTCGAAACTGTGATGATTTTTGAAACTATGTACTGTCTCTAGTTTTTATGTTTTTTAGTGTTAACTTTATGCATAAATTTAATATAATGCTTAATAAATGTTTTAGCATGGTGCGGAATGATATCGTGTTCTTTATATGCTGAACACCTAATTTTGAAAATTCGTCAACTCAGCAAACTATTTTGGAACTCTTGCGAATAATTTTGAAACTCTGTTGGAGACTAAACAATTTCAAAACTGCAAAAATTTTAAAATTGAGGGGTGTTTCGAAATGACGAAACTTATTGTCAATAATTATTCTTGTTGGTCGTTAAATTTGTAATCATGCAATATAAAGAACCAAAAGTTACATTGAAAATGAATTCTATTTAAATAGAAACAGATTCTTTAGATAAAATAGAACAATTTGAGTCACACTTCAATTTTTTCATGAACTCTCGTATCCAATCTAAGAACTCACATGTATCTTCTTAAATATGCCCCCTCTTGACATCATCAACAACAATTAATGCAAAAGTAGGAGGTGCAGATGATGTTGGAGCTATGGAAGCTGATGGAGTTGAAAGTGTTGATGGGGGTTGCGAGTGAAGGTGGCACTGGTGGAACAAAAGCATCCTGATGTGGTAAGGATGGCAACATTCGTTGAAGCTACATGATGAGATTTGATGCAACAAAACATTAGATATTGAGTGGAAATGTCGGTGAGGGTAGGAATTGAGAACGCCATGTCATCCAAAAGAGTGTTTCGAATGTTTTGTTCATTTGTTTCAAGAGCGTAAAAAGATATTGATAGTTGGTAACAAACTGAGAGATCTGAGAAACAATAAGGAAATAGGCCCTTTCCGTTGCAATGATGGTTTGAACTTTAGAATGAATGATGGCACGATCAATAGGCATAACAGAACTAGTAATATCCTCCAAAGTGGCCGAGCAGGGAAGAGGCTTATGTTAAGTATTCCACAGAGGTCTAGAGCTGTTGAATTGTATTAGGTTGGGGAGTCAGAGATGGAGCTATGTTGACTTGTGTTTTTAATAACACCAGGGTATAAGCCTAATAGGGATATATGCATCTCCATCATGGGATGTGATTTCTTCTTGATTAATGTTTCTTTGAGAACTTTTACCAATAATTTGGTGTATTGTGTTAATAGAAGTACCTTGTTGGGAAGATACGACATCACGTTCATGTTCTTCAAAGGGGAGGTGAAATGTGATGGCAGAGTTATGAACTAATCAGTGTAATTAAAAACATGCTCGGGGTTATGATAGAGCCACCAACATTCTTTAAGGTGTTGTAGGAAGGTGGAGAGGGTGGCAAAAGAGAGTCTGATGGTGAGTATGGGTTAGGCTTATCTGGGGTTTGATCAACCTTGTTCTATATTAGTGAAGGGGGAGAAGAATAGGGTCTTGATCCCATAGATGGAAAAGGGGGTTTAGAGTACATACTTGAGGATGATATGGTTGTTGTTGGTTCTATACCTATGACCACAACAAGTTTGTGATATTACTATATATAGCATGGTCCTTATGGGTTACACATAATATATGATTTAGCTTAAGAGAAAAAAAAGGAAACACGAGGGACTAATTCTATTAATATATCAAAGTTATGATATATATATATATATATATATATATATATATATATATATATATATATATATATATATATATATATATATATATATATATATATATATATTAGAATCCACAATTTGATTAAGGGTTTAAATGGAAATATCAAGAGTTTGAATTTTAAATCCTTAAAATCATGGAATTGGATAAACATTGGCAAGGATAATAATTATCCATATCCTTGGCCAATTGTGAAAGGAGATTGATTCCAAGGAGTCTTTGCTAATCTTCCCACGTTTTTCCTCCTTCCCCACTAGTTCTCGATGGATACATCTCACAAATGTGCTCATGACTTGGTGAAATCAAGTGCCAAAGGTGTTTTCTTGTTGCCGAGCATCGTATTGGGGTGCGACTACATCAAAGACTTTCCTAGACTTCATAGATCTTTAGATTCCAAGGACTCTTTGGTAATCTTCTATGGGGCTTGTTTGTACTAGACTTCATAGATCTTTAGATAAGGTAACCATTCATCTCATCGTTTAAATTTACAGTTGCAAGTTCGTATGATCATGTGATCCGTGGTGGAATACAATCTTTTGTTTTTTTCTTCCGTTGTTTATGTTTGTTTTGTTATCGTATCCCGACATTTGTGTCACGATATAATGAATGTGTATACTTGGATTTTATTTTGATGGACGATGATGATGTAGAGTGGACTCGAATATGAGTGTTTGGTTTGTCTAGAGCCAGTGACTTTGAAAATTATGTAACTTAGCACCAAATATGTATGTTGGGAGTGGGGTGGGTGGATGTAAATGCATTATAAGCTGGTGTTATAAAGGATTGGTGATGGTAATAAACTATCATGTTGTTGTGATGGTTGTGAACTTGGTTCCAAGGCTTATTGTATGGTTTTCTTTGCGCCAGTCTCATCATCATCAGCCTAAATGGTGTGCTGGTTGTATGTTTTATGGACAACTTGTTATGTTTTTGTATTAGCCTGGCTGTCAGAGGCTCCAACTTGACTACCAGGAGACGGAGTAGAGACAATTATTGTATGAGTGATTACATCATTGTAGAATAGATGTTGGATCCACCATTTCATTTGGTTTGTAATATAAAGGGTCTATAGGTAGAGGTGCTTTTTGGAAGATTGATGTTGCTATTACGTGAGGAAATTTATTTTGCGATCCAATGATGTATAGATTCCAATACCAAGCTGGTTTTCTAGAGCTAGTGGCAATAATATTGCATATGTAACTTGGGCTGATACTTTATTCATAGTAGCATCTAAGACAACGAGATTGAAGAACATTTCAACATAATCAACATTTCTTGCCATGTAATAGAGAATACAAAGTTTGAAAGGGCCGAGTTGATCAAAGCTACCTTTTTATGACTAAGGAACTTTGAGATGACCCTGGTGAGATGTTTCCAAATGGGTAATGTTAAATGAGAACCAACTAGTGTGGTGGACAAGGTTAGAGGATAACCCAAATATGGAAGAAGTTGTAGGTTTCCTCAGTTAGAGGATCGCCAAACTGCTCATATAGAGGTAGCTACTAGCTTCAGTGCTTCACGTAACAACTAAACAATGAAACGGAACATATTTCGACCATTATTGAAAGTTACCATTAGAATTTTGGCATCATCAAGATACTCACGTATACCAAATCTTAGCAAGATCGTCTTGAAAGATTGTGTTGGATACGAGATTATGGCAGAGTACATGGGATGTCATTGAAAGAATTTGACAACGAGTTCGTATCCCTCTCCTTAGAATCATTATGTTATATCATAGTTGACAATAAAAATTTGTTGGTTAAATGCTTACAAGTTATGTTGGTGCCTTGGTGGAGGGAGCTATACAACTTGTAAGTTGAATGATGAATAGAGGAGCCATTTCAAATGATGCGATTAAGTTTTGCGAAAAAGGTGAGCTTTAAATGAGATAATGAATATTCGAGTGTATTAGTAGTTTGTTGTAACATGCAGAGAAATAAAAAGTAATTTGCAAGAGAGAGAGGTGCATTTTGACATGTGTTGAAGAAGATAGAATATAGATGCAACTGTGGATATTTAAAAGACTTTTGATGTTATGATAATATGTAGACAAAACCTCATAAATGGTCTCTGTGGTTTCAGAAGATATCGAGTTTGGTCCCTAACTTTCAAAAACCTCACGCCTAGTCTCTATGGTTTGAAAACTTTTGTTAAATCGTCCCTGAGCCATACAAAATGACTAATGTACCCTTTTTAATTTCTTTTACATTTACTTTAATTAAAACTTATTTTTAAAAACAACAAAGAAAAAGAAAAAGAAAAGAATTACCACCCTAAACCCCCTCCCCCACCCTTACCCGGTTACCCCCTCCCTCTCTCTACTTCATCTCTCTACCCCCTTTTCTCTCTCTCTCTCTCTCTCTCTCTCTCTCGGGTTCTCTCTCTCTCTCTCTCTCTCGGGTTCTCATCTTCAACCAAATAGACCCTATTCATCTTCTGCTCCGCATACAACAACCATGCGACCATCGGTACCCCAGCTACCACCGCTTCAAGCACCGAGTTCCACCCACAGTGGCTCACAAATCCACCCACCGGCTCATGGCTAAGTATCGCCGGTTGTGGTGCCCAATTTTTCAACACCAGTCCCTTATCACGGGTCCTAGCTAAAAACCCTTCAGGAAGAATAGCATCAAGAACGGGCTCTTTACCACCGGAATCCAACTCGCTTTCATCTATTGGTGGCAGATCTCGCACCACCCACAAAAATCTTTGCTCGCTTCTCTCTAACCCAATCGCTATTTCCTTCAGAATCGAATATTACGCCACCGTTGCAGAACCCTCCTGTGAGCTTCAATTTGCGCCTTCAGGACTTGGTTACTGCGATGTCGCTCCTGGGTTTGGTGTCAAAGCTCCCTATTCTGAACTTATCAATGTGAGTTTTGAACTTTTAAGATCGAATCAAATAATGTTTATCTTCAAATAATTGTAATCGGAAATTGGATTGTTCATTGAGTCGAATAGATCGATTGAATTCTAAATTAGATTATGAACCTACTGTCTACTGATCATAGTAGATTAATTTTCCCTCTGATTCAAACATAGATGTAGTTAGAAACGTCAAAATGTGTATTGATTTGGACTATTCGTGTTCTTCTTCACTTTCTGATCTGGTTTAACTGGAATTTTCATCCAATTTTAACTCAAATTGAAAACTTGAAATAAAGGGAACTTGAATTACAAAATTATATGCAACATTATCGTGAATCGAATGCTCATGTGATATTTCACCTTTCTAATCTTACAGATTCATTACACAACAAGGTTAAAAAAAATGTAAATCTTACAGATTCATTAACAGTGGAGAAACTGCCGCTGCCGGAGCCGAAGAAGCCAAAGACGATCCAGGTCCAGGTTGCTTGAAGTATTGAATCGGATTGTAGTTAAAGAAATGAGTGGAGGGGGAGGGGTGAGGATGAGGGTGTGTTTTGTTTTTTTTTCTTTTTCTTTTTTACTCTTAAAAATAAATTGTAGTTAAAGAAAATGTAAAAGAAATTAAAAAGGGTACATTAGTCATTTTGTATGGCTCAGGGACGGTTTAACAAAAGTTTTCAAACCACAGGGACTAGGCGTGAGGTTTTTGAAAGTTAGGGACCAAACTCGATATCTTCTGAAACCACAAGGACCATTTATGAAGTTTTGTCTAATATGTATTTACTTTGGATATTTAGAAGACTTTTGATGTTATAATAATATGTATTTACTTGTCTTATGCTTTTTATGAGGTTGTTACAACCTCGTATTTTGTTAAAATACCTTAAACTTGAACTTCGAGACCACAATTTAAATTTAGAAAATGTTAAAACTTGGTTTTAAATGATTATTTCCAAACAACTTATGCGATAGATGTTTCATGCTAACTTTTACTGTATAACATGATATTAAAGAAGGCGACAACATAATTAACTTATTAGTAACACTATATAAACAACAATAATTTTAACTTATAATCCATCAAATCCCATCCACCATTCAGTCAACAACATACTATACAACACATTACTAATGAGTAATGACATAAAAGCAACATAATATAAGCCAATTCTACTACTCTTATAAAAACGAACTTATCTCAAATTGAAGACCTTTTTGAGAAGCCACCCTTTACAATTTTCTTTTTCAAAATTTACTAACTCTTCATCGTTTTCTTAACTTTATTTTCATGTACATGTTAACTTATAAAGAAAAAAACAACACAATGAAAGAAATAAAATGTGATCATACGTGACAAATATGTATAATTATTCTTGAACATAAAATACTACATGAAATATACTTTACAAAGTCACATTTTTTAAAACAAGTTACTAGAATTAGGGGTGAACATGGTACGATACCAATTTGTTTTTCTCTAATATGTGTACCATAATTATACCAATTTGTTTTTCTCTAATATGTGTACCATAATTATAGTTGGTACAAAATTTTTGTTACCAGTATCATTCCAATTATAATTGGTACCAACTTGTTTGGTTGGTCCAAATTGGTAATGATATATACCAATAAATTAGATAAGTAATTATTTTAAGTAATTTTTTATTTTTTATTTAATATGATAATAATTATTGATTAATGCAGCTAAATGACTAATACTCATTATCTTAAAATTATAAACACTAAACCACCTAACAGTTGAAAAATGATTTTGTTTTATACACACACACATACACACATATACACACATTGAGTTGGTTGGATGGTACTACCATAATATTTTAAATTTTATATCATTATCGTACCATGATTATATAATTTATATAATACTACCAACCAAACATGTTGGCCACCGAATGTATTGGCTACCAGCGGTATATATTTGATAGCCCTAACTAGAATAATAGACTTAAAAATCTATTAAATATTTAGATAAATATATGACCATAAAGCTAAGGAGTTATTCCCTAAAATGAATGTGTTTTGACTTTATATGTTTTATGTGACCAACTTTTTATTGTTTATCAGAAAATGGCCATTGATCTCGTGAAAAAAGTTTCGCGGTCCGCAACACCATTTTCTCTAACAAAAAAATTTTATTTATAACCAAACTTTGCAAATATAACATTTTTTGTGAGTATGTTAATTTTTGCTGCTTAAAATAACTATTCCCACACTTTCATATTAAGATAATAACTCTGTCTGTGAGGGAATATAAGATTCGTCATTTATCTGTGAGAGCATATAACTATTCGTTGCTTTGGCAAAAAAAAAAAAACAGAAATCATCGTTGCTCACCTTCATCCCCCGTCAAATCCCTAGAATACGCCATCTGGAATGGATCAACTTTGTTCTTTGTAACTCTATTTGTGACTGTAACGTGTTGGTTTCTTGGAACTCTATTTGCGATTGTATCATGTTTGTTTCTTGGAAGTTTATTCTCAAGTATATTAGGTTTGTCCGCTTACAACATATCATGATCATTTATATTGGTTCCAAAACTTTTGCCTTAAATTGCGCCATTTCCATATCAGATCTCAAATCTCTTCTGTCGACTTGCATGTTGATTTACTATGAATAGTCTGTCTTGATGCTTCCATGAAAGTTACCATAGGCAGTGCACTAGGGACTGATTATGTTGGTTCAAAATTACCAAACTTCATGTAGTGTTTAACTGCTGCAAATGAGATTAAGATCGAATTTGGTCACTTAACTTTGTTTAAGTTTTAAAATGACACTTAGCTTTATATTTATTCCTAAAATAGTCATTATAACAGGCTGTAAGTAGGTTATACCTACTCATAGTGACCATTTCGCAAATAAATAATAAGTTAGGTGACTAAAACTTAAGCAGAGTATAAGTGATCAAATGAACACAAACCAAAAAGTTAAATTACCAAATTTGACATTCACCCTAAAAAAAATTAATCTTTTGGAATGTTGAATTTTTGGAACTGTTGTTATTTGTATATTAAACTAACCATAACACCCTTGATGGAAGTCTAGTTGGTTGAGGTGCAAAATTCTACACATGAGGTCTAATGTTCAAACATTGACACACCAAATATATGGTTAGTATTCTCTGATTGACCTCACACATGGGTCTTGGTGTTGGTTTACGTGGGCCGTTCAAATGATGTAGTTTATATTTTTTTACATTAACCATTGAAACCATCTTATTTTATTTACTTCGATAATTCATTTTTATAAACAAACAAAAATAATTATGTATATAAAAAAGGTGGACCAACTGATGATTTATGGTCGTGTGTTTTTCTAGTTTAATTAGTTGGTTTTTAGTTACTAGTAAAATGTTTTAACTGTCTAAAAAAGAGAAAATGATCATAGATTACAAGTCATTTATTTATTATTTATGATTTATACAAAATAGTGTCACGCACATGATTTAGAATGAAAATGTTTATCTGTGATAGATGTGATAATAACTAAAATCTCTTCATCTATCTAAAAGTTGGACGATTTAAATTATATTTTATCTTCAACAAATCACTTAAAAATAGAATATTTGTTAAATTAATATGAAGCCTTTAGGTTGAAAGAATATTTAGATGTTAAACCCATTAATTGCTTTATTAAGCAAAAAACTATTTTCTAGCATAGTTTTGTAACAATATTAAATGTATGGTTATTTAAACAAAATTAGAAATATATAAAAGAGTGTCGAATAGTTAAAGTGACCAAACACAATACGTTTGAGTCATGTTAATATATACTCATGTCGATATTTATTCAACCTGATTAATCATTCTTAATAAAATGTTTTATGTAGTTTGAAAATTAGTGATGCTTTATTTTTTGCTTGATATTTAGATTTTAGAATGTAATATAAGATGCGTTAAGATTGAATTTTTCCACTTAACTTTATGGTTTGTGCTCATTTAAGTTTTTAAATATCATTTAACTTTTTATTTTTTCCCGAAATGGTCACTATGAGGGCAATAACCGATCATAATGTCCATTTCAGAAATAAATGAGAAGTTATGTAGCATTTTAAAAATTAAATATAGTTAAGTGACAAAATATACACAAACCATAAAATTAAATGACCAAACTCAACCTTAACCCTATATCCACTATACAACTTTTGCGTTTTTTATGTTTTTAATGAAACCAATGTCTAAAAAACCAACCTCATGCTTCGCAAGCCTATATTAGGCCTTGCGGTGTGGTGAGGGGGAGGGTGCGGGGAACCCTTGCCTTTGTGGGGAACACCGTCCCCCATGCGGCGACCCCGCAAAACTGTGCTGGCAAGGGGGAATTTTATCGCGCGAGGAAAATGTTATAACGCCTATATAGCCGTTAGTTTTAATTTTTTTACTAAATTAATTTAACTATATATATCCTTACACCACAAACATTTAAACCGCAAATTTTTTACATCACAAACACATTTAATATAATAGACTTTCAGATACCGTCAAGCACAAATGTATCCTGTCCGGTTTCTTTTATTCGATTCATCTTCAGTCGTCGTTAGACGATGATTGGTTGTTGCAATCGGCCATGCAAGTCGTTACACTGGTGCAAGAAAACTGCCAATATAATAGTCTACATTGCGCAAAGTTCACAAAGTGCACAAAGGTTCACAATAAGAGCTACAATAAACAAACTTCATGGATGTAACGCCTGACTAAACCATACATTGTACATCTTACAAGTTCATACAAAACATACATTTTCATATCAAAATGATGTACACAATATGAGCATAGTGTCAAGTTAGATGATAGATCATGTACAAGGTAACAAAATGTACAAAATATTTATCTCATGATTTTATATATATATATATATATATATATATATATATATATATATATATATATATATATATATATATATATATAAACAAAAGATGTACATGATGAAAATAGGACTCTCACTACTTATGAACGGCCTTGCCTTTAGAGCTACCAGATCTTGAAACATCATTAAATAACACACACATACATACACACACACACACACACACACACACACACACACACACATATATATATATATATATATATATATATATATATATATATATATATATATAAGCTGAAAGCTTAGTGAGCAACTTTTATAAAAATCACCTCAATCAATTTATAGGTATACAACAAATAAAATATACGCCATAGTAGTATCACATTATAATTTCAAGTATTTAGCATTCACGCCATGCTATTAAACAATTGAATACTTTACACCAACTTAAAGTATCACCAAAAGTTTATAAACTATACACCAGCCTATTGAGACTCTACAACAGTCTCTTATATACACCATATGGAGTAGGCTATTCACCGGCCCAAAACACCATAAATACTAAGCGGTTTTACACATATCCCTTGTTTATCACCTTAAAATTTATATTTATCACCTCTTATTGTAGATGTAATTATTCCTATGGTTATAGACATATTTCAGTAATCCATATTCAACATATATGAAATCATAGTAGGAAATTGTAAGTTACTCACCTTAAGTCCCAATCAAAAGTTAGCTTTACGTGATGCTTTATGATCTCCCTTAAGCCTCCTTAACTATAGGATAATAAGGTTTAAACTCTATTTAGTTATATTGCACAATACTTTTTTTGAAATATAATTAAATTCGTCAAATTGCCTTGTACAGGGAAAATAATGCCGCTATTGTTCATAGTTAGCGCCGCTAACTATGAACAACTCGACATCATGACGAATTTTTAAAAAATTTCCCTGAATTTTCCATCTTCTACTTGTTTTATCATTAAACCTTTCTAAAGCAGTACTATCCTTAATACATCTCAAACATAAACACTAACATATAACCTCTATTATTACTCCATTAACATTTCAATAATCAAAGTTTCTAAAATCAAATTCTCAAATATACAAAGATTACTTATCTTGATTTCTTGATTCTAACACCAAAGTAAATGGAATTTCACGATAGAATCGTAGGTTAGATCCCTCCGCTTCCTGAGAAATGTTTTTCGACCTAGACCCCTTTATCCATGAGAATGAGCGACTAACTTATCTAAGTGGGTTTTAATGTCATCAACACTTAGCTTGCTAACACCCACCGTTAGCGTCGCTACCTTTAAGGTTAATGTCGCTAACCCAACATTTCTCCTAAATCATACTTTGAAAATAATTGTATAGAACGACAACCTACTTTCATTAGTGTCGCTATGTCTATAAAAGATAGCGGCGCTAAATCGTCTCTTAAGGATTTCTTGCCTAACTTTTTATATTTCACAACCCTTTGTCTAACAATCTTAAATTTTGCATCTAAACTTTATAAGAAGCCATTTAATGAACATTCCAACCCAAATATATCACTAAAACATCACAATTTTCAAAATTTAGTCGATTTCTACATTTACCATATTAACTTATTCTCAAAATCTTATCAATATAAGTCACAAACATCTTAATCATTTAAGTCATCTTACCAAAATGTTAATTTAAGTATACATACTTGTTTTAGAGGAGTTATAGTGGAGCTGTACACGATCCACTTGTATGCGACTACTTTGCAGAACATGCGTTATATACGACGTACCAATTTCGGTGAAGGTTCTAGATGAGCAAGCAATTTTTTCAGCGTACACTTCGTGACTTGAATGAAGGCAACCCAATTTTCTAATTAAAATGGGATGCAACGGGTAAAATGGGGTTCATGCCAGAACAAAATGTGTTGTTGTAGTTCGTCAAGTTGCAACTGACACTGCATTTGATTTATGGGATGAGTACTTCAAAATATCTGAGCAGATCGTTTAGGAAAGTGTTTACGAGTTTGCTGGTGCTATCATCAGCTTTATGCCAAGCAATATTTGCGTAAACATACATTTAATGACAACCAAACGTTGTACGCCACAAATGAAAGCAAACACAAGTTTTCCGAAATGCTTGGAAGCGTTGACTGTATGTATTGAGAGTTGGCTGCTTGTTCTAATGCATGACACGACCAATTTATACGAGGCCATAATCGGCACTCTTCCATAATCCTTGAGGCAGTGACGTCCCATGATTTATGGATTTTGCATGTACTTTTTGGTGTTGCGGGTGCAAGCAATGACCTCAACGTTCTTGACCAGTCGTCTATATTTAATGACATATATAGAGGCGTTACACATTTGTGTCCATTTTAGGTTAATCAAGCGCAATGCAAACACATGTATTATCTAGCTGATGGAATTATCGTGATTCTTCAGTGTTTGTCAAGTCATTCACATCTTTAATGGATCCAAAACGGAAAAGGTTCAAGGTTGCACAAGAAGTAGATAGGAAGGATGTAGAACGAATGTTTGGTGTTCTTAGGAAATTGTTTCACATTATCAAATACCTAACACGAGCTTGAGATCCTAGAAAATAAAAGACATAATATACTCATGCATCATATTGCATAATATGATCTAGGAGGATGAAGAAAGAACGATATGTACATATAAGTTGAACAGAATTGTACCATCTTACGAATCGATACCAATTGGGTTGCCACAATATCTAGCAAATAAAAGGGAAGTGCAAATTAAAGAAACGCATAACAACCTTCGTGTAGTTTTGTTGGAACATAAATATAAAGCTAATTTACACCCGACGGAAATGCCTGATAACGACCAAGAAGAATGTGAGTGATGCTACTAGTTTTTTTTATTATGCAGTTTTATTTTATTTAGATTAAGTTAATGTAATTTTAAAATTATTAATTTATAATTTATTTATTTTAATGAAATATTTTATTTTAAAATTAATTAGTTTCTTTTATTTTAAAATTATTTTAATTTAAAAAATAAAAGAAAGTGAGAGATAACGAGTGGTAATTACTTTTTGATGTGAGAAAAAATTAAACGATATCGACTGAATACTGATATGACAGAAAAAAAAAGTAAATAATATCGAGCTGATATGACAAAAAAAAATACACCCCTTAACCTTAACAAAAATGGTGCATATTTATTTATAAAAGATTTTAAAAAATTATTTGATTATATCTATCATCAAATATAATTATTTTAATAAACAAAAAAGCTAAATCTTGTGAATTAAATATCTATGTTGTGAAGAAAAAACCTATCATACATTTGTCCTTTGACCAATCTATATGCATGTTACCCATCGTAAATTATTTTTTGGATGACGTGTTAATAATATAAAAGCTAGCTGTCACCTACAAAATTAACCAATTAAACCCGAGACACACTGGAATTAAGTGAAAATGTCAAGGGCAATCAGGTAATTTCACCTCGTCTACAGTCATTATACCTTGCTAAAGACAAACGTTCGCATCATCATCTTCAATTAAGACCCATTTTTCTGCTCTCCTGCAACTCCACATTCATCGACCAATGCTACCAAACCCCACAACCATGACCACCGGATAACCATCAATGTAATCCGATCAATCACACTGCCCACTACCGCGAATCGCATTCTGACGACTACCCCATGAAGATCTCATCCAAATCCATTTTGAGCCCAGGTCGAGCTGGGGTGGCTCGAGACCCACCAAACTCCCTCTCAACCTCACTCAGCCGTAGGCTCAGAAACAGTGGCAGCACCAAGGGCGGCGCGTCGCCGGCGATGTTCCCCACCACCGCCAAAAAGAGAGGCAGTTTTGAGAATCCAGAACCCTCGTCGCCTAAAGTCACCTGCATTGGTCAGGTTAGGGTTAAGAGCAAGAAAAAACAAGCGAAAAAGCTCCGAACTTTATCAAGAAGACACAGCACCGGCGAGGTTAGTTTCAGAAACGTAGAACACCCACTTAATGGGTTTGCTTCAAAAACTCAAAATCTCCATGAAAGTTTAAATCTTGGTTCAAGCGGTACTCAAAATCAAAATCAAGAATATTCGCCGCCGCAGAGGAGCTGGGTTCATTTTCCGGTAACAATCTGTGATGCTTTAAGAGCATTTGGATCGGAGTTCAGCTGCTTGTTTCCATGCCGGAAAGACGAGAAGACGGTGGCTACAGAAGGTAACCGTCAAGCTTCTTGTGGTGCAGTGTTTGCACGGTGGCTGGTGACGGTGCAGGACGGAGACGGAGGTGGCCAAAGAGACATCGAATTGGTTGTTGGAGAAGAAGAAGAAGAAGAAAAAGAAGAAGAAATTGTTGTTAAGAAATCAAGACGACATGTGTTCGAAGATCTAGAGATTATAAACGACAGGATCGAAGGCCATAAAGACGAAACAAGAGTAAGCATTTGCGTTCCACCAAAAAATGCTTTGTTGTTGATGAGATGCAGATCTGACCCCATGAAACTTGAAGCTCTCACACATCGATCTTGGGAACCAACTGTAGCTAAAAGTGAAGAAGAAGACGAAGAACGTGTTGACCATGAAGACCAAATCGAACAAGATCTAAAGGATCTTCAGCAAGTCACGATTTTGGATGATGAACAAGAAAATGTACAACAAGACGAAGCTATTCAAGATCAAGAACAAGAAAATGTACAGCAAGATGAAGCTATTCAAGATCAAGAACGTGACAATGTACAACAAGTCGAAGCTATTCAATATCAAGAACGTGACGATGTACAACAAGTTGAAGCTATTCAAGATCAAGAACATGAAAATGTACAACAAGATGAAGCTAATCGATATCAAGAAGAAAATGTACAACAAGATGAAGCTAATCGATATGAAGAGCATGATAATGTACAACAAGATGAAGTGGGTCAAGATCAAGAAGAAGAAAGATTGTTTCTTGAATCATTGTTTGAAGAAAATGTGAATCAAGATGAAGATATTCAAGAACATGATGATGATTCTGGTATGGAGGAAGCTCAAGAAGAGGTGTCGACATTGGTGATGACTGAAGTTGCAGAAATCTCTGAAACCCATGAAGAAGAAATGGTTAGCTATGGAGTTTTAGAGAGAGAAAGCGAGGTGAAAGAGGAGAGAGAAAGTGAGAAGGTGTTGCCGGAGTGTTTGTTAATGATGATGTATGAGCCCAAATTATCAATGGAGGTTTCGAAGGAGACATGGGTTTGCAGTACAGATTTCATCAGACGAAACTCCAATAGGAGAAAACCTCCACCGCCGCCGCCAGTCAAAACCGATACCGAAGTCGATTCGAGGGTTAATCCTACTGCTAATGCTACTGCCACCGTTAACAATGTGATGAGGGTGGTCGACGGTGGACGCCAGCCGTCGTTACAGCAGCCGGCGCGGTCATCATGTTCATTTCCGGCACCGCCGTCGATGGCGACGATGTTAGAGAAGAAGCTGGCGGATGCGATGGGGTACGAGCCGTTTGTTCTGACAAGGTGCAAGTCGGAGCCGATGAAAACGGCGGCGGCTAAACTACTACCGGAGAGTTGTCTATTGGAAAACAGTAAGTTGGAGCGGCTGAGCCGGGGTACATTTGGCGTCGGTGCAGCTGGGTTAGGGTTTTGAGTTAGTGCTTCGCATGGTTGTACATTGTTTTCCGATTATTATTTAGTAGGCATTCTATGGTGTTACCGTACAACTTCGGAATGGAACTAGGAACTGGGATTGTACAAGTATGTGATGCATGCATGCATGATGTGTGTTGTGTGTACACATTTTTCTTTGTAACTTGCATTGTTCTTGTGATTGTCATTATGACTGCGAAATTACTTCTTGAATTACCAAATTACTAAATTCTAAAGAGATTCGTTATCATGAAAATTGTTGTATTGAATCAAACGGTCTGAAGTGTTCTAGTCTTTTCAACAGATGATATATTATGTTTGAATTAATTTTTTTTTTCTAAAGGCATCAATAATAAAAGAGTGTTTTGATTGAGATGAAAGAACTTAAATTAGAAAAGCTTCCAACACATCTTCACAATAAGAGAGCATCTTCAATAACTTATTTATGTGACTTATTAATTATGCTTTTACATTTACTCAAATCTTATTATAGCAAGCATCTTTTATTACCTGTGGGACCCATCAACCTTTTGCAAAAGCTTGTAAATAAATGCATAGGTCATTGTGAAAAGCTTAGCATGAAAAAGCTCTCACACAGCAAATCTTTTCAAGAGTTCATTAGCCTAGTATTCAGGATGTTCTAAAGTAAAATGTTGTAAAACAACTACTCTTAAACAAAAGAAAATTTAATTTGAGATTTTTTCTTCAAAAATAAATGTTAAAAGCTTCAAAAGCTGGCTCCCATACACACACCAAAAGGTCAAACCAAATGAATCCAACTGGTCAAAAATGTCTTTAAACGATTATAATCTTCTCCGTCGGTTTACAAATAAAATCGATTGCTATTATAATAATGTAATTTTTAAGTCATATTTAATACATTAACTACAACATTTGTAAATGAGCACAAAAAATGTTTGACAAGTCAAACTAATTCAACACTAGTTTTCATCACATATGCAAAAAGTAGTAACATACTTACATTTATTTGTGTAGGATCGTATCATACTTACATTTACTTTGTTACAACATCATACTTGTAAATTTTTTTTCTTAGCAAGGTATTTGTACTTCAAAAGATTTTACGTTATTATAACAGTAAAGTTTCAAAATTTTCTTATAACGACATTCTTTGTATATATAGAAATTAGCTTTGTATTTGCATGACATCATTTTAACCAGATATATTTTTCAAGGTACAACATTAAAGAAACAAAAGCATGATGCTATAACATACAAACCCATGAAAGTACATTGTTACTTTTTGCATTTAACCCTAAAAAGTATCCATTTCCACTGGGCTCATTTTTAATCCCTCTACTAATCCCCATATATATTTTTATTGATCAAAGATGATATTGGGCCTAAACAGCATGATCATATATCAATCTTGGTAGGGAGTTAAATAGTTAATACTTGATAAATAATCAAGGATTTGCACCAATGGTATCAAAATGAATGATATATATGAAAAACATTGTATACACATTAACTACAAACAAGATTCAAATTCTGAAACCTCGGCTTTATGATCTATCTCACTGTTGCCTGCTATTTGAATCTTGATCTTCATTATTTATGTTTATTTCAGAATCATTAGAGTTGGGTTGTGTTTCTTCTTTGTTCTGAAAAGTTTCACCTGGAGAATCTCCCATTATTGCATTAAGACCGAGTTGACCCGAGTAGAGTATTAATCCTACTGAGTTGATGCCAAAAACAAATGTGGCAAGGTAGCATATACCATTTATAATAGTCCTACATGCAACAAATGCAAACATCTTCTTAAAATTTTTAATCATTATAAACATTAGGTCACAAGCATAAATCAAATAGGCCCATGGCAAGAAGTGATGGATGTATGCTTACCTTATTGTTATTGTGATCTGTCGGACCTGAAAAGCAAGAGATAAGAAAATACTGTGTTATAAAAATCTGGGATTACTAGAATTATGAAGCAGTGTTGGATCGATTCAGATAAGCACATACTGAAAAATTATCGGAAATGGTTTGACGATTCAGAGAAGCTTCAATGGTGGTGGTGAATTTATATAGAATAATTGCAATAACTCCGGCAGATAAACCTCCCAGCAACGCCTGAAGAGGGGACGGAGGAGCATTGGCCTCAACTGGTGTCATTGCTTTCAAACTCTCAAGTGCCTCTTCCTTCAACGTCTTTTTAGCTCCGGTAGACCTAAATTGCTAACCCAATAGACAAAATTTCCAATTCAATCATTGCTAGTACCGGCACATAAGTTCAATAGGTTCAATTGCGCATCATAATTAGGGTTTTAAACAAATCAAACCCCAGTGATAGCACTAGTATATGAACTAGATGTTAAAATGTAACAAAAAGTTGAGAACGCATTCAAATGTGTGTGAGAGAGAATTGAACCAGTTCTTTGGCACGCTTTGCACGGCGACGGAGGGAGCGAAAGAGGAAGATGGAGATGGCGCCGGTGAGGAGAACGCTGGTGGCGACTTGGAGAGTGGAAGGGTCATCGTCGGTGGAGATAAATGACGGTATAGAGAAGGGGAGCTCGACGGGTCCGTCTTCAGGCAAGGCTGAATCGGGGAGTTGAGCTAGCAATGGGCCAAGACGCCTGGTGGAAAATTGTCGTGAAAGAGAGCAGGGTTTGGTGGATGGTCTGAGGAAATGGCAATTGGGAAGGAGGGAGAACGGAGGGAGGAGGAGGGCGGAGGAGGCGGAGGAGGGGGAGAGGAGGGGTGGTGGGGAGTGCAACATCGGTGGTTTCAGTGGGTGTTGCGGTGGTTGTTTATTGAAGCGCGATAGATAAATTCGGATATATTAAAAAAGCGTATTACGTTAGGCCACACACGTGCCAGGCCTTCTTTAGTTAATGAGATATTTTATTTTATCAAAATGATTTATTTGGCAGTTTTTTTTTTTGGAAGTTTACCACCTACATAAAATGCCATTTTCCAAATGAAAGATATTGTGCTGATCAAATTTGTCGCCTGCTGTGTGCATAAATCGATATGGGGACGGCAAGGCAGCAAGCCTTATCGATGGGAGCAACAGAAACAGCGGCAGGTCGGAGAAAAAACGGAGGCACTGGCGGCCAGCGGTGCCTTGGAGGCCGGCGACGGCAAGGGAAGGTCGGAGAAACTTCATTAGTCCGATTTTGGGTTATTGCAACTTCAATTTCAGATTTTTGTTTGAGCTTAGACAGAAATTTCAAGGTAAAAATCCAAACTCTTGAACCCTAGTTAATGAGTTGGAAAAATTTATGAATGCGTGATGGATTTGAAATTTGTTTCTTGTTATATGTCATATAATAAGCTCAAAAACACCTAGAAACTTTGTTGGTATGGAATTTTAATTGTGAATTGAAGAATGTATGTTCACTGGTATTTTTGGTGAAGAAGAAGAGATTAATAGTAACGACTGATTTTTTCTGATTTGGTCAAAGTGGACCTAAAACTTCATGATCTCTACTCTTTAATCCCTTTCCACCTCAACCCCCACAGTCTCGAGACATAAAGCCTCACCACTCCCCATCTGTTGTGTGAGCCACAAAAGCACCAACCACATATATTGGGCGATTAAACCCAATATCTCGGCCACTAAGGCTTACATGAACTACATGGGTCCCAACAACATATATTGGGCGATTAAACCCAATATCTCGGCCACTAAGGCTTACATGAACCACATGGGTCCCTACAACATATATTGGGCGATTAAACCCAATCTCTTGGCCATTAATGCCTATATGAACCATATATGTTCCTACAAAATCGCTAAGCCACAAAGGCTTATGTGAAACAACTTCAAGTCATAAAGACTCAATCAATATATATCACAAGAGATATAGTATAGATTACTCACCTGGTTTTGTAGTTCTGCACAATCCTAGCTAATACAATCAATAAGCACAAAGTGTTTCCTCCGCACTTTCAAACGCCTACACCATCACACACATACCACACATATGTAAATACATTGTATTCACATAACTATTGCTTGCAACTTGATCATCATGCTTAGAGTTTGAAATTAGAAACCCTTTCACACACTCAATTCCAGAATTACTTGCTCCAACCTTGTTAGTTGCAGGTGGGTTACCAACACTACCTGTAACCTAGCCATTCCAAGCTAATCAAACTCTCAATTTGAAGCAAGAACATGAAATCATACCTCTTGGATGCAAGATACCTTCCTAATATTCAAATCTTCAAACTCTTGGCTTCTAATTTAATCTATAGAGGTTCCTAGGGTTTCTTTAAGGCTTTTAGATGAAATACCCCTCTTTTATTTCCCCCAAATAAATCACAAACCGACTTAATAATTTATTAGGGTCTGGGACAGTTAGCGTCGCTAATGGTTAGCTACAAGATTTCTTCTACTCAGCTTGAACTCAGCCCACTCAGCTTGAACTCACATAACTCAGCTTGAACCACTCAACTTGAGCTCATATAACTCAGCTCAAACTTCAAAATAACAACATACTTTCAAATGGTGTTACTATCTCATGGTTAAAACATTCCCAAAGTATTTCTAATCTAGTTCAATCTCAAAAATAGCTTTACACACTTAACAAATGACTAAAATACCATTTAATTCATTTAATCACACAACCAATTTTAATCATATAAAGATTAAAACATAAACACTTACCAAAAAGTAACACGACGTTACAGAGACCGATACGTGTAACGACCCAAAAATATGTCCAAATGGAAAGTAAGAAGTAAATGAATAATTAATAAGTAATTATTCATAGTTTGAGCAAAAAGGGTATTTTCGTCATTTTGAAATATTAACCTCATAATGAGATTTTTATGTGTTAATATATCCTTAATATGCATATTAAGTTTAGAAGTGAGGCAAAACTCTAAGACTTAAAAGTTCCAAGAAATAAAGTGAGTTTTGTGTCTAAAGTGAAAAGTAGGAAGTTTGAGGGACTATCTAGTCATTTCTCCAAAGTATAGAGGTATAATAGAGAGGAACCTTCTATTCCTCCCATTGGAACGTACGTGACTTCAGAGGAAGGAAAGGTAGTCGAGTTCTTGAAGGTTCCCAGAGAAATTGAAGCAGGAATTTATGAATCAAAGCTTGGAGTAGTGATTCCCAAGCAATTCAAGGTAAGATCTTCATCTTTCTAAGCTAGTTTAGCCCACCTTGTGTAGATAGGTGTGGGTGAATTCGATATTTAGTGGATGGTTGAAGTTAATATCATGATTTCAACCTCTAAACGATGTTTCAATAATCATTGGAACTCAATTCAATCATTAGAAGTGGTTTGGAACCCAAATTTTGATAGTTGGACTCATGAACCCTAGAATTCGGGTTTGTGAGGATTGGTATGAATTGAATGTTTATAGATGTATAAGAGTTATATAAAAGGTTTGGAAATGTTCTTAATATCATGATATAGTTACCTTTAGAATTGAGTTTGAGCTGGAACTATTCAGACCAAGGATCAAAGGTTATGCAGGAAATGAAGAAGAAGGGTCTGTAGCGTCACACGGCCCGTGTAAAATAACACGCCCCGTGTGATTTTGATCAGTAAGGTCTGTAGGTTTTACACGGCCCGTGTAAAATAACACGCCCCGTGTGAATTTGAACAGTAAGATCTGGAAGTCCAACACGACCCGTGTAAAATAACACGACCCGTGTGACCTGGACTTGTATAATTCACTTATATTATGACCTTAATTGAGTAGTTTGATCCCCAAATCTTTAATATATATTTAATATGATATGAAAACATGAAAATATAAGTTCATATCATGATATAAACAATTGTATAGGTGCGGATCAAGCAATAGAGAAGCAAGGGAAAGGAAAAGAGGTGTTGAATACTTAGACATTCTTTACAATATCTAAGGTGAGTACATGTAGCTTTTATCTACTTTGAGATACATGGCAATTATTATGAAATATTTATTTATGTTTTCTACATGAAGAGATGAATATGTGATAATACTTATGTTATGTCGATAAGTATTATGTGAGATAATGATATTGGGGTTCTAATGAGAATATCGTATTGTGTAAAGTATATGAAAGATAAGTAAGATATAAGTAATGATATAAGAATTGGTATTTGGCTTATAGCCTTAAAATACATAGAAGTAAAGATGATATGGTGGAAAGAGTATATGTAAAAGTCCACGAAAAATATGAAAGATAATAAATTAGATGGGGATATAACTCTCCATGAATAACGAATAATGTAGTAAAGTATATGTGTTGGCACATAGCCTTGAAAAGGTATATATAGTGATATAAATAAAGAAATAAATCATTGGGGGACATAACTCCCCATAAATAATGAGTAATGTTGTAAAGTATATGTGTTGTCATAAAGATGAAAGAGTAAGACACTGGGGACATAACTCCAATCATGAAATGAGATGCGATGAATTATTGTAACCGGGGACTTAGCTCCTCGTAGTAGTAGTATAGTAAAATAAAGTGATTATCTTGGCTGTACATATACATGTTAAGTAATTGGTATATAATGAAAGATATGAAATTAATGTACGCATGCAAAGAATGAATGAAAGTTGGGTGAAATGTACTGACATGGAATACAATAGTTATGAGATTAAGGTAATAAATGTGAATTGTGTAAATAGCAAGTATAGACTATCTTATGCAATTGAAATATTATGAGTTACGAAAGTTGAGTCTGTTAGCTAAAGAAGAAAGTAAAATTAATATATTACGACCCAGGATCTTACCCGTGAGAAGGGGGATCAATCAGAATCTTACCCGCTTGAAGGGGGATTAACTAGGACTTTACCCGTATGAAGGGGGGTCAGAAGACATTACTGGGACGTTATTTCCCTTCGCGAGGTAGTTGTCTTTAGCACGCCCTTATGGTTGGATTTGTTCTATGCCATGAAGGGAGATGAAACTAGCACGCCCTTATGGTTGGATTTGTTCTATATCATGAAGGGAGATGAAACTAGCACGCCCTTATGGTTAGTTGTTCTATATCATGAAGGGAGATGAAACTAGCACGCCCTTATGGTTGGATTTGTTCTATATCATGAAGGGAGATGAAACTAGCACGCCCTTATGGTTAGTTGTTCTATATCATGAAGGGAGATGAAACTAGAACGCCCTTATGGTTAGTTGTTCTATATCATGAAGGGAGATGAAACTAGCACGCCCTTATGGTTAGTTGTTTTATATCATGAAGGGAGATGAAACTAGCACGCCCTTATGGTTAGTTGTTCTATATCATGAAGGGAGATGAAACTAGCACGCCCTTATGGTTAGTTGTTCTATATCATGAAGGGAGATGAAACTAGCACGCCCTTATGGTTAGTTGTTCTATTCCATGAAGGGAGAGAAAACAGAGCACACCCTCATGGATGGATTAATTCCACTCCGAGGAGGGAAAAGAATACAGAGTTGCTTGTAAATAAACATGAATAGAAAGAAATTATGATTCAGAATTAGTTTAAGTTATTTATATATATGTGATGATATTAAGTTATACGAGATGTGTTGTAAGTGTGGGGGTACAGGTAATGGCATAAAAATCCTTAAAGGGATAAATATATTGATACTAAGTATACGCATATATAGTAAAGATATATGCATGTTTGAAGAGGTCATCTATATGACTTAATAGATCATGTATGATTTATCGGTATATATATTATATATGTGGAATGGTAAGAACATTAGTAATTAAAGAGTCATTATAAGGACTCAATAGGTAGGAGTTGTTTGTGTAGCATATGTGGTAACGGTTGTGTATTCAACCAGTAAGTAAGAAGTTAATAATGTGTGAGTTTTGGGACGACAAGAGTATGATGTATAATATATGTTCCAAGTAAAATAGATTATTAGCAAAAGTAATGTTGTGGAGTTATATTCCACAAAGCAGTAAGTAAAGGAGGGATAAATTAAGAATAAGTAAAGGTGAATGTATTAATGAAATTTCACAAGTAAACAATATTCAAATGAGTATTTGTATAAATATAATACAAATCCAAATTCATGTAACTCACAAGACTTTATAGTCTTACGAATGTGTATTTTATGTTGTGTATTCCAGGTATACAAGGATTAAAGAAGATGAAGTAAAATGATGTAATTATGGAATTGAATGTAATTGTATTCAATCAATATATTATGTGTAAGTCTTATTTCACTGCTATGGTTGTGTTGATATTCAGTTTGTGATTACCCAGATTTTTATTTCATGTGATATTGAAAAAAAAATCTCGGGTGTCTCAATACGGGGGTCGCCCGTATCATTGTTTCGATGTTCCAAGTTTTTGGATTTTTATTGGATTTTGAAGTTTGATTTTTGGTTTATGGATTTTGATCTATTGTACGGTTTTTGATGTTGTTTTAAGTTAATGAAAGGTTTTTACTTATGAACTATTTTTACCCTTTTGGGTCTAGAACTCATGTATTGGACTATTGGTGATATGAGTTCTAATATAATTTCCAAATGAATTGTTTGAACAAATTTTCCATATGATTTACAAGTGCCAGTTTACATAGACTTTAATTACAAAATATTTTTAAGTTGATAATTTACATTAGTATCTTATTGGGTCTAAAACTCATGTGTCTCACAAAACATTTCGTCTTACATATTATTGTTTTAATGCTATGTATTCTAGGAACATGTTGATTAACATTGGATAAAAGAAAGAAGGACTCAGAAGTTATATGTGGTTGTATATATAGAAAAGATGATCGGAAGATTGAACTACTTCTTAACAAGGTATAGTTATGTGATGGATTGAGAGATACTTTGGTGGGTATAATATCACCATTGTAGTTATGTTGAAATGTTTTAGTATGTCTCGAACCTTAATTGATTTATTTTGATTGAGTCGAGTCAGTATGAATTTTATCTGACTAGCCCAGAGGTCAGGCTAATTTGATTGGGTCGAAATCCAAATCGTCTCATAAACGTGAAATCCCCCCCCCCTCTACGTGTCATCGCTCTCCAAAAAATGTGATAGTGAAGTAATCCGTCAAATGAATAATAGCCAAAAATTGTCATGTTATAATCCAAAATATCAATTCTCAACCAATCACGATCAAGATAAAACCGAAGTCGGGTGCCAATAACGTACGAGTCGTTGCATCAAATAATAGTCAAAGTGTATCTAGACCAAAAACAATACCTAACTTCATAAATCGTCACCGAAGTCGGATGCCAATAACGGTTTTCGCCAAAAATCGTCAATTTTACAAAAATGACACTTCATTTTCAAACGATCATCACATATTCTACTCCTTTTTATGATCTAAAAAAATAAATCATATCAAAATAAATAAAGAAACTATCAAATAAATGAAAACGTTTATATTAATTCGTGGGTCCATAAAAAAAGCTGAAATTAATGTTGTAAAGTATATTGTTGATTTTAAATCACATTACTTGTATGATGTCAATTATAAGATAAAATAAAATATAGATTGATGGATGAATATAAAAGATAAAGTAAATTATAGTTTTGGTCATTGTGGTTTTCTCTTTTTTCATGTTTGGTTTAAGTTTTTTATTTTCATAGTGATGATCCTTGTGGTTGCAAAAAGTTTGCACTATTAGTCTGATACATGTAAAAAGACTAAATGATCATTTTTAATTTCTTTTTTTTAATTTATTGTTTAATTAGTTAATAAAAAAAAAAAACCCAACCCCTCTCCCCCCTCTCTCTCCTACATTCCCCACCACCTGTAAATGTTCATCATCCAAACCCTATGTCGTCGATAATAGTCTCTGCAACTACTCAGGTCTGTTGTACATCCATCCACTAAACATGACACGTGTTGCTGGTTACCATGACCATGTACTGGTTTATTCGATGAACTAGAATGAGGTGGAAGGGATGCTGTTGTTGAACTTTTTTGTTCCTTCTATTTCTTTATGTCCACCCAATATCTCTAAAAAAGTCATCTTGTAATTGTAAACATCTGCTTTTGTGGTGATAGCCTCGCCTGAGATCCACTCTACTTTGGTGCAACATACCCCCATGTTCCTCTGTTCTTCTCGTGGTCACTAAAACCCGGCAAAAATCTCGCCCCATTTATTTCGCCTAACAGAAATCTGAAACCTTTGCAGAAGAATCTTGTCGAGCAAAATATTTTCCGGGTTGATATCGCAATTATGATTCAATTTTCAACATTTTTCATGTACATAAACAATCCCTCTTTGCAGTTCCAATTGCAATTTTGAATCTAGATTCCCGGTCAAGATTCCGACCATTATTTCTCAAGCAAAAACTCAGCGGACCAAAGTTTCTTCTACAGGAATCGTCCTTGCAAAAGACCTCCACCTCGTCTGCGGTTGTAATTGGAGAAGCGGGGGTCGTGATGGTCATTGGAGAACTAAGGGTAGCAGTGGTAGGTGGAACGGCAGTAATGGCGAAGGTGATAACTGCGGTTGTAATTGCAAAAGTTTCTTCTACAAGAATCATAATCACTTTTATGTGAATAATAAAAAATCAAGTCATGATAATCAAATTAAACACACATTCGCATACATCCATCATATTCCCATTTAAGACAGTTTGAGAAATCAATTCCATCACACCAACACTTCTTCCATCTCCCCATTTTTTGCTTTTTATGTTGCTCCCATGTTATCTCATTTTCCCTTTTTATAGCTTTAATTTACACATGCACCTGTTGGGGTCAGTGATTTTAGGCATCGGCGGCTAGGAACTGACAGGCAGGATGCGTAAACATGAGTGCTTCATTATCGCCTAGTTCTCTAATCGATCTCATGAAAATCCTTCCCGAAAACTGACTGAAGCATTCGGCGATTTATCTATTTTTAACACCCTACATAATTTTCCAGATATGTCTATGAACGTGTGTGTGTGTGTTTAAGAGAGTATGTGTATTTATGTGTTGAGTTTAGGGATGGCAAAAACCCCCGTGGGACCCCGAACCCGTACAAGGGGTAATGTTATGAAAAATTCGGGGGTGGGGGCGGGGGCGGGGGCAAAATTACCCCCGTTTTGATTTCGGGGGCGGGGGCGGGGGTGGGCAACCCCGTCCCGAAACCCCGTGGGGGCCCGTTTATATATACATATATATATATATATATATATATATATATATATATATATATATATATATATATATATATATATATATATATAACCCAAAACAATAAATTTTCAACCCAAAATTGATTTTTTAGCAAAAAAAAAAAGATTTTTTTAGTTTAAAAATCGGGGGTGGGGAAACGGGGGCGGGGGCGGGGAAAAGTCTAGGGATTCGGGGGCGGGGGCGGGGGAAAACTTCCAAGGGGTTCGGGGGCGGGAGCGGGGGCGGGGGAAGCTATCCCCGTCCCGTTTGACCCCGTTGACATCCCTAGTTGAGTTGCAGGTGAGAAGAGAAGGAGAGAGGGGGGATGTGGGTGTTTTTTTAAAAGGAAAAAAGAAATTAAAAAGGGTAATTTAGTCTTTTTACATGTATAAGGGACCAATAATGCAAATTTTTTGCAACCATAAGGACCATGAATATGAAAACAAAAAACTTGGACCAATACCGAAAAAAAAGTAAACCACAAGGACCAAAACTGTAATTTACTCTAAAAGATAGAGTAAATAGCATTTTTGTTCCTTGTGGTTTGTCAAAAATTGCTACTTTGGTCCAAAGAGTTTTGGACTAGCACCACAGGTCCAAAAAGTTGATTTTTTTTGCAAGTTTGGTCCAAATTTTTTAAAAAAATGTTAAAATGACAGATTTGCCCTTATGTTTTCTGTTTTCATTTTTCTTAATTTATTATATGGTTTCGGATTAAAAAACAAATAAATAAATAAAATTAAACCCCTAGCCCCATCCTCCCCTTTCCTCTCTCTCTCTCTCTCTCTCTCTCTCTCTCTCTCTATATATATATATATATATATATATATATATATATATATATATATATATATATATATATATATATATATATATATATATATATATATATATATATATATATATATATATATATATATATATATATATATATATATATATATATATATATATATATATATATATATATACATACATATGATAATTAGCACTGCTCATCATCGATGATTATTGCAGTAGCTGTTATAGTTTCAGTTACAGTGTTAATCATTGATAATTAACACTGTTCATCATCAATGATTAACACTGTAATTTATTAACATACAATTTTAAGTAAAACATCATATTGCTTAAATGATTATAACAAGTTAACACATTACATATGCAATGAAGTAATAACATATATTAACACATGAGTGATCTAGTATTTTGCTCCCTAGCAAGTAACCAATGAATGAAGAACAACTAATCGAATTACGAATTTTTAAACCGAGATTAAGAGGCAAAAATTCATTGTTACGTTGCATGTTGAGAAGAGAATTGGTAAAGGTGTGGGATGTAGTTGGTAACTATTTAAAAAGAAGTCTGAACATGTAAATTAACCATTATACGTACAAGTGATTATAAGAATATTCTTTATAGAAAAAAGTGCCAACCATGTCATTAACTTCTTTTGCCAGTCCAGGCGCCTATTTAAGCTCATTAGTATTTACTCATATTTCCCCTGCTCTTCAATTACTAATGTGCTGCCATATATAAGAAAAAGAAGAGCATTAAATTAAATAATGTGAGATAGATTTTTGAAATAGAACGCTTTAATAAGAAACGTAAGAAAAATAAGAGAACCAAACTTGTGTTACTCGTGAACTCCATAAATCTTTTGATGGTTGTTACGCATACCATACTTTTGTAGTTCCAGGATAAGTCTGCATCTCATATTGAGATGCTGATACCAACCTTCATTGCGGTAATATGGTTGTTACTCATACCAACCTGTTATGAAACAAGAACATAACAAAATGAGTACATAACTTGAGGAAGATTCATGTAATATGGTTGCTATAAAACATGAATTGAACATAAGAATGGAAAATCATTTTAAAGTCAGTCAATAATACCATTCAAGTACTTCCTTTTTGGGGTGAAGTCAAACAAGAAAAATACATTTTTTGCTGTATGAGCCACCCTGAGAAATATATTCTGTTAATATTTTTTAATTATTATCAGACTGAATTTATTACATAAGTATAGGTTTATTATTTTGTCGAAATGTCACCAGGAATGCTAAACTCATCAGCATAATGATTAAAGTTTTCAAGTATGCTGCTCAGGAATAACATCTGAAGTCCTATTCTAGAAATGTAAAGATTACAGTAAATTAAGTAGATAGGATTTTAGCTGGTTATATCATAAAATGACAGCACAAATTCCATCCTCACTATCTAATATCCCAAAAGATGAAAACTCAATATGATGGAACAGAAAATCCAGAAATGTTTAAATAGGCTTAAAATAAGAAAAAAAATGATAGAAAATCAAGAGACAAATACACAAGATATCAATAAAGTGAAGAACATTTTTTAATTTTTACCGATTTACCTGAGAATTTCAGAAGCAAATATGATCCAACTCTTATAACCATGATTCCCATTAGCAAATGATCAAATCAGATGGCGAGAGAACGAGAGTGAGAGATAATGAGACATCGAAGGAGGAGGTTGAGTACCGACAGATTCTGATGGTGGCGTTGCACCAGCGTCGGTGATCGATGGTTGCAACAAAGATGACAATCAGAGGTGGGTGTGGTCTCATCGATTGAAAAGGGAGACATAGAAAGAGGAGGTTGAAGAACCGGTTGTGTGGGTGTCTGCTGGTGGCGAAGAAGAGATGAGATTCTTCCAGTTGTGTACAGATTCGATTAGGGCAAAGTCGTGAGGTCGAGAGAGAGGGAGGGAGAGAGAAAGAGAGATTTAAGGAGGTTTAAAATACGTTTTGCAGATTTTGTGGAAATCAAATTAAATGTAATTCCCACAATACCCTTATCTTCATTTAAAAGTTACACTTTCATCACCTAATTTCTAAAATTTACATAAATTGCATGTTAATATTAGCCCTAGATCTTGATATTTGGAAGGCTCAGATCTCTTCTCACTTTCTCAACCTTTTCACCTTCTCACTTTATCTTACCTATATATATATATATATATATATATATATATATATATATATATATATATATATATATATATATATATATATATATATATATATATATATATATATATATATATATGCAACTCTCCCTCATGGTTCCACCCTCTTCTTGGTCCCACCCTCTTCCTCTCTCTCCTAACTTCTCTCTCTCTTTCTCTTTCTTGCTTTAAACCCACCGTGAAGAACAAATGAACAAACCCATCTAGAGGTTTTCCGACGAGTTCTCTAATGTCCGGTGAGGTTTGGAGGTTTTCCTCACTCTTTCTCTCTTGCTTTAAACCCATCCGGCGTGGTCTCTGTGTCCGACAAGGTCTGAAGGTTTTTCAGTGTGTCCAACAATGGGTTTTAGATTTTGTTTTCAGATTTGACGTTAGGGTTTCAGATCAATGAGCTAGGGTTTCGCATAAATCAAATCACCACGATCGCGAGTTAGGGTTTACCATATTCGATTTATGTGTTGAATGTGTGTGTATGTTTGTGTTCTTATGATCTGAAAATCTATAATAAATCCAAGAACATGCAGTTTTGATGTGTGCGTCTATGTATGTGGCTTTGATGTTTTCATCAGAAATAAGTTTTCATAAATTTTTGTAATCTAAAACCCAAGAACAATGATCTATAAATGGTTTTGATGTTCAAATATGGAAACAACGATGAAGATAGAGAGAGAGGGGGGGAAGGGGGACAGGTAGGGGTTCGGTGGGGTTCTTTTAATTTTATTTTTTTGTTTTTTTTAAATCAGAAACCATGTAATAAATTAAGAAAAATGGAAAAAGAAAACATAAGGGCTGATCTGTCATTTTAAGAATTTTTAAGACAAAACTGCAAATTGGTCCATGTGAATTGCCAAAAATTGTAGGTTGGGTCCAAAAAGTTTCAACTTACATGAGACGTCCAAAATCAAGAATTTTCCATAGTTTTGGTCCCAGAAGGATTTAAAAAGACTATTTTACCCTTTCAATTTGTTTTTCCATTTTTGTTATTTATTTTATTTTTACTTTTATTAAAAACAAAGGAACCCCTCAACCCCCTCCCACCGGTACTCCATGTCTCTCTCTTCCACTCATACTCTCTCTTTCTCTATTGCTCTCTTTCTCTCTAGTGCTCACAGAAACATGATGACCAAGTAAATCACTCATTTAACCCCCGTCGACCTCCAACACAACTAATCGACACCACCTATCTCCATCGATAACCACGACAAACCCGCCTCGCATCGCTTCATTCCTTCTCTTTTTCTTTAGTCTAAACAA
This sequence comes from Cichorium intybus, assembly GCA_023525715.1. Classification (NCBI taxonomy): domain Eukaryota; kingdom Viridiplantae; phylum Streptophyta; class Magnoliopsida; order Asterales; family Asteraceae; genus Cichorium; species Cichorium intybus. The sequence goes on from CM042009.1 coordinate 37,371,703, forward strand.
TAAATTCACTCCTCTCTATTTTTAGAACCTGTGAACGAAGAACCTTTCAATGATTGCTTGAAGATACTGAAAACCAAGAATATACTAATTCATCTCTATTACATATCCTTTCAGTGGATGAATTTAGAACATGTAAACGAATATCCTTTTATTTTTTTATTTTTTTTGAGTTGGATTGAAATAAAACACAAAACAGATCCCACCCAAAGCCCACCGTAGTATGCACTAACGCGTACCTTCGAGCGAATTTTTCATAACATTGTGAGCTTTCTTAGTGATGACGTGAGCTTTCATCGATCACAGGACCATTTGAGTGACTGCTATTAACAAAGAGAGAGAGAGAGAGAGAGAGGTGGTGGGGGGTTTCAAAACCGATCATCGGTGAAGCAGATACATGTGGGATAAATTTACACGTTTCATACTAGGGTTGGGTGCACTTTGTAGCTAAAGGTAGATAAATCGACACAATAAAGAGAGAGAAAGAGAGAAGGGGTGAAGAAGAAGATCAAATAACACTAGTTGAGAAATTAAGTAGTGGTGGTGTGAAGGTTAAGGTTGAAGGATGGGGAAGAGAACGACACAGTATAGAGAGAGAGAGTGTGTGTGTGTGTATGTGTGTGTGTGTATGTGTGAGAGAAACAGAGATGGGGGACCGGTGGCGGGTTGGTGGTTTTTTCTTTTATTTTTAATTGAAAAAATATTAGAATAGGTATTAAGAAAATCAAAAAACAAACTAAAAGGGTATTTTAGTATTTTTAAAGCTGACAGAGACCAAAACCGCGTGAAATTCCTAATTTTGGACCTCTTATGTAAGTTGGAAACTTTTTGAACCGAATCCACAGTTTTTGACAAACAATAGGGACAAGTTTGCAGTTTTGTCAATTTTTTAAAAACTTTGGACCAAATTTGCAAAAAAAATCAACTTTTTGGACCTATAGTGCTATAAACTTTTTGGACCAAAGTAACAAGATTTGGCAAACCACAGGGACCAAAAATACAATTTACTCCTAAAAGATATATAGATATAGGTACACACCTTTACTTTTGTACAAACTTTAATCACATAAAGGAACAAAATTCACAATTGATATTTTTTCTATAAAAATATTTATTCTTGTGAAACTTTTTTCTGTTATATTAGAGTCGCGTACCAAAGTCCAGAGACCAATTATGAAATTCACTCAAACATCTATAAATTTCGAATGGGACAAAATGTACAGCCAATCTTGGAAGAATCAGACATAAATGAATCTAAAAAAAGCTTTGGACAGGTTATTTCCGTCATGATCATTGATCAAGATCTATTATTAACTCGAAACTTATTCCAATTCGAACGAACTTGCTATCATGAACACTCCTGGCGCACATTAGAGGCCACAGCTCTAGCCCAAAACTTGATATGTGCTTTCATGTCTTCTGATGAACTCTTATCAACCCATCCTCCTGGAATTACAGGAGCACCACCACCATTTTTGTTCTTCCCACTAATCTTTATGCTTTTGCTCTTGTGTCTCTCCATCTTTCTCATATCTCTAATCTTTTCTTCATCTAATTCAGGTTTTTTTCCCAAGTTTTCAATCGTCGCCTGCAAACCCCAACTATAATTATACACATAAATCTTGCAAAACTAGACGAATGGATGTGTACCTTAGATTTTTGTCTAGGAGGTTTGGATGTATGTGAAGAGTTCATGGATGCTTGTCTTATCAATCTCCCCAAAGTAAACTCGCTTTCTTGATCTTCTTCTTCTTCATCTTCTTGATCACTTTCACCTACAGAAGTTGACATGGATGGGGCTTTCGCTACAAAATATTGTGTTTCTATTGAATTTTGCAAAGATGGTGTCCTAGTTAGAGTTGGCGGAGCAATGGGTCGTTGCTTTCTTGAGGAAAAACTTGAACCTTTTGGCTCGATGGCATCTTCTTGATCACTTCCATCTACGAAAGCCATTAAATTAGGACTAGGGTTTTTATTTTTCATCAGAAAAGATTGTGTTTCTATTGAATTTGGCAAAGATGGTGTTCTGATTAGACTTCGAGGAGCAATGGGTGGGTGCTTTCTTGAGGGAAAGCTCGAGTTGTTTCTGTCACTATTCTTGACAATGGGTTCTTGATTCGAACGCAAAGGAGGAAGATGATGAATAGGGGGGTAAGTACTAGAAGTAAGATCAGAATGACATCTAGAAATGGTTTTTGGTTTTGTGTGGAGTAAGTTTCCAAAGAACCAATTATCTTCTAAAAGATCTCCAGGCTCATCCATTTAACACACAGTCTTGATGGATCTTATGGATGACGATGATGAGATCTTGCGTGGATTTGTTATGATGCTAGAAAAAACGGTGAATGAAGATGGTTATGATTGGAGGAAGGTGAAGTGGGATTGACTCATGTGGTTTTGAGATTGCTGCGAATTTAAATGCATTAAAAAAACGATTTGTTCGATACAAATGAGCAATGAATGTAAAAACGAAATCCATACTCCTTTGGTTTACATGACAATGTGCATGAATTTAAGGACTTGGAGGTTGGGAAGTGAATAAGAAAAATAGAAAATAGATATTGCCAGCGACTACCCATGTGCATGTTCTTTGTTTATGGACTACTACTGTACCACAAATCATATTCTATCCTTATATATAATCGATTATCTTAAATCTACTAATTTGTCTAACAAATTATTCTTTTTTATGATCAGATTTGCTAAATATGTTATTATTGTTACAATATATTTTTTCCATGAATACGTAAAATAAACCAAATTTGATATCAGAATATTCGGTTTGATAACCTGCTACTAATTCTTCTTCTGCTTCTAGTAAATCAAAAGGTAATCGTTCACACTCGGCTATGGAAGAAATTAGAAAAACTAGAAAGCTATATCCGAAACGTACGAAATATAGTAAATATCGTAAAGGCAGATGTAGTAGGGGAAGGTACTTTCGAAGGATATCGGGACTCAATTCAATTTAGTACTACCCTTCCCGCCAGTCTGCCCTTCCCCGAGTCTTTCTCACTCCTCTCTTTGATCACGTTTTATGGTGTTTTCAAAGATAACTAGGCTATACAAATAAGACTAAGCTTAACGGGCTCATGATACATACAATTAAATACACAATAACAATGTATACTGACATCTTCCGCAGTTGGATCAGGATGAGGGAGATTCGGCACGTTCAAACTAGAGCGTCCGTATAACTTGTATAAGGGAGGGTGATCTCACTCGGCCCCACCCAACCCAACTCGGTCAAGTGACTACTTGACCTCCAATATTTGAACCTATATAACTTCCTCATACTAATTCCAATTGACTCGGTTCTTTATTATTATTATTATTATTATTATTTTTCTTTGTGTTGTTTATCCCAATAGTTTTCCATTGATATATTATAATCGTAATATGGACATTAGGAAGTCGTATTTTTTTGAGCTCCAAAGTAGGTACTTAGTACAAAGTTGAACTTTTCTTAGACTTAGAAATTTTTCTAACTTATGTAGTTTTTCCCTTAAATTCAAATAGTCATAACTTCTTCATATGAACTCGGTTTGAGGTGATTCTTTTGCCATGAAGAATTTTCAAGAATAATAGAACTTTCATATATTGAATGTTTCCTGAAGTCCCTAGGTTTCGATTTTATATAAATCGTGAGAATTTAATCATTTCATATGTTTGAAAGTGTCATTTTCAAAGAGCCATAACTCATTCGTTTCATATCTATTTTTGTTTTATTCTTTTTCCTATGTCATCTTTGTTATATAAACTACAACTTTACTTTAGAAAGTTTCCACTCATGAGTTCAAAATCTCGATTTATTAAGCCTAAAACATGGCTTCTTGAAAATGTTCATATTTCGCCAGCTTTCATTTCGATTGTTATCTAACTTTGCAAGTTCATAACTATAAGTTCTTCATTAGAGCTTGTTTTAAGTATATAATTTCATTATTACATCTACTACAACTTACCTTTTTCCACTTATTATTTATCGTTCCTTTAACATAGAGTTTAAGTAGCCTTGAACTTGGTTACTTGCATAATTTCATGTGAAATATATAAATTTCACATTCTTTCCATATTTGCTCTTATACATAATATACATGTATCATAAGCATATAAACTCATAGATTTCCATGTAATTTGTTAAAGGTGAAATTTTATATTGCTTAATATCTTGGCAAACATCTTGAGTTTTCTAACATCTTACATTGTGAATATTATTTTTTGTTGTTTTTAGAAAGGATAGGTCGAAGGATACAGATGGACTTTAGACTGAGTCAAATACATTTTGCTCACAAGCATCACCAACGGCCAAACCATGTTCCAATGTTCGAGTGTAGATAAGAAGGCATTTCTGGATTTGTAGGACTAGTTGTTAGTTTTTGAATTGAAACCAAGTGTAATTTTGTATGAATAGCATGAGCCACGAGAACACTAAACATACACATTCACTTAGAAAATACTTTATACTCTCGTAATTAATTTTTAATAAAATTTTAAGGTAGAGTGAGGGTTGATACCTCCCGAGGTTTTATGACGGAGATCTTAAGAGATCAAGGGCTTTCCTCGTAACATCTTGTATGCTTTCTTTACATTCACCATCATCTATTTTGCAAATACACTAATACAATTGCCACATCCCCTTTTCAAAATTAGTTATCTATTATTGTTCTTTTTGTGTCAAGATTAACTATCCCATTTAAGATATGAACCAAGATCAACAATAAAATCACAGGCCCTAGCAGATTTTGTGGCAGATTTTAGTACACATATCTAACCAGAATTAGAAAAGGAGGTCTAATGGCTTCTAGATAATGACATACCCCAAAAGTAGACACTCTTCACCGATGGAGCCTCAAATTTCAAAGGGACTGGAGTAGGTATTGTACTTAAATTGCCACAAAGGGACACATTACCCCAAGCAATTAGTTGTGAATTCCATGCAACGAATAATGAAACAGAATATGAAGCATTAATAACCAACCTATAGCTTGCTCAGGATCTTCATGTCAGAAATCTCTAGGTAGAGTGACGGTTGTCACCTCCCGAGGTTTTATGACGGAGATCTTATTGTCGAGAAGATTAACAATAGCTTTGATATGAGTGTAGTAATATGTGAAGGAGGAATCACCACTGTAGACATTATGAAGCTCATTTTCAAACTGAATAACTTTCATATATTTATTGTTGTGAAACAGGGGTATCACGATTCTTCCATACATGTTGTGTGGTAGTGTCTTTCTTCAAAATTATTTACAACACTGGTCGTGAAATTATTCCTATAGATCCACAAGTTCACAATGGAATCAATGTGGTTCCATTCAGTGTCGTTAGAAGTAGTGTGGCCTTATGATTTGGTTCACCAAGGTGATCAGCAACAGTGTGACCAATGTAGTAGGTTTGGATTGATTTTCTTTAAACATCGCAATTCAAACGATCCAGATCAAGAATAAGTGTTGATGTATGCTTTTATTTTTGTGATTTCATAGGGTTTTTTTTGTGTTTTTGGGTGTTGCCATTGAAAATCGACAAAATAGTGGAGGTCCGGAGGAGGAAAGGAGAAAGAATGGTGATAAATTAGGAAAGAAAGTAGAGATCAAATTTACTCTGATATCATAATATAATATATTTTCTCATGACTAACTTCTTCTCACTAATCACAATATATGACGTTTTCAAAGATAAATGGGCTATACAAATAAGGCCGAGATAACAGGCCGATAACCCATATAAACATAAATACGCAGTAACAATGTACACTAACAATTATATATATATATATATATATATATATATATATATATATATATATATATATATGTGTGTGTGTGTGTGTGTGTGTGTGTGTGTGTGTGTTATTGAGCATCCGTATTAACACTTGATCATTAGAATATCTTTGGACACTATTACGAAATGACCCAAATAATTGTTTTTTAAATTTAATGACTTAATTAGCATATATATTTTATTAGCTAGGATCAAATGTAACTAAATAAATATTGGATAACATTGTAACAAATGTGGACCAATTATTTTATATTTGGAGACATATAAATCAATTAATTTTAAATTAATGTAATCCTATAATTAGGGATGAGCAAATGGTCCTCAAAACCGAGCCCAAGCCCAAGAACCGAGGAACCGGACCCAAGATAAGGAACCGACCATGTTACTTGGTCGGTACTCGGTCCGTATATTTGGCTTAATTCGGTCTTGGTCCTTCTCGGTCTTGGTCCTTCTTGGTCTTGGTCCTTCGGTATTGTCGTGTTCTCGGGTACGGAACCGACCGAAAGTTTAAAAGACATTAAGATTATAATGTAGGCCTTTGAAATTTTTACGCTTGGTCCTGCTTGGGTAAAACCCGACCAAACCCGAGCAAACCCGTACCCGAACCCAAGACCAAGTCCCATGGTTTGGTCGGTCCTCGGTTCCATCGAATGTCTTCCCTTGGTCTCGGTCCGGCTCGGGTTCAGTCCTGGTCGGGTCGGTTCCAGGACCACGCTCACCCCTACCTATAATTATGGAAATTGATTCTTATAATTAGGGAAATTGCTTTGTTTTCCTGAATTCTCATTGGTTCATTCAGTCACTCAATAATTATCGGTTTTAGAATAATCTAACTCTATATTCTATTACTCAAGTAAAATGATTTGATGTGTTTTTTTTTTTCTTCTTCTTCAGAATACCGTGTTATTAAATGGTAGTATGTCTTTACTTGAGGGACGGTATTATATATTTGAATATTTACATAAAAGCCCGTCAAAGATACAAATGTTGAAGAGGAAACATCATGACTCAACGATGAAAGAAAGATAAAGATACAAACATGTACGTTATATTATGTTTTACGCATTTTGATACCGACAACTGCCAAGAAACATAGAAAATACACAAACATACCAATGTTATAAAATGCAACTAGGTGTTATTTTTGTTCTCAAGTTAACGAATTTAAGATACTTTGATAAGCTATAGATAGTTTTTTTCAATTTTATGCAACATAAACGACTTTGAAAAGTAGGGAAAAGAGGTTCCCACATTGAATCCTAACATTTTCACAAATATCTCATTTTTATTTTTTTGAGTTAATCACAAAAATATCAAAACTGGAAGTGTGGTTACATAAATTTAACCACATTTTGAACAAATCACATAATAGGGACTCGTTTCATAAATGAAAATCACGAAATTACTTTTTCAGGAAATGCAGTTTTCTCAAATTTTCTTTTTGAAAAACAAAACTGCATATATTATTTATAAATGTTTTCTAGTGACCACAATTCGTAAAACGTACCGCAACATAGATAGTTATTTTACGACAGATATTGAAAGCATTCATTTTGTGTAATGACTAATGAAGCTCCCATTTTGGTCAATTTTATGATTAGCCCATTACATCTTTCATTTTTCCGAACGTGCAATCATTGTTTTCAAAAAAGTTTCCAAACATTATTTACTCAAACGATACTTTATAGTTTATACAAATATCATCTAACAAAGAAAAAAAAAAGAGAAAAGAAACAAGACTCAGGTAGATCCAAAACATAGTGGTTTTCTTGGAAGCTTATTACAAACTTCCAAGATGCAACAAACATATATCATATTCATGTTACCATGCCTTCTCAAGACACGACAAAAATTCCCCACCAAAATATAGCAATCCTAATCAAGAATCATTTCTTGAACAAACACAACCTTAAACTTCTAGGGCTTTTTTTTTTTTTTTATATAAATTGTTCAATCAGAATCTTCTTTTTCTGAATCCTCTGTGAAATCCTCTATGATATTTGGTCTACCAGTCTGCTTGTTCATAGCACGAGATTCCTCAATTTCAATGAGTAACAAAGGGTCACACAGCACTCTTTCTGCAATAATTATTTTAGGACATGCTGAAAAAAGAAAACAAAAAATGGTAAGAAAAAAATAAAAAATTGATCATATTTATTTACAAATAACAAGATATCTTGAATGTACCTGCCATTGGACATTTAGGTTGTCCATGCTTTGACCTTACGTACTCCATGATAACCTTCTTTTCATATATATGCTTGCAATCCATGCTGTAACACCATATTATGGTGAGATCAATAATGAACCGTAACTATGCAAGAAATAGCAACGTACTTTTGTATATTTGTTTATTATAACATCCTACTTTCATTTTGTCCTATTACATAATTTGGTAGACTTATCAAAGAACAATGTCCTAATATGAAAAAGATTGAAAATATTTTTCAAAGTACAATGACTTAATAAGAAAAAAATTTGACATTGATAAGTGGGATGCTGTAATACACGAATAACTAAAGCTACATTGCTGTTTCTTGCATTAAGGGGTTTAATGAAGATAAAGCTAGCGATTTTTTATATTATTTAGTATTTTTATTATATATTGCATAGAGATCAAACCTGCGAACAGGTTCTGAGAGTTCAGTAACAGGTTTGCCACTTAGAGGACAAGTGATATTTAAAAGGATGCTTTGTGTGCTAGTCATTACAATATCTTCTTGTTCCTCACCAGGCATGGGTTGTCCAGAATTATGCACATTCTGTATGAAACAAAAGAGAATTAAATTCAGAATACTGAAGAAGATACAAAGACTATGTTGATGCATAACAATTGATTAACTTGTGGGACAGATGGAATCTTACCCAGATAGCTTCTCTGAATTGGCGTAACTGTTGATTAACTTGTGGGACTGATGATGAACGACGTTTGGCTTTTGCCATCTCCTTGTCTAACAGGCTCTTGAAATCAGTCAGCTGCGAATTAGAGTGATTAGAAAGAATTGTGTTGGAATAAACATTTAACTGAATCCGACTAAGATAAACGAGACTGAAAAACGAAGGATCATGTATAAAGAAGTTGGAAATAGATGGCGAGTCCAGATACCTGGTTACTAGGGCGATAATTGTTTCCAACAGAATCAATTGCAGTAGAAAGATTAGCGCATTCCTCATAAGTTTTCAGTAACTCCGTAAACTCGGCTTCAAGTTCATTTACCTGTAGCATTGTGGATTTAAATGGTTCACTCTCTATATGGATTTGGGTGTTACTGGTGTACTGTGTAACTCTTTCATATAGAAAAAAGATGTGGTTATTTGATTGATATGGTGTGACAACTTGAAATTGAAAATTGAAACCCTAGAAATAAAATTGAAGTACCATTTGGGTTTTGTGTTGTCTCTCCAGACTAACCCCAATTTCCTTCATGGAAGTCATAGCTTTTCGAATATCCTGAAACAAAAAATCAATTAAACAGTCGTTTGATATACAATTGGATGACTTTGAGGAAAGCAAATGACGAAAAAAGCGTATATTTACGGCAAGTAGTGATTGATTATCATAGCAAAGGGTGGAAGCGGCTGATTTTATCCTCGATGCACCCGAATCGCTTCGAGGAGCTGAAGTCGATGCCATGACGCCGGCGTTCTCTGGCTTTTGCTTTACCGATCTAACATGTGGGTGTGCTCGGTAATGGCGGTCTTCGGCGGGAAATCAAAGTGGGAAAAAGAATTACTACAAAATTACATAAATGGTACCTTTGATTGTCAAAAAAATACCATCACAGGTCCTTTTTAATATATATGGACATGAATGGTCCTTTTCAGCAACACTAATACACTATGCATACTGTGAATCCTTTATTTCTTTTGATTTACATCGTTAGTTAGCCAATGATAGATGATTGTAAAATTACCAATATACCTATTCTTTTATTTGTTTTCTTTATTTTTTAATTTTATATAATTAAAAGATTTCGATTAACACCGTTTGTAAGTTTTTGATTAACACCATTTGCTTGGTATCGCTAAACGTCTCCCTTGACAGTTGACATCTCTTGGATCTCAATTTCTCCGAATCACAAGAAAACCTTCGATATTGTTTCCTTAATCAACGACACCAAGGAAACTAAAATCTGAAAACGAAAAAAACCTTGACATCGCCGATCACGCCCTCACGAAAACGAATACGAAATCCAGATAGCGATTTAGGGTTAGTCCACCACTCCGTTGGTGTCGTGCTCACAGGCCTAACAAAGTCGACTTCACCTTGACACCGCCGATCACACCCTCACGAAATCGACAACAATTTAAGGTGTCTAAGGTACGTCTTCGTGATTGCATCTTTAATTTCTTACTGTGTGTCCCAATGTACTTGAATGACATGTCGTAATTTTTAGATTTAATCGATGCTACGTGTGGATTTGACAGATGGATTTCGTTTTCGTGAGCGGTGTTCAAACCTTGGCTCCGATTCCACAATCACCTTTGCTTTCTCAGTCACCGCCACCGCCGGCAGTGCAGAGGCTAGGCTTGGTGGATGAGAATGGGGTGATGAGTAATGATTTTGAGGTCGGGGAGTTTGATCCGGATGTGATGGAGAATTGGAATAATGAGACGGAAGTGTCGGAATGTGATAATGAACAGATTAATGTTAATGTTAGGGTTTGGAAGTTTGGGATGTGTCCGACGAACATGAGGCATGAGGGAGTATATACCTTGATTGGACAATGGGGATGCCATCAATAGATTAAAATCAACAAATAAAGGGGAAAATATAAAGGAAAAAAATAAAAAAGGGTATGTTGGTAATTTTATAGCCATTTGACCTTGGCTAACTAAAGTTGTAGTCAAAAGGACGTGGTGTGAATAATATTGCTGAAAGGGACCATCCATGTCCACATACATTAAAAAACACCTACATTGTATTTTTTAACAATCACAGGGACCATTTATGTAATTTTGTCAATAAATATTATCCCTTTCATGAATTTTCTTTAACAAATCTCCAATAAAATCTTAATATTTTGGCTCAGTTTATGAAAAAAAATATCAAATTAATTTTTATTAACAAAAAGACAGAAAACCGGCTAATGGTGAGACTTTTCCGTAAACTGTGAGAAAATATTAGGACTTTATTGAAAAAATAAAACATGTAGTTTCTATCCTTTTTTATTAATAATAATTAATTTGGGACTTTTTTGTTAATAAAAATTAATTTGTGACTTTTTTGTTAATAAAAATTAATTTGAAACTTTTTCATAAACTCAGCCAAAATATTGGGACTTTAATGAAGATTTTATTAAATCTTGTTTTTATTTTTTGTTTTGAAAAATCTACTTTTACTAAAATAAAAGAACAAATTTCAAAAAGGACCCTAAGTTTTCAAAAAACATCAATTTTGATCATGTGTTATATTTTTCTCAATTAAGTCACTAAGTTTTCAATTTTTTTTTCAATTAAGTCACTATGTTTTCAATTTTGTTTCAATGTTAACCACTTGACCGGTCAATTGGGTTGTCAGTCTTTGATTATTTGATGTTGACATGGCATGCTGACCTGGCACCTAAGTGTCAAAATTGAAACAAAAATGAAAACATAATGACTTAATTAGAAAAAACTGAAAACTTAATGATTTAATTGAAAAAAACAACACAATGTCAAAATTGAAATTTTCTGAATACTTAGTGTCTTTTTTGGAATTTGCCCTTTATTAAATTTCAAGATTTATTTATTGTTAAAATGTAACCAAATTTTTTTTATTTATTATATTAGTTGTCATTGTATAATTAAAATTTGTATAAATTTTTTGCTAATATGCGCAACATCTTTGGGGGCTCAGTAAGATTTTTTTTCTTAAAATAAACTTACCTCCCACTATAATGGTAAGTCTTTAGTGGTCCCGGCAGTATCGCCGGCGAGCCCACACGAACACGCCTCACATTTCTCTCGACTCCGTCTGACTAACATTGGATTTTTCTTTGTTATTTGAAATTTTACAATTTTAAAAGCCTACTTAAATTTAAAAGTAACATTGTTTTCTACTTTAATTTTGGACAAATTAAAAAAAAAGACACGAAAAATCCAGTGTTAGTCAGATGGAGTCGAGAGAAATGTGAGGCGGGTTCGTGTGGGCTCAACGGCGTTACTGTTGGGACCACTTGTACAAAGGCCTCAAGACCCCTTGTGCTGCAGGTTGACAGTAGATGGTGGTGTAGCGGGTTGGTATACCCTCCCTTTGACAACCTTTTTCATAAAAAAACGTTTTAATTTAATTAAACTATTTTGCATCCCTTTTAATATATATATATATATATATATATATATATATATATATATATATATATATATATATATATATATATATATATATATATATATATATATATATATATATATATAGACACACATTAACAAAAATATTTTACTCACCACCACTAGAAATACATCATTCAACCATTTCAAAATAACGTGCCTTTAGGATCAACGACAATATCTTTTCAGGATTTTAATTATCGATGACTTTATTTACTATATTTTAAATTAGTTAATATTTAATTTAAATATTAATTTTATTTTTGGTTTTATTTTTTAATTTTTAAAATAGAAATACTGATGTAACATTGAAAGTTGGGAACGACCAAAAAAATTAAGTTTTTTTCATATGCATTTATGTATATACATATGCATATCACAATTAAAAAAATGTTTTTTTTTTGAAAATTTTTTATTCTTCTTGTTCGCATAAAAAATTTGAGACTGTTTTTTTAATATTGTGTAGGAAAAAATTCATAAAAAGGTTGTCATTTGAATTTTACTGTATATAATTAATACTATTTCACATTTAGGAAAATGTGTCGAATTTATATAAATAATCCCTTCTTAATAGAGTAATTATATAAATGCTCTCTGTTTAATGAAACTACAACCATAGTACCTGCATGATAGCGACTTCACAGTTACGGCCCCTGCGTTTCACAAAGTAATAGTAATTGTCCTTTTCTAATAGCAAATTTAAAAAGTTATCATTCTGATCTTAAAATTACCAAATTGCCACTACATTTAAGAAAACTACAAAAATAGTTCCTGCATAATCGCAAATTCCAAAAATAGTTTTTGTTTTTCACAGAATTATAGATATGGTCACTGTCTAATAGCGAAATAACAGTAATGATCCTTATGTTTCACAAATTTAAAAATGGTCAATATCTTATAACAAATTACATAATTGGTCCTTGTGTTACATGTAAATTACATACATGGACCTTATGTAAAAGACATTACATAAATGGTGTCAAAGATATATAATTAATAAATCTGATGCAACGTACGGACAATCCCACTAGTTCAATACTACGCTTTGTTCTTGAGTTTTTTAGATGAAGGAAAGGGAATAAAAGGAGATGGAGGGGCTGGAATGGAAGAAATGAAAGGAAAATATAAATGTTTAAGTGTGATCTTGAGTTGGAGGAATATGAAATGGAATGGAAGGTTTTAGGCTATTTTTACCTTCTATTCTTAAAAGCCCAATTTTGAACAGAGGACTCCTTAGCCTTTTTTGTCTTCTTATTTGTTCCATTTCATCTCTTCCATCTTAAAAAAAAACAAACAAAAAAAAACAAAAAGAAAAACTTGATAACAAATTTTTCTCTAATCTCCTTCTCTTCCCTTCCATTCCACTACTTATAAAAACTCAAGAACAAGATGCAAGTATAACAAACATAATATTAAACTATAAGAGGCTTTATAATTTAACAAAGTTATTTTGAAACATAACATCAATTATGATTCAATATTACGAATTAGAAATTATAAAAAAAAATTATGTGTAAAGATTTATCTATACTTTTATAAATAAATAATACGTATTTTAGGATATTTAGATTTTTTTAGTAAAGATGAAGTCAAGTGTTCAACCAAATAAGTTATCTTGGGAGTGAAAACAAACCAATCTAACACAAATTGAGACGTGTACATGCGTGTAATTAATTACAAAAAAGTTCTAATCAATGCATTTTACAGTCTCGTTACATTAAATCAATGGACGGTTGGTTCTCGTGGTTTAAAAATTAGGGTTGTCATCGAATTTCGAATCTGTATATACGAATATATGAATTTGTGTGTGGTTGGGAGGTGATGTTTCATATCAAACGTGATAAATGCAACAGCTTTCATAGTCAAACAAAACGACGATGTCACGATGATACTTCTTTAACATATATTTTGCCAACAAATCAAGCCGACGTTGAATTCCTGTTCCACTGATGGCCCTGACCAGTGTCCAACTTGGCTTGCAAATCTTGAACCAAATTCATGTACAGTCCTTTTCTGCTCGTTACAAAGTCATGTTGTCTCGGTCATACTTACGTCCAGTGGTGGATCCGGGCCCCCTATTTTTTCAACCAATTGTAGAAGGATGCAACATTTCCAAGTTAAAATCTCTTCTCTGATCAATGATCATTATTTCCTTCAGCAACTATGGACGGTGCATTAACATCAGCATTAACTAGTTGTTTTCTCAAAATGGGATATACCAAAATTCATTTAAAACAGCCGAAAAACCATCATTCAGAATGATGAAACCTGCATTAAATAAAAAGTCTGCTATAATGAAAAACTTTGGACATCAATCTTTACATCCTTTAGAACGTCTTAATGGACAACAAAGGTGAACAAGTCTTTGGTTCTAAACTACACCGATTATCTACAAATATGGAAGAGATCGACAAACATGAACTGTTACCGGCAGTGAAGATATTTTCTCCCTCTCTAATCAGTGTGTACACGTGTATATATAAAATAAACATAGGCCTTAATATCATTAAATTGACTGCATAACAACTCATGTTGAGTAGTAGTCCTTCAAGTTTCTTTATTAGCACTACAGCCCTTCAACTTTAGCACTTTTAACTTTAGCTTACAGGACACTCCTTACATCTTTATTTCACTTTATCTATTTCTCCCAGGACATGGTCATCTATATACATACCGTCCACAAAATATTTTCCCGCACAATAATCAATTATATATCGTCCAATATGAGGAACAGTCAACTCAAACAAATATGATAACTGAACGTGATAAAACCAATTAACAACCTAAATCAAAGCCATAATCTCAAGCAAGTATATGTTAATAAGTAAAGATGCATACATCTATACATCTCCATCTATTCCAAAACTAGAAAAATCTACCGTTTGTCCAAAACTGAAAGAGAGTCTAATTGATTAATTGTCTCGTTTAAAATTTTGATATGTCATAACTTTGAATGAAAATAACTTGTTTTTATTGTTTGGTTTTGGCCCTATCATTTATGGCATGTTACGTATGGGATTTGCATAAAGCACTTCACAAATAACTGATGTCAAGTAACTCTAAAATTATGTCGAACATCACAATACGTTCAGTAAATTTCGATGTAATATGAACATCATAACAAAAACTTAAAGGGGTCGAAGTGTGATTCTGTGAAAATAGAACGGCTAGTTTGTCAAGGGAATGGTCCCATGTTTGTTGAAGAGAAGTTAGAACCCCACAGAAGTCATAAACCTATAAAAGCCAAATTTGAAAGTCAATAGACAACTTTTTGTATTTTATAATATGATGCGACATTCATTTTTTATGGATTTACACGTAACAAACAACATATTACACTGGGTTTTATTTTAGGGATTTTTATGGAAAAAGATTACGGAAAAGTTCTAAATTAATTTTTTTTATAAAAAAGGACAAGATACGGGATCTTGTATTCAATTTGAACCCTTTGTTCCGGTAACACTGGAATCTGAAACACCCTCGCTCAAGGCTTTTCATAAAACGTCATTTTAACCCATGGTTTATCATCATTATTCCATAAAATCATCCTTTAGTGAAAACTTTAGTTTCAACATCTTCAAATAAGTCATTTTCTTTCAAAACCATTTTAAAAACACATGGGGTTTAATGAGAAATAATTTAAGGTTAAGTTGCGGAAAACATCGTTTGGTCCCATTTTAGATAAAACATTTTAGTTTATAAAATAGCGAGGTTGTAACAATTCAAATACCATTACATAGCTCAAATGATACCACACAAACCGTGGCCTTCTAAACATCCATCTCTTCTAAGTCATCTAAACTCCTCAACCTGAGTACACATCAAAATAAGTTAGGCAATTGAAATGCCTAGTGAGTTTACCCGAGGTTGACCCATTTCGAGTGAGTAGTGAACTACCGCACTCGGGACGAACCCCCAAAATAGTTTTAACCCACACTTCAAAAGTTGTTTAAGACTTCATAAGAATTTACTCAAAATGGATAGTTATGATATGCAAATGCAATGCATGATGCAACTATCCCAACCCACGTCCCTCTCATAAAAGTCCAACTCACCACAATGGCACCTACCTGAGTTCACAAATGACAAGCACAGAGCATGTCACTCGATCCCCGTATAGGCTAAACTAGGACTAGTGGCCATCACACTAGCCCCATGAGGGTTAGCAACTCCCTCATGCGATTCCCTAATGTCGGGAACGGTTTTCCCTAAATCCGGGACAAGCATCTCATTTTGGGCATTTTGCCCATGATTTCCCTAAATCCGGGACAATCATGATTTTCCTAAATCCGGGACAATCATTTCATCTTCGTCATAAGGTTCACTCGGTCAATCCCATCCTATATGCAATGCAATGCACAAATAGGATGCTCAAAACATCTTTCAAAACATCATCAAAATCTTTATTTGAAAACATCTTTAGAAACTCATTTTCATGCAATGCACAAGTAGTAATCATATAACACATTGCACATAATAGCATGCATGAAAAGTATTTGATAACACACACCAAAGATAATAGTTGGGATGTGTACTCCCGGTAAACTCACCCAAGGTCAACTGACGAGTCAACACTAACTCCACACTAGGTTGATGCATTGGAGGTGCTCCTAGACATCATCTCATCCATCACATTCTCTTAGTTAAGTGCTAGCTCAAGTCCTTAGTCTCACCTTCAAGTCATTACAACATATCTCCTTCCTACAATACAAGAATGGAAGGTATCATACTCGTTTCATCTAAAAGTCACACTATAATTACTTCTTTAGAACCAAGAAGGAACAATCATCCAACATCCAAAATGAAGTCCTTGACCCTCTAATATAAGGAAAATCTTAGTTGAAACATCCCCAAAGTTTGGCATTAAAACGAGGACCCAAAACCCAAACCATAAAGCTCAAAACCTAAAAACTGACATTTCTGGCCAACCCAGGCTACACGGGTCGTGTAAGACCCAGGGCAAAACTAATCCGAAGCCCCAGAGACCCTACACGGGTCGTGTATCAGCACACGGGTCGTGTACGCTGTGCAGTAACTTGGTTTTTGGTGATTTTAACCCCCTTTTGACCCAATTGAAGCTCCAAATCAACCCAAGACCAATTATACATGAAAATACACATTTAGTAACTCATTTATAAGTATTCAACTCCCAATCCAAGTGTTCATGACTTAAACCAAAGGAAACCACAATTCAAGTTCTTATCTCTTAACAAGTGGTTAATAAACTATGGTTCAAGTCAATCATTACTCTAAGCACCATTAAGTACCCAATTAAGCTCTTAACTAAGGTCATCCCTTAAGGGAGTCATTCCCACACAACTTTAAAGAATATAGCCTCATGGAATTCCCAATTCCAATCATTGGTTTAAATGGTTAAAACCCATGGAATACCCAATTCCAATCCATCAATTGATAATTACAAGTGAAGATTCCTTCTTCCATTCCATGGAATCATTAGGAAATGATCCTTACTCCACTTATACTTTCAAATTGATGCAATAAACCCATTCATCCATTAAACAAGAGATCCATTTATCATAATCATGAACAAAACCCATTTCAACACCCAATTCCCATTTTCTAGTGATTCATGGTTTAAGACTATAATCAAAGGTTGGAATCCTTAGGGAATCATTAGAAATGAGTCCCCTCATCCAAAACTACCATGATCATCCATTAATTTCTAGATTCCTCAACAATTCATCAAATCCCCAATTTCTAGGGTTCATAACACCCAATTCAATCAAATCTAAGGATCTAAATCATCCATGGATTGGATGTTGATCCAAACAACTTAGAAGCATCAAATAAACATTGGGGAATCATAGGAAGAACCTCATCCCATCATAAAACTCGGATTGGGTCCAATCCCCAAACCCAAACTCGAAATTTAAGGCTAGAAAGGTGGGTTTATACCTTAGATTGCTTGGAATCTTCAAGAACTTTGATCAATCTTCAAGTTATTGCATCTTATCCCCCATGATCTCTCAAAATCGCCACTCTCTCCTTCTCTATCTCTCTAAATCGTGTTTTTGCTGAAATGGGGGAAACCCCCTTCAAAAACAAGTCATCTTTCAAGAAGTTGCAACAATAGTCCCTCTAGTTTGGTCCTTCTTCACCCAACACCCCAAAACTCCATTATTCTCATTAGAAGTCTCCAAATTCATAAACATGCCCCAAATACAATTATTTATTTCACTTGAGTCATTCTCTAGGTCAACACTAACCCTTAGTTTCCCAATTTGGCACAAATGGTCCCTTACACTAAAATCCTTCCCAATTTAGATCCTTAATGAAATTTAAGGAATTATTAGACCTAATTTAAACTCCACCTCAATTCTTTTAATATATCTTCTAATTTTCTAAATCCATGACTAGTCCAATTTACTTAGGGTAAGTTTGGCCAAATTGACACTTTTCGTCCTTATGACAAAATTTATCACATTTGGTTACAATTAGGTTTTAAAACTATTTTTGGCTCATTTATTCACAATATAAAGATATAACAAAATATTAAATTTATTTATTTATTTACAAATTAAGTTTTTATTCGTCGGTTTAAGCCCAAAACTCCTAGGCCCAAAACACGGATGTTACAGAATCATCCGGCAAGGTTGGTTATGTGGCCATAATAGACGACCTGGAAGCCGACTCAACTGCCAAACCATCCCACCCCCTCATTAATTAGGGTTTTTAACTCGAACAATAAAAATTGTTTCTTCCTCTCCACTCTCGCCTAGGTTAGAAGCCAACCCCATCAGAAGGTATGAGTTCCATCCCCGGCACATTAGAAAGTGTTAGTATAGTCCAGTAATGAAGCATGTCTCTAAACTCGACACAATCGACATTGAACTTGGTTTGGTAAGGACAAATTCAAAGCATTTTATTCTTCCAACTTACTACCGGTCAATGGAACTAATTTTTGGGCAGAAACTCCCTATACCAAATCTCTACCACTTGTAGAAAGAAGAACCTCTACCACATGTAGAAAGAAGGATGCCAGGAAGGCCCAACACTAAAAGAAAAATGCATGTATATGAACATGAAGACAAATACTTTCAAGTTTCTTCTAAGGGCAGACCTGTTTAGTGTAAGAATTGTCTACAAAGGGTCACAATAAAGTTTCTTGTAAAAATCCCAAGGTAATCCCAGACCCTAAACCAAAAAAAGAAAATGGGTAGGCCAAGGTTGGACCCTGATTTGAACCATTTGACAATAGGTGGCAAAGGGCCAAAGAGAGGTGGTAGGGCTACCAGAGGGCGTGGTAAAGGAAATATATGTGAGTGAGGTGATAGTTCAAGGGTCCCACAACAAGAATTTACTAAAAACCAAAATGTCCCACAACCAAAATGTAAAAATGATGCCCCCATCAAGAACTTGTTGAAAGCCAAGATGTCCTACAACCAGAAACTGAAACTCATGATGTTCCGCAACAATATCTCCAATGTGTAGATGAAGATGATTGACTTGATCTTTCTGATATTGGCAATATACTAAACACCATTAAGGATATGAGGCAGTCAAAGTATGCTGATGCTGGTATCATACAATCTCTTGGCATAACTGGATTTGAATTGAAGGAATTTGAAGTATATAAACTAGTCCCATTTGTATGTAATTCTAGTTTACGTTTTTGTTCAGTATGCAATTATTTTAGATAACTTTCACTAACTGAATTATCAATGTGTATGATGTTGTTGCTGAGAGCCAATTTGTCCCAGAAACTCAATTCTTGGGCAATGATAACTGTGAAGAGGAAGAAGAGGGTATTGTTGAGACCAAGGTATTACTGAGTTATTCTTTCCTTTTGATCATTCTTTAGATTCCCGCTGCATCGCATGGGGGTGCACCAATTCTACAACATAACACATTTTTTGTCGTCAAATGTGTAATGGCTATTAGTAGCTTTTGGAACAAGCTATAACGGGAACTTCAAGCAACAACATTTGGCAAAGGTAGGTTTTACATTTGCTATAACTAGAGAATTTTTAGTGACTATCATCATCAGCAGAAACTTTAGAGACCATGCATTTACTTTTTATACTTTAAGGACAAAAATGTCCTCTTTGAATGTAATGTTTGTTGTAATGTCATCTCCAATACATTACACCTTTTTTTGCATCAATAGGTTAAGTTATTTTTGTAATAAGTGATTAATATTCAGTTCGTTATACTAATTTTAATGTTAATGACTTAATAGGATAAGCCTAAAAGTGTTGTTAGTTGTGACTTAATTCTTAAGATCGTAATTGCTTAGAACTTAATATATTTGTGTTTGATGATATGTTTAGAGTATGTAATGACTTAATAAGATAAGCCGGAAAATGTTGTTTGTTGTGACTTAATTGTTAAGAACTTAATTGATTGGGACTTAATATGTTGTTATGGATGTTGTCGAGGTGACCGAACAACGTCGTGGGTTTTTGAAAACATTAACCCTAGAAAAATTGTGATATACCAACAAACTGTGGTCGTGTCGAGAACGTTGACAATGGCACTGCCGCACATGTTGACATTATTGGCCCCGCCAAAAATGTAGATGTCATTCATAATAAATGTTCATCTAGTTATAAACTTGTAATTAACTTGATCCAGTAGTTTAGAGGTCTACCAACAGTAGGTGAAAGTTTTGTTACCCGTAAAAGTGAAACTGAAATTCATCCAGCAACGCATATCATTAATGAAGTGTCTAGGCGCGAGACTGGTTATGATGTGAGCGAATATGATTATGATGGTGAAATATGAGCACGACATTGAAGTGTATGAGGGCGAGAAGGAGTAAAACACTTTATATGTAACAATATTTGATTCATTGTAATCAAATTCGACTCGTTGAAATAGACAACTTTATACCTGTTGTTTATATGTTGTAATTAAATTGCACCATATTTCATATTGTATTTTTGTATTCTATATATAACGTTTCAGGCCATATGGGATTCTTCTTTTGGATTGATATTATGTACTTGAAGGTTGATGTCATCCGAAGCCATGGTGGAGATGGTCGTAGGGATCCACCACCTCCATTCCGTGGAGGACCTAGCTAGCATGAGCGGGATGTTAAGTCTTATTAAAAATTATTTATTTACCATATTTATTATTTTATTATAAATTATCATGAATAATATTTTTAATTATACTTGCAACTGTATCCCTGCGATGAAGAGGCATGGCGAAAAATCTTGGCATCTTTGAGGCACGGGAAGCCAATGGTAGGCGGCATCTATAGTTTGCTTGGGACAGACACACCTTTTCCATCACTTACATTCCAGTTAGTCATGTGTATGACCTCTTCATTCCAGAGGCTTCCGATTACATCTAGCGAGACATCCCCTTAGACAGAAATAGCATGGAAAAAGGTTACAGACGCCGAGAAGGATTCCATGTATGAGCATTTTTGGGTAAATTATTTATATAAGTATAAATCATATGTTTATTTTTATTGCTTGTTACTTGTATATCATTTTCATTTGTAGCCATACTTTGATTTTGATGTGATTACGAATCATCCAAAGGCACCACTTTTGTGGGAGGGCCTTGACTCTCAAATATGTGAGCATTATAGTGTTGAAATAGTGTCCAAGATCATAACTAATTGGTAAAGACTTTCCATTAATAGCAGTGTACTTTTTGGGCTACCCTTAGTAGTCCAAATGGTATTAGAGTTAATTAAGAGAGAGATAAATAAATAGTTTATTAATTTATTATGTGATGATAAATTAATTAGCAACTAGTTTGGAATTAATTAGAATTAATTGAAATTAATTGAAAATAATTTTGGATTAACTAAAAGTACAGGGACTAAATATTAATTGTTCAATAGTTGGGCAATGAATAATGTTAGGGGATGAGGATAAGGGACGAAATCTAGAAGGGTTTATCCTTTAAGTTTCGTTCACCACCCATAGGATAAATGGATGAGGTTTTAATTAAAGATAAGTTAGATTATTTAATCAATTATCCTTATTCGATTTGAATTCAAATCAGGTTTATCTCTAAGCATCATTGCAAGCTATAGAAAACCCCTCCCTGGCACTCATTATTTTCATCCCACTCCTAGAGGTATCTCAGACTTGGAGTTTTCTCTTCTCTCTTAGCAGATTCTATAATCCCTCTCTAGGGTTTTATAGCGAGCTTTCTTAATTAACCAATTAGCCTAATAATTTGTACTAATTAGGTGTGAACCATTATAGGTACTATATTTTGGGTACTATGTTCCTTAGCATGAATTCGATCCACATCAATGGTTCTTCAAGCAAATTGGTTTTGCTAAAAGGTTGGTAATTTGATCCCTCTTGTAGTTGTAAACATCATTACGTAGGATCCTTGTAGGTTTTGGTAATTGTTACTTGCCTTAGATTAATTTTGTATGTTTCGCTGCCACGATTAGTGAACTAGGGTATATAAAACTTAACAGTGGTATCAAAGTCTATGCTTAGTTGATATTTGCACTACATGCTTCTTTTCTTGCTAAATTGATTTTCGAGAACTGTAAATAAGCATGGATAAATCAAAATTTTTGGAGTTTTATAATTTTAAAGTGTTTTAAAATATTTTGGTAATTATCTCCAAAAGGTTTATTAATCTTATGCATTATTTGAATTTTTGAAATTATTTTTTTGTTAAATTAAGAAAATAGGCAATTTAACTTGTTTAAATTATTTTGAAAATTGTTTAGGGTAATTGAACTAAAATTAATCATTATCATGTGTCCTCACATGGTTTGAACATTTAATTAGTTATTAGTTATTGTCATTTGATTACACATGAATAATTATAATTAGTTAGTTCAATTTTGATCTAAATATGTGCCTTACTTGTTTCATGTTAATTATTAACATGTGCCCTCACATGATTAGAATAGTTAAATGATGATTTAATATTATCATTTGAACACATAGGTTAATTGAATTAATATGATCAAAAACAGGTAAATTTTAAAAGTTTAAAATATACTTTATATATTATATAATAGTTCATATTATGTGTATAACTAAGATTAAATACATCAACTTGGATCAAGACTAGATTCATCCATTCTAAGCACTCTAAGATGCTTTAAGGAAACGACCTATAAAATGTCCGTTGAATGAACGTTTTTGTGTGGACCAATGGATTACCGAAAGCGTCCAAACAAAGTTGATGTTAAGTTAAAAGTATTAACTTAAAAATTATCCAGACAAAATTCCTATTTAAATGAATAGGAAAATATGAAAGTGTATGCTAAACCATGAAAATGCACAATATCCCTATATATATATATATATATATATATATATATATATATATATATATATATATATATATATATATATATATATATATATATATATACAAAATTCATGTTTAAATGAATAGGAAAATATGAAAGTGTATGCTAAACCATGAAAATGCACAATATCCCTATATATATATATATATATATATATATATATATATATATATATATATATATATATATATATATATATATATATATATATATATATATATATATATATATATATATATATATATATATATATATATATATTAGCAATTGCTTTAGATTTGACACATTTGAATCAGAAAACAATAATTCAACCAAAATGCTATAGGATACTTTTTATATGATACAAGTGTTTCATAGAAGATTAGAATGATTACAATCGTAAAAACTCCATGATAAACCATGTAATATTTAGTAAAATAAGTTATTTTTCAACCCAAAAACTTCAAGATCTGTGCCCATCATACGAGCTGTGGTGTACATCTCCGAGACTCCTAATTCATGTTTACCAAATCCATAGAAATTGTCCGTATCGTCTTCTAAGCTCCTCGACGAACTTCCAACATCATCACCGCATCTAGAGAAAGAAGAATCCATAAGAGGTTGATGATCATTGTTGTAATACCTATTGTATTGTGCTTGTTCCGCTTGTACCTTGTTGAGCTCTGCTCGGAGATGTTCAACTTCTTTTTGGAGGTGTCTTGTCTCGATCATCGCCGCCTCCAGTTGTAGCTGGAGCATGGTGTAGTCATGTTCCAGACTCTGGTTCTTCCACCGCGCCCGTTTGTTCTGGTACCAGATGGCTATTTGTCTTGGAGGGATGCCAAGCTGCCGCGACAGTTGGTGTTTTCGCTCCGGCTCAAGCTTTTTGCTGGAGTCGAAACATGACTCTAGTAATCTCACCTGATCCTCAGTGAGTCTTTTGGTTGTGTGTTTATGGGATTTATGTTGGTTGGGTTTCTGGTTATGGAAAGTTGAGTAGTTCATGATTAAGGAGGATGGGGCGTGGGGTTTGATGATGGGCATGAGTGTGAGAGGGCTGTTTCTATTTATGGAAAGGGGTAGGGTCCTACCAGTGCAAGTATTTGGTGGCTTTGGCTAAAAGTTATCTAGAAAAGATATATTATTTTCTTAGAGATTGGGCATTTTATTCAAACGCAAATAAACTGAGCTATTGGTCAAACATAGATTTGGGGTAAAATTCTATAGTATTGTCTGTGTAGAATGATTTGGAACATTTATCTTTTATCTATTTTCATAGGTTATTTATTTATTTATTTATGTGACAAAAAAATGATTTTTTACAGATTAATATGTTTTTAAGTAATACTTTCTTTAAATATTGTATTAGAAAGGAAAGAAATTCAGCATAAGTTGGTGGTGTTTACTACATCGACGGTGCATTTATGGCATCTACAATAGTTTTTTTCTTTTAATTTTTTATTATTTAAAAAAAATAATAGTTTTTTTAGTGCTGGATATTAGAGCTTGTTTGAAATTTTATTTTACATCCTAATTATATTATTAGGATTCTGATGTTTATTTTTACTTTATATTATATAATTTATTTAATTAAATATATAATGTAGAATATATTTTTAGAATTTTATATTACAAAAAAGTAATAATTTTTTTCGTTTATATCCTTATAAACATCTATTTACATAAATATCCTTATGAAACTTTAAATTATACATATGTCATTAGAAACCCTACAAACTCACATATATATCCAAAAGGTTAATTTAAATGATAATTAATTATTTTTAAATTTAAAAAACCCTTTAAATTACATTATAACTAAATTACTGAAATACCCCTATTCAATCTTTTCATAATCTACATTCATGATATACCAACATGATCACGACCTGATTCTCTGCGGATATACAAAGTTTTTTTCACGACTGATTCTCTACAGCATGTTTAATACCGATTACTAAAGAAATTGGTCGTGATCTCCTATAATTGATTTAGGATACGTGCAATTAATCTCCTTAGAAAGTTGTTTGCGGCTTTAGGTACATGTTTGCGCCTTCAATATTTAATTGCTAAAGAAACTTGTCGATCTCCTATATTAACGATACCATCAATTAATCTCCTTAGAAGGGTTCTTTCCGGCTTTAGGTTCTCTAGGTAATTGTCAAAAATCATTTACGATTTATGAAGTTATCAATGTTGTTTTGTAATCAAGTTACTCCTATCCATGGAGCTTCAATGTCGTAGACTGGTTGATACAAAATCAACAATCTACTTTCAAATTTCTGGCCAACCATAACATGTTACTTTTGTTACTCCTGGTTAATATCAAGAAAAGAGAACCAAAATCTTCTAACTATACACAATCTTTGAAGTCCCCCAATGTCAAGTCAATATTTTTTAAAATTTTGTATTCATATTTTGTAGTAAAATTAAGATGGAAGACAATGGTTTAATTACTGATAATCGAGTTAGTTTGTATATGTTTTATTGACATGATCGTTGAAGTTTAGTAGTTGTTTACGTTCAATTCATGTTTACTTGTTTCTTTTTCATTATCATGCGAGTAGCAATTCATTACAAGCTTAAACTGAAATATGGAGGTTTATTTTGTTTAGCAAGAAACTCGCGTAGGAAAGTGTATGCTTTGGCTTTCAAAAATCTATTTACATGGACACATGGTCATACAAATTGAGCGATTTAGTTGAGGGGGTGAAGAAGCGTTATCCATCAAAGAGTGACCTTCTTTTGTCATTACTTTTTGTTGACAAGTATGCAAAAGAGCAATCTTTTATTCACCTTGATTCTCATGAGAACTTCATGGTGATGCTTAGAATGTATGAGGAGGAGAAAGTAGTAACAATTTATGTGATTACATATAAATTGATCCAACATAGGTATAAAAGTTTCTTTTATGTAATATGCATTAATTTAGTGGTGTAATCCTTATGAATTTTTGGTACAATCATGAAGAAGAAGTGATCGATGAATCTGATTATGAAAATGATTCAGACTCAAACTGTCAGAGTAAAGAAAGTTATCATAATTGTCACGGTACCGATAATGAGCATGAATTTCTAACTTAGGATTGTGAATCTTATGGATATAGTAAAAAAGTCCAACCATAACCATGAATTCAAAATTTCCAAATGTGATTTCTTTTAGAAGAGCTTTAAACCATTATGCATTAACTCATGAATTTGAATATGTTATTGAGAAAAGTGATCTCACACGACTTACATCATGTTGCGACGATAAAAATTGTAAGTGGAGGATTCACGCTTCTTTTACTCAAGATGGAGTTACTTTTGAAGTAAGTATATGATTTAAGAAATCATAGATTGTTAAACATGATTCTTTTTCTAACATAAATCTTTGTTTTTATATACATTATTGTAGGTTATGAAATGTATGGATACACATTCTTGTACTCGAAGCAACAAGTGTGGTAATAAGCATGCCATTCAATGATGGATTGCTGATGTAGTCACCGACAAGCTAGAATCTTATGGGGATGTATCTTGTACCGAGCTTAAAAATGGCTAATGAAAACCTACAATGCTGACGTACCATATATAATAGTCTTTAGAGGAAAACAACAAGCTTACAACAATATGCATGGAAAGTGAGATGATTCTTTATTGAGAATTGATGATTCCAAAGAGGAAATACGAAAAAGAAACCAAGGTAGTGTGGTTGAAATTTATTTCGACACAAAGGATGATAAGAAACATTTCTTATGATTTTTTATATCATTATCAGATTCCTTTCAAGGGTTTCTTGTTGGTTGTCGTCCTTACATTAGACTTGATGTTTGCCATTTGAAAGGGAAATCCAATGGCGTATTGGCTACTGCCACAAGTATTAATGGTAACAATGGCATGTTTCCAGTAGCATGTGGTGTGCTTGAATCAGAGAACACAAAATCATGGACTTGGTTTCTTGAGTTGCTAAAAAACTGATTGGTACACAAAATGGCCTTGTTATATCTCCAAACATGCAAAAAGGGTTGAATATAGATAACACACACGTTTATCTTAATGTTGAGCACCGAGAATGCATGAGACACTTATATAGCAACTTCAAGAAACATTTTCGAGGTAAAATCTACATGTTTAAACTATGGGGTGCTGCAAATACTTATAATATTGGAAAGCATGATAGAATACAAAGCAAAATTGCTAGTGTACGTGGAGAAGCAATTATTGCATATCTAAATGAGAATCATAAGAAGATTTGGAGTAGAAGCAAGTTTGGCACACCAGTCAAGTGTGATTACATTATTAACAATATGTCAAAAACGTTTAACTCTTAGATAGTTGAAAAATGCATTATAAACTAGTGATTGATCTTCTTGATGGCGTAAGAGAAATATTCTGGAACGCTTTGATAAAAAGAATAGGATTGTAACTAAATGGAGGGGCACATTAGTTCCTAATGCAAGGAAATCTTTGAAAAGAAAATATAAGGCAAGTTCTGCAAGATATAGTTATAAGTTTTTTTATTTGAATTATGAAGATAATATGTACTAATATTGTTAACTATTTTTTTCGCGTAGAACTTAGGTGAATTTCAAGTTTGTAGAAGTAGTGACAAGCGAGTAGAAGTGAATTGCAAAGACAAACGTTGGGAGGTTCTACTTGATGAGCGAGCATGCAGTTATCGAGTTTGGCAAGTTAAAGGTCTTCCATGTGTGCATGCAGCGGTTTTTATTGCTTTAACAAGGGAGACTAATTGGGACAAATATGTTTATCCGTATTTCACAATCGAAAATTTTAAAGAAGCCTACGCTTTATAAATCGCTCCAATGCCCGTAAAAGATCAGTGGGAGCATATAGAAAACAAGTGAGAAAATATACCCATTTATTATCAAACGGCCGCCCGAAAGACCGAAAAAAATAGAATTATACCACCTGATGAGCCTAAAAAAGACATAGGTGTCCACGTTGTGGTATGTATGGACACCATGAACGGGCATGCAAGAATTCAGCTCCACTTTCTAATACGTCTCAAGCTTCTCATGAAACATCCGTCGGTAAAAGGTTAACTATTTCTTATGCAATGCTTTGTTTGTCAATAAGAAATCTCTAAATTAATTATAGAATGCTAATGATTGTTATATTTTAGGGGATGGAAAAAACACAACAATGAATGTTGGGGATTAAAAGCAAGAACTCGAATTCACAAGTCTAGTTTAGAACTCAAAGTGACAAATCCAGTTTAGAAATTTGTGGTTTTATTTTAAGATTTCTCAAATATAATTTAGAATATTAAATTAGTGGTTTTATTTTGAACATGTTGATTTTGTTAAAGAAAAGTGGTTTGCTGTTTTCATTCTTAGTACCATGCAGATGCCTCGGTTGAAAGTGGTGGTTTTATTTTGATCATGTTTATACAATTTCATTTCTTAGTTAGCACATGTACAAAACTATCAATTACAACAATCAAATTTATACGAAACTATCAATTACAACAATGTACTTTGTAGAAAACTATCAATTACAACAATCAATTTTGTACAAAACTATCAATTACGACAATGTACTTTGTAGAAAACTATCAATTAAAACAATCAACTTATGCAATACTATCAATTACGACGATGTACTTTGTAGAAAACTATCAATTACAACAATCAACTTTGTGCAAAACTATTAATTGTGACAATGTACTTTGTAGAAAACTACCAATTACAACATCAACTTTGTGTAAAACTATCAATCACGACAATGTACTTTGTAGAAAACTATCAATTACGACAATGTACTTTGTAGAAAACTATCAATGGTACAAGTTGTTCTAGTCTTGGCACAATGGTACAAGCGCCTCGTATATGTCCACTAACCCATTCACCAAGAGTCTTTGACCAACATTTGATGGTCTGGCTGGTTACAATCCTCAGCCAATACACCAACTTGAGCTGCAAGCTTCTCAATCATCTTTACAGCCTCATGAAGTCCACACACATTACCATGTTTTCTGTTGATGGATATTTGAATCAAACTGTCAAAGAAATTAGGAAATCATGTTAGGGAAAGTTAAGCAAAACTACCAATTATAACAACCAACTATGGAATCAATGTATCAATAAATTCAACAACAATTAGCAAATTCGGATATACCAAACTTTGTATCAACTACTAAATTACTGACTACTGAATTACTAAACTTTATAGGCTTCCCTAGGCATGACTTGACAGAAAAATGATGAGCAACTTCCAGAAAAAAAAAACCTTTGTATCAGGGATGAGCAAGTTCCAGACAAACGATTGCTGAATGATGTTTTACCCCCAAAAACGGCCAAATGCTACCAAAAAATATCAATTGCAAGATGCTGAAATCGATATGGTAATTGGGTGACTTCAATAGACCTTACTTCTCTTAACAGATCGATATACTTCTTCATTTGAAATTGGATTTCGGAATTGAAATGTTCAATCAAACATACACTTTGGACCTTACCCTCAATAAATTTAAACATACATCAACGTTGCTTGACAGATCGATAACTTGAAACGCTTTGGACCTTACCCTCTTGACAGATCGCCCCTTCATTTACATTCAATCCTCCTCTGATCAGATGCCTTGCTTCAAATCGGTTCTTGGTTTGAACCTAGGAACCGTGAAAAACTTGGAACCTGTTTGCTTCAAATCGATATCAGATGCTTCAAATCGTAAAACACTAATCTAAATATGTTTTTAAGAAAATGACTTATAAACTAATTTTTAACTTCATAAAAATTATAAACTAAAAGAGTTCAAAAACCAAACTAGCTTTATCACACTTAGCTTTGAAATAATAAGAATTTTAATATTATTGTTTTGAAAAAGCAATTTATATTTAAACTTGGCTTAAGCATGGTCTTCACGTGGAAATGACCCCACCGGCATCCTAATTAAATATCTTTAGACTTCTAGTACTTATCCAATTAAGGATCAAATTTACTCCAAATAAACCATAACGAAATAAGGCATCCATATTTATGTGTTCACGAACATAGGAATCGAAGGTACAGAGATGAGACGAAATCAAAGTTTCCGTGCGAGGAAAAAACAGAAACTCATACAAAAATTTGGTGATTTTTATTTCCAACTTTTTCTCGAATACAAAGCTTTGAAAATAAATAAATTATACTCTATAATATATGCAAAAATATCCCGACGGATGGCGAGTGGCCAAAGAAGTGAAGAACCCAAAGAAGTGAAGAACCAAAGAATCACTTACATTTTTGGTATCATCTCCTTGACCATATATACTTTTGTATGAAAAGCTTATAATTATTTAGGAAGGTAATCATCTTTTATATTTCTTTATATTTGAGTAAAAAAAAATTATATGTATATGACCAACGAACTTTGTTTGAAATATTCATATATTACAATTATTATTAGTTGGTGTAGGTAACATCAGGTATGACATACATGTGATATTATGTAATGAAACAAGATGATAATGAACTATTGATTTTGTTAACATTTAGATAATTTCCTTTTTTGTACACATAAACCAATAAACTTGTTGAAACTATTAGAATGTTACAATTATTATACTTTTAAAAAAACGTATATATACTTTTAAAAACGTACAAATATGCATATATATTTCTAAAAACATATTTTATACTTCTAAAAACATTTATGTATTTATACTTCTAAAAATATATCTATACTTCTAAATAATATATTTATACTTCTGAAAACGTATTTTGGTTCCATTATTTCTCATCCCTAGTATTTATACTTCTGAAACATATTTTTACATTTTAGAAGAACAAGTACGTTTCTAAAAATATAAATACATGTGTTTTTATATTTTAAGAAGTTTTAATATGCATTCTTACGTTTTTAGAAGTATAAAAATACAGTTCATTAACCTCTAGAAACGTATTATACTTCTAAAACAAAAAATATATGTTTTATAAGTATTACTAGGGGTGAAAAAAAGGGAACTAAAATACGTTTTTAAAAATATAAATACACTTTTTAGAAGTATAAATACATATTCTTATGTTTTTAGAAATATAAAATACATTTTTAGAAACATATATATACTTCTAAAATGTAAAAAATATGTTTTAGAAGTATAAATTCTAGGGTGAAAATATGGAACCAAAATACGTTTCTAGAAGTATAAATACATAGCTTTATGTTTTTAGATGTATAGAATACATTTTCAGAAGTATCTATGCATATTTATATGTTTTTAGAAGTCTCTCTCTCTCTCTCTCTATATATATATATATATATATATATATATATATATATATATATATATATATATATATATATATATATATATATATATATATATATATATATATATATATATATATATATATATATATATATATATATATATAAAGTATAATAATAGTAACATTTGAACAGTTTGAACAAGTTCGTTAGTCACATGTGTACAAAAAAAATACTCAAATATGAACAAAACCTATAATTCATTATCCTCCTATGTCATGACTAAAAACTCCAAGTCGCTTGCTTTATATGTCACACCCCCAAACCACGATGGCGGAATCGTCGGAGGGTGGAACGGCACATAGTATCACAACCATTGCATACATTGAAACATAAGTAGATAAACAACCATCATACATTATAATTGGAAAGTTACATTGTTCAACAATATGTTTTTAGACCAATTACATTATGATATCAAAATAATCAAAAGAGACGTCTTCGCGTCTCATCCAGAAGTTAGTCGTACCTGACTAATTATTACCTGAGAATACAAGTAATTTTACAAGTGTCAACATTACGTTGGTGAGTTCATAAGATTTTTGTAGTGAGAAAAATAGTGATCCCTTTGTAAAAGCTCGTAGTGTAATAGCGAAAAAAAACGTTCGTAGTGTAATAGCGAAAATGTTCGTAGTGTAAGAGCGAAGGTATTCGTAGCGTAATAGTGAAAAGCTCGTAGTGTAATAGTGTAAAACCATACTCATTTGTATCTTGTTGGAATGTAGTTTTAGACTTCATAAAACTCATATGTATAAGTAAAATAGTACTTATATTTGCATGTTCCGAAATGTAGTTTTAATTTCCATGAAACCCGTAGAGAAATAGTGTCAACTTTCTTAGCGTAATAGTGATAATCTCAAAGTGTAGTAGTGAAAACCCATAGCGTCGTAGTGAAAACCCATAGTGAAATAGTGAAAGTCATAGTTTGAACCTTTGAAAAGTATAACATGTAGTTTCACACTTAAGTGAAACCATTTGAAGATTATTTTCCCCAAATATAGGACGTTCGTTGTTAATTTGTGAGTTATTATAACCTTGCTAAGACCTAGTGACCTGGCACGACGTTCTTCAGGCGTCGTAATAGTGAAGACATTTGTCACCCTTGATCCGTCGATCGTAGTTGTAGCTAACAACCATAGGTGGGGATTGTCAATCCCATATAGATCTATATACAACTATCCCGCTCATACATGATTAAGGTTATAATCCAGGATTTAGTGTGTACTCTTTTTAGTACCGTGAAGCCATGTCTCACAATCTTACCCAACGCAAATGTCATATCCTTATTTGTAGCGTAGTGAAAATCGTTTTGTATTGAAATGAAAATCCCTTATGTTTATAACTATCAAATTTGTCCATGATAATTATAGTATGTAATAATTATATAATTATATAATTATCTTTAGTATTTTCGTCGTATCTTTGTCGTTCGTTCATAAATTATACCCATTATAATTTATATAAATGTTTTCGTTGTGTTAACGCATTTAAGCCTAAAAGATGTCAATGAGTTGAAAATTATAATTTCTTACATCTAAGGCACTAGATATACCAAAAGATAGATTTAAAGTTTGTTAACATGTCAAGGCAAATAAATTTGTTTTGGTCATCTTACATAAGTGATGGCAACATTTTAAATCTTATCATTTTGTCAAAATGATGGTAACATTTTCAAATTGTCATTTTTATTTAAAAGGTAAATTTCCTTGTAAAAATATCATTTCTCATGATAATATAATAATGTTCAATAATTATATAATTTTATATAATTATTTTTGTCATGTTCAAACGCCATAATAACTTTGTGTTCATAAACTATTCCAATAATAGTCTACTTTTAGTATTTCGTCGTAATAATCATATTTTCGTGAATAATAACGAAGTAACTTATTCAAATGATTATAAATATTATCTTTTAAGATATTTCTCACAAAAATGGTGTAATAACTTGGTTATAACCATTTTTGCTAGAAAATAGTACTTTTGTTTATAAAAACGTAGTGTTTACTAGTTTTCGTTTCTATAACGTTTTTATCCAAGATCTACTATATTTTGTACACTTTATTTGTAGTTTTGTAACTTTTACACAACTTAATATGTCATAGTGTTTCTAATATATGGATCTATCCATATTTCATGTCAAGTACATTTTTACACAACAACTAGTTTTATAAACTTGTGTAAAACATCATTTATAGCATTTAAACACACATAAACTTGTATAAAACAACATTTATAGTAAATGAACTTGTATTCTCCCCCAAAAAGGTTTGAAAAGATGAAAATGAGGGGTATGAACTCACCCTTGATGCGTGCTTTACTTAAAAACAACGTTGTTCTTGCGGGATTTACGGTAGAAGACAAGATCTAAGCTTCGGAGCTCGAATGACCCTTGGACAAAGCTATTATCCAACGGGTTTACGTAGATGTTAGTGTGTGTAAAGGAGATAAAAGTAGTGTAGTAAGGTTTAAAATCACTAGAGGAAGCTAACTTACCAAAAAGATTTGAAAAACGCTTGAAAACGAAGAACGGTGGTGGTTTGAGGTGGTTTATGGTGACTTGTGGTGGTGGGTGGAGAGATGAGAGGGAGAGAGTGATGAAGATGATCAGATCTTGAGAGAGAGAGAGAGGGAGAGAGATGAGGGAGAGAGTGTGTGTTGGATTGTGATCTTGTCAAATAAAAGATGATCATATTTTGTAGATTTAGGTTAGATTTTATACAATATTTTATTAATAGTCTTTTATATCCTAGATCATGAATAGTGGTCTTGGATTTGCATGGGGGAGGGTGTCCAGCCCATGAAGGGTAGGGGTAGGGGGTGGGGTGGGTTAGTTTTTATAAAAATAGCAATGTACTTATAAAAATGAGTGATTTTTATAAAATCGTAAGACGTTTTAGTGAAATTTTATGCGTTTTTGACGAAACGAAGTTCTAAATAATTATTTTGTATAAAAACATTTCCAAACATTTATTTTGATTGATTATAACTCGTTGGATGTCGAAATACGCGTTTAAGCGCAGTATTCTTCCGATTTCGCGATTTTTGGCATTTTACCGGAAATTGCATTTGGCTTTGAAATTAAATACTAGATATTATTACGTTCCATATTATATGAATTGTTATTTCATATTTGATATTTAAGGCACCACATTTTGTATTCTGAGTCCAAACCCTGTGTACATTTATCCGTTCACAGCGGTTTAATCGTTATAACTTTCACATACGAACTCCGTTTTCGACGTTCTATATATCCACAGTTTCGTATTTATGAGTAGATCGTTTTATGAATATTATTTATGTCAAAATAATATTTGTGTGTTTATCGAATTTCTACGTTGCCGTAATTTGTTTTACGTATTTATAGTGTTCATTCGATAATTGTTCTCAACTAGGGCGTGTAGTATTATAATACTCAGTTTGTATAATACCAAGGTTATGAAACTTACATTATAACATGTTGGCCCATTGTACGCCTCAGTTGACTTTGTTGACTTTCGTTGACCTTTGTTGACCTATTTTTGACGGTTGTCACATCATCCCCCCGTTAAAGGAAATTTCGTCCCGAAATTTAGTTTTAGGCATTGGTTACGGCGGTTTTCGGAATTAAATGGGGATACTTTCGTTTCGTTTGATCCTCGCGTTCTGTAGTAAACTCGGGTACTCGCTTAGCGTTCCAGCGAACCTTTACTATTGGAATACGACTTTGTTTGGTTCTTTTGATTTCCCTATCTATGATCTCCGTTGGTTCCTTTATGAAGTGTAGGTTTTCATTGACTTCGATTTCGTCAAGAGGAATAACCAGGGTCTCATCGGATGATCACTTCTTGAGATTAGATACGTGGAAGGTGCTGTGTACTTTGCTCAACTTTTGGGGTAGCTGAAGTTTGTAGGCTACAGGACCGATCCTTGCTAGGATTTTGAAGGGTCCAATGTACCTTGGGTTAAGTTTTCCCCTTTTGTCGAAGCGTATCACTTCCTTTCCAAGGGGAGACCTTCAACATGACTCGGTCGCCCACTTGGAATTCTAGAGGCTTGCGTCTTTTGTCTGCATGGCTCTTCTACCGATCACGAGACACTTTCAATCGTTCTCGTTTCCACTCGGGTATTACCGGTTGTTGCAACAGTCCCGAGGGCTTCTAGTATTCTACCTTGACTTTTGCACAGGTCAAGCACTTACTCACGAATGTGGCAATCTCTGCCTTCATGTTTGGCCACCAATAAAACTTCTTTAAGTCAAGGTACATCTTATCCGACCCAGAATGGACGGAGTATTTTTGTCTTGTGAGCCTCTTCCAGGACCAACTCTCTGAAGCCACTAAACCTTGGTGTTTAGATTCAGTCTATGAAGCATCGTGTCCCGTCCTCTCTGAGTTCAAAACTTTTATCCATTCCCGAAGAGCTCCACTGGTGACGTTCTCTGGTTTCAAGGCCTCAAGCTGAGCATCCCTGATTTGGGTAGGAAGGTCCGAGCGTATGGTAATTGATAGTGACTTTACTCAACGTCCAGAGCATTCTTTCTAGCTCAAAGTATCTGCTACAACGTTTGCTTTGCTCGGGTGATAACAAATATCACATTCGTAGTCGTTTAGCAACTCGACCCATCTTCGTTGCCTCATGTTGAATTCTTTCTGGTTGAAGATGTGATGGAGGCTCTTGCGGTCTGTGAAAATCGTACACTTTGTTCCGTAGAGGTGATGTCTCCACATCTTTAGCGCGAATACCACGGCTCCCAACTCAAGGTCGTGAGTGATGTAGTTGACCTCGTGAGGCTTGAGTTGTCTAGAAGCATAAGCAATGACTTTCCCTCTCTGCATGAGCACGCATCCCAAACCTTGTTTTGATGCGTTATAAAACACAACAAAATCTTCCATGTCTTCTGGAAGAGATAGGATTGGCGTGCCGCACAACATTTTCTTTAGTGTCTGAAAGGTAACCTCTTGTTTGTCTTCCTAATCGAAACTGTCACCTTTCTATATCAATGCTGTGAGAGGTTTCACTATCTTGGAGAAGTTCTTGATGAATTCTTCGGTAGTAACCAGCAAGACCCAAAAATTGACGTATCTCAGTCAGGGTTCTTGGTATCTCCCAAATTTTCTATTGCTTTGATCTTGGATGGATCGACATGAATCCCTTCTTGGCTAACCACATGGCCCAAGAAGTCTACTTTTCGTACCCAGAATTCGCATTTTGAGAATTTTGGCATACGATTCCTCTTTCCTGAGTAGTTCCAAGATTAAACGCAGGTGTT
Organism: Cichorium intybus; assembly: GCA_023525715.1. NCBI lineage: Eukaryota > Viridiplantae > Streptophyta > Magnoliopsida > Asterales > Asteraceae > Cichorium > Cichorium intybus. Next base: position 37,408,545 of record CM042009.1, read on the forward strand.
GGCCGTGTTCTTCTTCGCTTCGTGAATATATCAATATATCATCGATAAACAAAATCACGAATTTATCTAAGAACGGTCTGCATACCCGGTTCGTAAGACCCATGAATACTGCGGGGGCGTTGGTTAATCTGAATGGCATCACGACAAATTCGTAATGACCATAATGTGTTCTAAATGCTGTCTTCGGAATGTCATCTTCTTGAGCTCTAAGTTGATGATACCCGGACCTCAAATCGATTTTCGAATAGTAACAGGATCCTTGTAACTGATCGAACAGGTCATCAGTTCTTGGAAGTGGGTATCTGTACTTGACAGTCAACTTGTTCAATTCTCTATAGTTAATACACATTCTAAAGGATCCATCCTTCTTTCCGCGAATAAAACCGGTGCTCCCCGAGGCGCGAAGCTCGGTCTAATGAATCATTTTTCTAGTAGTTCGTGTAGTTGACTAGATAGCTCATGCATCTCCGCTAGGGCTGGTTTGTATGGAGACTTTGCTACAGGGCTGCTCCCGGGATCAAGTCGATTCTGGACTCGACCTGTCGTGCTGTTGGTATCCACAGAAGATCTTTTGGAAACACATCAGGAAAGTCACGGACTTCTGGTATGTCCGCTATTTCTTCATTTCCTTCTTTTATCCATGACGTGGGCTATGAAAAGCATAGTAATCCTACCCGTCCTACTATGTTACTACGACAGAATTTTCTCTAGTGCTGACGAGTTGTTGCGCAATTGCCCGGCTATATACATCGTAGAATTAAATAGGCATTCGAATAATAGATCCTACCTTAAGGCAACAACCAAACAAGGAACATGCAATAAGGCCAAATCGAGCATTCTCAGACTATTCAATTTCCTACCGTATACAACTTTAATGGTACTTATACATACGATGAGGGTTTCGTTATTCAGTAAGTTTTTCTAGAGGTACGCTCTACGGATAGGCAGCGAAGTTTTGGTGTGTCTCCAGAAGTAAAGACCATTCAAGTGTCGTCTACAAGGTAATTTATGAAATGCTCGCGGATTTCTGGAGCCAGAATTACTATTGCGGGTAATCTCACCACAATATAACCATATTCTAAGAATATGTTTAGGGAGGTCATTGTCTCTAATGAAGGCGGTGAAAGTTTATGCTAAACTGAATCACATGACCTACGTGATGTCCGAAGAGTTTAGAATGGTATGTAACTTTACTGTTATCAAAATGTGTCATAACTCCAAGTGAATGAAGGTACTCTTGTGATAACCAAACGAAGTAGTGAGACAATGAAGAAGTTCATTATGAAAATTCGTCAATGAGGAAACTCATATACGACTATTTTGGTTATTATTTCGACAAATTATCCGACTGTTTAAGTCAATCCAATTGCAAGAAGCCAGGAGTCGGAAAAATATGAATTTAGGAGTTAGGACTCTTTGGAAATCGTAAGGTAGAATGCTACCTTAAAGAAAGGTGTGAAAGTATTGATCATTGAAAATGGGCACATTCTCAATTTAGTGATTCTAGGAAAACAATCCTTTGGAGGATAGAGAATTATACATCTAAAACTTTCTCTCCTGAAAATAGAGGACACGTCAATTTGTTTATACAACGTTTCATGGTGTGAATGTAGTTCCGTACCTTCTATAGAGTCAACAGTTATATTATAGGTTTGACGTGTGGCGTAAGGGGATGTAATCCTTGATGACAATAAGGATGCCAACAATGTCAGAAGAACTCAAACGAAAGTATGAAACGATATGGGTCGAAGGATAACTCAAAGTCATAGGAAATTTCTGTGTGTCGACGAATTGTGAAGTTGAACCGGGAATGAAAAGCGTAAGGTCAAAGATTATTCCAAAAATATGTGAATAATTTGGAAAGTGTAAGATGATGGCACACTTGAGAATATCACTCGTGTTTCTGAGGACCTTGAACTAAAACTTAGAGATTTTGACATAAGGGGACGCGGTTGTGTGAATTGAATTACGATACACGAAGTAAAAATGGTCGGGTATGCATCCCCTAAGAGAAGGTTTAGAATCAAGAGATATCCTAGCTTAAGTCTTAAGCTCAAGATAGAAACGATCCTAATGCTATAAATCGTAGCGCAAAAGGAAGGTCCTATGTATCGGTCAACTATGATTTAAACTTATGTGTCTCCTTGTGAGTCATATCGGGAATACTCACCAATGGTTTTCAAGTCGTGACTACTCATGGCGATTTAACTGTCCCTTAACATGTAGCTCCTGTTGTAGCCCTTGCCGGCATCGGAACCCTTTTCTTAGTCGTAACTCAGGTACACAGACGATAAGGAGGTATTGTGATAATATATATATACTAGTGTCGACTTAGGATTGTCAATAGTGGCTATTAATAATACTAATACTTATCAAAGTATTTATGTTAAACATTGACGTGGTTACTAATCACTGTGTGATTCCCGAGTTTTTACTCCGTTGTCCATTATGCCCACACTTAGTTATATGTCGGTCAAACCGTAGTTAAACGTAGTTGATCAGGCTACGTCTCCCCATGATTTGATAACATATTATACTAAGTCTAATCATAATTTTCAACTTAAACTCTAACGTTCTTGTATTGTGATACTATCTCTGTTTGTATAGGTATACTTTTATATGAATATCATTATATTCTAAAAGTATTATCGTATGTTTAAAATTTTTAGCAGAGGTATAAGTCCCCTTATCTATAGTTGTATTTCTTACATGGAAGAATATACTTAGTTCGCTATAGACAATTGCTCTGATACCAATCTGTCACACCCCCAAACCACGATGGCGGAATCGTCGGAGGGTGGAACGGCACATAGTATCACAACCATTGCATACATTGAAACATAAGTAGATAAACAACCATCATACATTATAATTGGAAAGTTACATTGTTCAACAATATGTTTTTAGACCAATTACATTATGATATCAAAATAATCAAAAGAGACGTCTTCGCGTCTCATCCAGAAGTTAGTCGTACCTGACTAATTATTACCTGAGAATACAAGTAATTTTACAAGTGTCAACATTACGTTGGTGAGTTCATAAGATTTTTGTAGTGAGAAAAATAGTGATCCCTTTGTAAAAGCTCGTAGTGTAATAGCGAAAAAAAACGTTCGTAGTGTAATAGCGAAAATGTTCGTAGTGTAAGAGCGAAGGTATTCGTAGCGTAATAGTGAAAAGCTCGTAGTGTAATAGTGTAAAACCATACTCATTTGTATCTTGTTGGAATGTAGTTTTAGACTTCATAAAACTCATATGTATAAGTAAAATAGTACTTATATTTGCATGTTCCGAAATGTAGTTTTAATTTCCATGAAACCCGTAGAGAAATAGTGTCAACTTTCTTAGCGTAATAGTGATAATCTCAAAGTGTAGTAGTGAAAACCCATAGCGTCGTAGTGAAAACCCATAGTGAAATAGTGAAAGTCATAGTTTGAACCTTTGAAAAGTATAACATGTAGTTTCACACTTAAGTGAAACCATTTGAAGATTATTTTCCCCAAATATAGGACGTTCGTTGTTAATTTGTGAGTTATTATAACCTTGCTAAGACCTAGTGACCTGGCACGACGTTCTTCAGGCGTCGTAATAGTGAAGACATTTGTCACCCTTGATCCGTCGATCGTAGTTGTAGCTAACAACCATAGGTGGGGATTGTCAATCCCATATAGATCTATATACAACTATCCCGCTCATACATGATTAAGGTTATAATCCAGGATTTAGTGTGTACTCTTTTTAGTACCGTGAAGCCATGTCTCACAATCTTACCCAACGCAAATGTCATATCCTTATTTGTAGCGTAGTGAAAATCGTTTTGTATTGAAATGAAAATCCCTTATGTTTATAACTATCAAATTTGTCCATGATAATTATAGTATGTAATAATTATATAATTATATAATTATCTTTAGTATTTTCGTCGTATCTTTGTCGTTCGTTCATAAATTATACCCATTATAATTTATATAAATGTTTTCGTTGTGTTAACGCATTTAAGCCTAAAAGATGTCAATGAGTTGAAAATTATAATTTCTTACATCTAAGGCACTAGATATACCAAAAGATAGATTTAAAGTTTGTTAACATGTCAAGGCAAATAAATTTGTTTTGGTCATCTTACATAAGTGATGGCAACATTTTAAATCTTATCATTTTGTCAAAATGATGGTAACATTTTCAAATTGTCATTTTTATTTAAAAGGTAAATTTCCTTGTAAAAATATCATTTCTCATGATAATATAATAATGTTCAATAATTATATAATTTTATATAATTATTTTTGTCATGTTCAAACGCCATAATAACTTTGTGTTCATAAACTATTCCAATAATAGTCTACTTTTAGTATTTCGTCGTAATAATCATATTTTCGTGAATAATAACGAAGTAACTTATTCAAATGATTATAAATATTATCTTTTAAGATATTTCTCACAAAAATGGTGTAATAACTTGGTTATAACCATTTTTGCTAGAAAATAGTACTTTTGTTTATAAAAACGTAGTGTTTACTAGTTTTCGTTTCTATAACGTTTTTATCCAAGATCTACTATATTTTGTACACTTTATTTGTAGTTTTGTAACTTTTACACAACTTAATATGTCATAGTGTTTCTAATATATGGATCTATCCATATTTCATGTCAAGTACATTTTTACACAACAACTAGTTTTATAAACTTGTGTAAAACATCATTTATAGCATTTAAACACACATAAACTTGTATAAAACAACATTTATAGTAAATGAACTTGTATTCTCCCCCAAAAAGGTTTGAAAAGATGAAAATGAGGGGTATGAACTCACCCTTGATGCGTGCTTTACTTAAAAACAACGTTGTTCTTGCGGGATTTACGGTAGAAGACAAGATCTAAGCTTCGGAGCTCGAATGACCCTTGGACAAAGCTATTATCCAACGGGTTTACGTAGATGTTAGTGTGTGTAAAGGAGATAAAAGTAGTGTAGTAAGGTTTAAAATCACTAGAGGAAGCTAACTTACCAAAAAGATTTGAAAAACGCTTGAAAACGAAGAACGGTGGTGGTTTGAGGTGGTTTATGGTGACTTGTGGTGGTGGGTGGAGAGATGAGAGGGAGAGAGTGATGAAGATGATCAGATCTTGAGAGAGAGAGAGAGGGAGAGAGATGAGGGAGAGAGTGTGTGTTGGATTGTGATCTTGTCAAATAAAAGATGATCATATTTTGTAGATTTAGGTTAGATTTTATACAATATTTTATTAATAGTCTTTTATATCCTAGATCATGAATAGTGGTCTTGGATTTGCATGGGGGAGGGTGTCCAGCCCATGAAGGGTAGGGGTAGGGGGTGGGGTGGGTTAGTTTTTATAAAAATAGCAATGTACTTATAAAAATGAGTGATTTTTATAAAATCGTAAGACGTTTTAGTGAAATTTTATGCGTTTTTGACGAAACGAAGTTCTAAATAATTATTTTGTATAAAAACATTTCCAAACATTTATTTTGATTGATTATAACTCGTTGGATGTCGAAATACGCGTTTAAGCGCAGTATTCTTCCGATTTCGCGATTTTTGGCATTTTACCGGAAATTGCATTTGGCTTTGAAATTAAATACTAGATATTATTACGTTCCATATTATATGAATTGTTATTTCATATTTGATATTTAAGGCACCACATTTTGTATTCTGAGTCCAAACCCTGTGTACATTTATCCGTTCACAGCGGTTTAATCGTTATAACTTTCACATACGAACTCCGTTTTCGACGTTCTATATATCCACAGTTTCGTATTTATGAGTAGATCGTTTTATGAATATTATTTATGTCAAAATAATATTTGTGTGTTTATCGAATTTCTACGTTGCCGTAATTTGTTTTACGTATTTATAGTGTTCATTCGATAATTGTTCTCAACTAGGGCGTGTAGTATTATAATACTCAGTTTGTATAATACCAAGGTTATGAAACTTACATTATAACATGTTGGCCCATTGTACGCCTCAGTTGACTTTGTTGACTTTCGTTGACCTTTGTTGACCTATTTTTGACGGTTGTCACATTATATAACAATCTACACTAATAATTGTTTCCTTGATGTGTCGATGTGGGACGCTTTCAAAGGTAAAACCTAATTTTTTTAAGGTAGGTTCTAAAAAAGTTTCTATATAAATTTGAAACTTTAGGAAGATTATGGGACCCACCTAGGGCCTTAGTAAATATTCCCCCATGTACCATTCGATCCCACCTATTTTCTTTAATTTGTTCTGTGTGTAAAATTATAAACACTAAAGGCTTTCCTATTGCTAGTAACTACAATATTAATCTCACATATGAGTTCATTAATCCAATGCATAACCTTAATAATTTGTCTATTAGCTTGAAATTGAGAATCAAAAATTGGTCCATTAAGCTCGAAATATACCATCACGGAACTCAAAAATTGGTCCATTAAGCTCGAAATAGACCATCATTGATCACATGAAGTCATATAGAGTCTCACATCTAGTTGAGTTGTTATACCTTTACTCCATGACTTTTACGAGGTGGGTGGTCATGGTCGTGGTGAGGGTGGTTGGGGTGGGTTGGTTTCGATGGGTAGGTGGAGGTGGTTGTGATGATAGTAGTAGGGTGGGTGTGAATGGGTGATAAAAAATTTGTATATGGGGAAAGCAGGTGTTGGTGGGTGGGGTGGGGCAGGAGTGTGTGGTAAAAAATAATTTTAAAAAAATTAAAATTTTTTTGACCGGGGGAGGGGTGGGGATAGAAATGGGTTAGGGTTGTGTGGGGTATGGTGGGTGCTAGTGGATGGGGCTGGGACGGGAGTGAGTGGTAAAAAAACCAATTTTTAGAGGGGTGGGGTAGGGTAATTTAGGATGGGGTGGGGTAGGTGAGGTGGGGCTGGAGTGGGCAGTAAAAAACGTTATAAATTCTTTTTTGGAGTGGGGAGGTAGGGATGGGTAACGGTGTGTGGGATGGGGCGGGAGTGAGTGGTAAATTGTTTTTATAAAAATAATTTTTTTGAGGACGTAGGGAGGGGGTATGGTGGTTGGTGGGTTGGGGAGAAAGTGGGTAGTAAAAAAATTTAAAAATTAATTTTTTTTTTGGGGGGGGGGGGGGTAGGTGTTGGTCAGTAAGGTGGGGCGGGAATTGATGGTAAAAAAATTTTAAAAAAACATTTAGGGGGTTAGGATGGGGGTGGGATAGGGTGGGTGCAAGTTGGTGGGGTGGCATAAATGGGTGGTAAGAAAAAAATGGGGGTATAGATAGGATGGGATGGGTGTTGGTGGGTGGATGGTAAAAAATAATTTGGGGAGGGGGGAGGTAGGGGTGTTCAATTTCGGATAGTGAATATTATCCGAAATTTCGGATATCCGAATTTCGGATATCCGAAATTTCGGATTCGGATTCGGATATCATTTCGGAGATCCGATTTTATAAAAAAAAATCAAATTTAATTAAATTAGCCTAAAAAACCATTTATCTAATAAATATATTAAAATAAACGTATTCAATATTACATTGTGGTATTCAAAACCAAACGAAGGAAAAAAAGTATGAGATTAATCGACGAAACATAGTAATGTATATAAAAAAAAGAAAATATATATTTTCGAATTCGGATATCGGATATCCGAAATATCCGAAATTTTGTAAAATCACTATCCGAATCCGAATCCAAAAATTCGGATATCAAATTTCGGATATCCGAAAATTCGGATATCCGATTTTTCGGATAATTTAGCATCGGATTTTCGGATACGGATATTTTTTAACACCCCTAGGGGAGGAGTGGTGAAGGTGGAGTAAGGGTGGGATGAGGTGGGATGAATAGGAAAGGTGGTGCGGATGGGTAGTGGTAGTCATGGTGGAGGCGTAGAAGATTTGGCGTTGGTGGCAGTAGAGGGGCGGATATGTGTCTCTTATATATATATATATATATATATATATATATATATATATATATATATATATACATATATAGAGTTAGTATTAGATAAAATTAGTATATATTGTGCAAATGTAGGACTTAATATGGACCATCAGATTCAAATAATCAATGGCTGTGATGAGAATGACATTTTTGTAATAAAGATAAATAATGTACGCGTGTTTAATGAGAATCAAATGACAGAGGGCAAATCGGTCAAATTGAATTAGAAAATCAAATGACAGAGGGCAAATCCGACAAGAACAATTCTTCCACGTCTGCATTCTTCAAGAGGTGCATGCATCAGAAATCAACAATGGTAGGAAGACGCAGCAGTTCATGACTTCGAGATTGAGGATTTTTCAGGATGCGAGATTGAGACTATGTACAGAGAATATGTAAAAAAAATAAGAAACTGGGTTAATATGAATCATTCTCTAAGAATATGTACATAGAATATGTATAAAAAAAATAAGAAACTGGGTTAATATGAACCATTCTCTGAGAATATGTACAGAGAATACGTAAAAAAATATAAGAAACTGGGTTAATATGAACCATTCTCTGAGAATATGTACAGAGAATATGTAAAAAAATAAGAAACTGGGTTAATGTGAACTATTCTCAGAGAATGGTTTGTAAAATGGTTGTTGACGTAAAAAAATAGTTACGTAAGAATATTTATATCATTATCGGAGAATGGAGTGATTATATATGTTTACAGAGGGCTGGGAACTACTATATGGAAAGCTTCATTCTCTGATAATCTCCATTCTCTGAGAATGCCTCATTCTCTGAGAATGAACGTGAACCATTCTCTAAAGGAATGCTACTGCATTCTCATAGATATTCATCCCCATTCTCTGAGAATGCCTTTCCGTAACCCAGAAGAAAAAAAAGGCGGAAATCGATTTTTTTATACGTGCAAATTAGACCGATTGCTTCAAAACCGACTTGATCGTGCTTCAATTTACTTCAATCCACAGACTACCGTTCTCAAAACGTGCAGTGGTCACTGTTTCGTCTGCGTTTGCGTGGCCGGAGGACGGGTGGTCGGTTTGCGTGGTCGGAGAAGGAACGGCTGACATCTGCTATGACCGGAGGCGATGAAGTCGACCGGTGAGGTGTTGTCGTTGCGTAGAGTCAGGGCTGCTGGTGCTGATTTTGTTCTTGCGTGGAAGACCGCCGCCATCGGCGGTGGTGAGCACCGGCCTGTAATTGGGCATCGGCTTTGCGTAGGGTTCCGGTGTTCAATTTGGGGTTAGGGTTTTGAGAGAGAGAGAGAGAGAGAATAATGGTGGAGGGTATATTAACTGAGCGTATAATAAGGTATTATTTTACTAAAGTGCCCCTCACAAATGATTGGTCAATAATCATTCCTACAATCACAGAATATTCAGAAAAATGTATCAGAACCTACACACATATATATAACATATATATATATATATATATATATATATATATATATATATATATATATATATATATATATATATATATATATATATATATATATATATATATATATATATATATATATATATATATATATTACAAAACATGTGTTACACATTTTACGATAAAAAAACTTATATAATAAGAGAACCAACTTTATTACATCTTTAACCCGTTTAAACAACCAACTTATATTTGAAACCAGTTTTAACATTCTAGAGTAAATTACAATTTTGGTCCCTGTGGTTGTCCCGAAATTACACATTTGGTCATCATTTTGGTTTTTCACGCTCATGGTCTCTGAACTGCACTTTTGCTTACACTATTGGTCCCTTGGCCAGGTAAAAAGACCAATATACCCTTTTTAATTTCTTTTTGTTTTTTCTTTTGAAATATTATTATTTTGGTAATTAAAAAAAAAGAAAAATTCAATCCCCACCCCCAACCCTACCCCACCTGCAGATCTATGACCAGCATTCGCGAGCAAGATCTCATACTGCCGGAAAGCGTTGCTGATCTCTGATGCATCGCTGAGCGTATGTTCACTGCCAGTTACTCTAGAGAATGCGTTCAGGTGTATGGAAGCGTACGGAAGTCTGTGGTGGACAGGAGCTTCAAGAAGCTCGGTGTTGAGAAACTGAGCATCGGCGATATCCAGAGGCTGGAAATGGAAGGCGTTGAACACCAAAATCGGAAGGTGGATTCGAGCTGCCAAAGTATGCATTAGAGTTTTGTTCGCAAGCGAGAAGAAAAGCTTATGCTTTTTTCGTTTTTCGGTTCTTCCTTTTGACGTTGCCAACAAAGCACAAGCAACGATTGTCTCTTCTCCATATGGAATTCACGAACAGGAGTCCTCTTCACCAAACACTCGGCTTGACTTTCTGTAAAGTTACTGAAAATCAACGGCTAAACCACAGCAGAAACCGAATCGGAGAATATTAATCCGTCGGTTATTCTAGTTAAGTCACCCTGTTCCACTCGATTCTATATCTCCGGCTGCCGGAAAGTGAAAAAGGGGAATTAGACAATATTAATCAGTCTCCAAAAGTGTTTGATGTTATGTTTACAGAATCAAGAAAAAGTACTTTTCTAAACCCTTCTTCTTCTTCTTTGCAATCGCGCGAACAATTACGGCGGACACGATATCGGCATTTGACTCGGCGACGATTGATTCAGACTCGGTAGTCACATCGCCTGCTTTTGCCAAGCGAGGGAGGATGGCGATATAAGCGATTTGTTTGTCCTGATATGTAAGATTCACCGGCGGTGAACACGGAAAGTGGCCATGATGATTTTGGGACGATGATGATTTTGGTATGACAAAGATGTGTCAAACAAAGATATCCAAGTTGGACAACTGTGTAATTTAATATGGACAGCATTGAGAGGACTAAGTATTCAAGAGTTAGATACCTATGGTTTCCATCTTGATCGAAACTCATCCCTTAAATTCTGTGAATCAGAAATAGGCAGCCATTGAGAGGGAGTAAGTATTCAAGAGTTTCTGGGTTTTGGAGTCGTATAGGAGCAAAAGAGGAACGAAGTAGCAGGTGATGTTGAGTTTCTTACTGGGTTCATCAATGAGTGATTTTTTTTATTTTTCTTTTTTTAATTAGGTTAATAATTAATAAATTAAAAGAAAAGGAAAAAGAAAATAGAAAGGGTATTTTGGTCTTTTTACCTGCCCAATGGACCAATAGTGTAAGAAAAAATACAGTTCAGGGACCATGAACATAAAAAACCAAAAGGATGACCAAATGTGCAATATCGGGACAACCACAGGGACCAAAATTGTAATTTACTTAACATTCTATTTACATTTTTAATCCGGTTTAGCAAAAGCATTTGAACCCATATAGTTCGGTTGATTAATAACTAAAAAAATATGTAAACATTAGGTATATGATTGACATATAGTGGTTTAACATACCGAAAACTTTACATTCACATTTATAGATAAGATGATATCCAAATCAAAATTATAAAATAATAATAATATTAATATTAAAGTGTTAATTTGGAGGGGCAGAGTGTCCCCTTGCTTAGCTAATCTAATATCTTTGTTCATGCATCTAAATTAGTAACGATTGCACGCAAAATAATTAAATATATAGAAATTTCATCAGAAAAGAAGTTATTGTCGGATGAAATATTTTAATAGTTTTATTCTAAAACTTTTAAATAGGTGGTTATTTATAGATAAGATGATATCGAAATCAAAATTGTACTTTATTTAGATTAATTACATTTTTCATTTGAGCCTATTCAATTTTAATCTTTATAATATTATTGTCAATTTGTCATGTTCTAGACTTTAGTCTTTGATCGATTAACCTTAATCATTTTCGCTTTAAGTTCATGCAAATGACCATTTCAATCGTAGGGTTTTTGATGTTCATATAAATAAAGTTAATTTTTAAAATTTTAGCTAGATATGTTTTGTAGTTTTCATTTTGAAGTCTGTAAAAAAAAAAGAATACAGAACTCAACATATCTAAAATCATGTCTAATCGATGTGGAACACTAATACGTCTCCTGATATGGAGGCTCAATGAGATGTATTACGCTTGGAGGTGCTTGATGTGACTTTGATATCACCTAGTTAGATATATAGAATCGTGTAGCTTCTCTCTAATAAAGCCAATAAGACTATCTGATATAGATTCGAGGAATGGATGCGTGGTCCTATGTGGCATCTCATAAAATGATGGGAAAACCGCCCCCTTATGACAAGATCCACACTTTACCCATTGAGGTGAGGCATTTTTTGGGGGTTTTGTGTTGCAAATCATGTTTTTTTTTTGTATCATATATTGATCCATTTTGTTAGATTGTAAAAAAAAATGCAAATGAAGCACTTTTTACTCTTACTACCAAAATTTTCTTTCTTATTAGATTATATATATATATATATATATATATATATATATATATATATATATATATATATATATATATATATATATATAAACACTAAAGATAACATATTTTTATAAATGTTTATGTCTTAAAAAATAAACGTGTACTTCTTAAGAAAAAAACAAAAAAGATTGGGATATAAATTAATAGATGTTTCTCTAAATTTTTATATTCGTTATTGGTTTCAATATATATTAAAAATATTATTTAAAGAAAAACAAGGTTGTAAAAATCGCTTGGTGGTAGCTTTGCGGTCGAGTGGGGTTAAAATATTAACCGGGAATTAATTGGACACTCTAAATTATAAAGGAATTCGTTTTAAAATATATAAATATAACAAAATAGCAAAGTTTGATTCATTTTATTCTGAGATACACATCAAAGATTATACATTTGTTTATTTTTATTATTTAATATTGAATTTTTTAAGTTATCTTGAGTTATTAAAGAGTGTTTGTATCCTCATTTAAAAATAAAAAAGTAAAAAAATTAAAAATGACAGCCAAGACCAATTAATTAGCCGTCAATGCCCATATTTGACTGATTTTTGCAGCATAACATCAAGCTGACCGATTAGGCATATCATTATTGATAAATTGATATTTCAAACCATATTGATTTGAAACCTAAATGACTTTTTACATTATTTAATTAATAGCATTTACGATGCTTAAAAAATTTCCAATAACATTTTGCATTCCTTTCACACACACACACACACACACACACACACACACACACACACACACATATATATATATATATATATATATATATATATATATATATATATATATATAGTCCGTTTGAAAAGAAGAACCATTATTTTCCTAGGAACCTAGGAACCAATTCTGATTGGTTAAATCATAAAAGGGCATGATAGTCATTTAACAAATATCATTTAATTCTGAATTTTTTATTTTTGGCAACAATAGTAACATCTCCTAAAAATAAGCCTAACAAATTTGAACTTTCAAATTTAAAAAAAAAAATTGTATTTAAAAAAATCAGATTTTTTTGAAATTTAAGAAACATAAATTTTTTGAATTATTTATATATATATATATATATATATATATATATATATATATATATATATTCCTAGATTCTCGAAATTTTAAAAAAACATATAAATTCATGTATTTGCAGGTGCATATATACATACTCACAGGGTGCATATATACATGTTTTCACAGGTGTATATATACATATTCGCAGGTGCATATATGCACATAAATTTATTTATATGCACGTGCATATATACATATTCGCGAGTGCATATATGCATATTTTCGAAATTCATATATACATATTATTGTCTTTAATTATGAATGCAAACAACAAAAAAATCGATTTATTAGAAACAATAATCTACAACTATTTTGAACGATACATAAATATTTACTAAAAATAATGAACAATACATACAAAAAATATAAAAACCAACAAATTTCCATGATATCTTCATTTTTTTAGTTTGTCACTTTTCAATTCTTCAATTTGATTGATGAATTCTTCAAAATGTAAACATTAATAAAAACTAATATAAATGTATATTCAAAAACATTAAAATAAATACATACGTGCATATACACATATGAACCTATGAACAAATGCACATCTGTTTAGGCATATATACAAATACGCACACGTGTGTATATGAACAAATTGATATACATATGTATATGTGCACATACGCTTGAACAGACATATGCACATATGTGCACATATACACATGCATATACACATATGCATGTATATGCACATATATGTATGCATGTGCACATATATAGAAGTTCGACAAGTTTACTTAGAACCGATTAACCAGTTAACATATGCATATACATATATGCACATATGCATATACATATATGCACATATGCACATACACATGTGCACATATGCACAAACAAATATATATATACATGTGAAAATATATAAATTTACGTACATACGGAATATATCCATATATATGTAGATGTATATATGCACATATGCATAGATGGAAACATGACAACAATTATATTAAAAAAAGGAAAAATGATGAATTGATTAACGTTAAAAAATTACATGGCATGTCAAAAGGGTTAAGGGACAAGCTGCTATTATCACGTACATATAAGTCTTGAGTCTTCAAAGTGAATTCCATGTCAGCCATTTTATGAAACTTGTGGTGTGCATGTCAACATGTAACCAAACATGGAAGAAACTTGTCAAATCTAACCATAACACACAAACAACGGATTACTGAAACTGAACAAAATATTAGAATATTTATAATATATACAAACAGTCGTGTTAAATAAAAGGCAAGCAAAAATACCTGGTCTTTGTAATCATACCATTTTTCGAAACTGGAAGTGAAACAAATGATCGATAATAGAAGACAGAGGCAAGGATTACCAAACATGGAAAAGCTGTCAAGATAGCAACAGATGAGATGAACAAGCCGCCCCTCACGTCCATATTTTCAATTACAATCAAGAAGGAAACGAATAAGGACCTGATTCAGATGGTCATCAAATTAAAGGCTGCCGGCAGTGGTGCTGTGGGAGCGGAACCCAAACAGGAAACAGGAACCAACAGATGAGAGAACGGGAATAAGAACATACCTCATGAATCATCCTGCAGTCCAAACAGGAAACTAGGTTATGAGCCCGTGTTAAACACAGGTTGACAACTTAAAACCTTTTACATAAAAATGAAATTACTTTTTTTTTGTTTTTATATCACTTACTATGTATTTTCACATAATATGGTAATATGCTTGATTTATTTCGGTTAATAGTAACCTCTTTTGGCTTTGAATGTCAAATACCAATACACTTTGGTTTTGTTCACGTTAAATAGCATTGCACTTCATGATATTTTATTTAGAAACTATTTTATTTAGGTTTCTAGTTAATTGGCATAATTAGTCGCTATGTGTGTGTATGTTTGTATATATACAATATACATAGATAAGAAAAACATGTCTATGCGTTTTTTGTTCAAATCAATTAATACAATATACGTAAAATTTTAAATAATAGAAAGAATCTACACTTAACGTCGATTCAAACAGACCACTTGTATACAGTCATATGTTCTCCATAGAAGTAAAAAAGTAACAAAATTCAAGATAAGATTGTTCATTCATATTACATGGATTAAGTGCTTGTGTAAAGCTCTAACACTTCATAATACAATATCTAAACTATCTTCTCTAATAATTATGTGCATAATGATATCTGAACTAATTGGTGAAAAAGTAAACAATATATTATAGAATAATGACTTTAGGTAACAATGAAGATCCAACAACCATCTTCTTTATTCAAAATTACATTCCCTCCTAATTTGGTTTCATTGTTGTACGAAGATTATAATATAGATAAAAATTAATTATTTTTAATCACATATTTAATACAAATTTATCAATGACGTACTTATTGTTTCATACTCATCATAAATTATAGCCACTAAACATAACATAAAACACAAGTGGTGCTACATCATTGAGTAGTATGATCACAATTCTTAGTTTGATCAAAATTGCAAGTGTCCATCGTGACCACCTTTTCCAATTCAAAATTTCACTGTCTAAAACATTGATGAATTTGGCTTAAATCATTATGCAAGATATTAACTTAATGGCTTTAAAAAACATCAGGAGTTAGATTTGTATCTAATGTAGGTCCACTATTCTGAAGCTTTATAGATTTAAACTCGTGAATATGTAGAAACTTTACATAAATGGCCTTATTTTTGCAAAGGAAACAAGGAACAACCCCATTTTTTAAACTCAATCTTCTTTTGTTTTGGATCAATACAACCTCAAAAGGAATTAAAATCATAACATACATGATAGTAGCAAATTTTTAATTCAAGTTTTATTGATATGGCATTAACAAACCAACATATCTCAACATGCTCAATATATGTGACCGGAAAAGGAGAAAACTCGTGAATTTCTCTCTCGATAGGTGGATCTGAAAGTTGCTTGACTTGTATCATTTATAAAATAAAATTCAAATATATGACATAAATTACTAAAAAGGTTCCACTAAAATTAAAAAAAACATATCAAACTTTACCTTAATTTTGACTTAACCTTCAAACAAAATCTTCACTTGTTGTGCCTTGGATTTCCCCACCACATGGGCATGTAACAATATGACATTTGTTCACAATTCTAGTTATATTTGGAATGAAAAAGAGATATCTATTAAAAACAGGTAAAAATTTAGTTGTGGAAAGGAAATCATTAGGAAGTTTGAGTAAATTAGTAAGCCAATCAAGATGACAATGTGTTCAAACCGATGTATACCCATGTATTCCTTTGAACATTTGATTGCAATAAAATGAAAAAGTATTAGTGTATTTCCTATTTGGTATTTCAGTAAAGGTAGCAAAATATAAAAGAAATAATGAATATGCGGCAACTTGAAGAACAACTTTGCAAGGATTCAGAGGAACTTTACCCAAGTCATCAAACTTTAGAGGTATTAATCCGACCACATGTAAGGATCACAGGGGAGATAAAGGATCTTCAATTAACCGACAAATAACAACAATAAAGTCACAAACTAAGTAATTGACGTATTAAAGCTATTCTGAATACCCGATTACGAAGATTAAAGCTATTCAGAAACTAAGTCATTGAAAGATCGGTTTTCGAAACCCTATAAAAAATTCAATGTGGAAGAATCGCACCATTTTACTGAGGGAAGAACCCTAGATGATTGGATTGTGTGAAGTCGCAAGAGGCAATGCAAATCAAACGACCTGTATTGGCATTAGATCGCTGGTCCTTGGCTCCTCTTTGAAGTTGGTATCTGAGTGAAAAGGAATTCGATCGGAAGGGGATGATAACAGCGACAAGGAAGGAACACCCCTTTGAGGTTGTTTATATGGAGATCTCATAGACGGAGATTCAAAACACAACCGTGATTTATGTAGAGATTTCAGCAGGATACTTATTGTTGATTTCTTGGGATAGCATTTGTGATTGTAGAATTGATTTGAATGAAAAAAAATCAACAATTATCCATTAATGCCAAAAAAATTACCGTGAAGAATCATTTGAGCGCCAAAATAAGGTTGAGCATGCATAAGAGGCTGCCACATGACAGACTCAATAGTGATTTATTATGATAGGAAGATATGGTTCGGGTCCGGGTACATGGGATCGGGTAATTGGGCGGGTATCACCTCAATACCAAAACCATCTCATACCCGCGAATAATTTCTAGCAAAATTTCATACCCGGTCCCATAACCATTTACCCGTTTCAAAATCCGTCCCAAAAATTTCGAGTTTGGTTTTTTCCATAGGGTTCGGTTATTTTTGTCATCCCTATTTTTACACTTGTATTGTCTTTGACGAGTGTGTTTTACACTTAACGTACGATTTTCATTGAATGTTTAGTTCACGAACATACAAAGACATGGACATAAACTTGGAATATTACCGATGTTTTATTCATTTCAAGTGTTAACAATTAACACAATCTATTTTCTAAAATCCCAAGCATATTATCCTAAATACCAAAAGGTCCAAAACATATAAATGTTATCTGTAATAAAAAAAACCAAAAATATAATAAAAAAACTAAAAATATAGTTAAATAACAATTAACACATGCACCGGTGACCTGTGTCACTGTGTGAGACTGCAAGGCTGAAACCAAGCATTGAGTTGGGCCTAAACCCAGAATAAAACCGGGCCTAAACCTATAAAAAATCGGGCCTATAGCATACTACCGGTCTTGTTTGTATCTAAGAATCTTGCAAATATGAAACCATCATTTGCTCAGGAATTTGTTTTTTGTATGGTCTCCATCAGGAAAAAAACGTTTTATTTTGAACGGCATCAACCAGAAAAATACTAAATAACTAAACTTAAAGATTTTGATATTTGAAAATTTTCTTTATTTAATGTAAGTTGTCCTTCATATGTTACAAAATTGCTTATATCATTACAAAGTAACAAAAACAACACTTTGTTTATCAAAAAATATTGTATTTTTGAAGTTTTTTATTGTATGAATCCTAAAAAATGGCAAGAAAAAAAAAAGGCAAAAGAAATTGATGTAAGATGAGGAAAGGCCAAGAAAGTTGTATTAAATATCGAAAATAATTTCACATAGCGATTTTATTGTTGCTCCATTGCGAAATTTGTGTTTATTTGTAGAAAAAATAAAAAATGGAATTTGTGTTGGAAAATAAAAGCAGTTATTTTTGGTTTTTTTCTCAAGATATTCAATTATGACACAATTATTAAAAAAAAAAACTAATACAAACACAATACCATCATATATTTTAGTAAACGAGATTTTAATCTCTTCAAAAACATAAATTCAAGTTTTATTTTTCCTTTCCGAAAAAAGAAAAGTCTATACTTCTATTACCATGGTCGTAAACATGTCATCTAATCTGCCGATAACTATTGTACAAAATTTCAGCAGAAATCGTATTTGAACAACTTCTTGCTATTAAACAAAAAATATATATATATGGAATGTAATTTATTGAAGATGATGATCAGCAAGGTATAAAGTCAAGAAACCATAACACCACATCTACAGGAAGCTTCACAAGGATTACAGAAAGATTTGCAAGCAGAACACAACAAATGCAGCAAGGGCATATGCAACTCAACACGATCCTGCATATACACATGTATGAACACTTATTAGACAAACTTTCATCTCTAATTTGAAAAACATTTCAAAGAAATGGGAACTTTTAACAGGTCCATTGATTCCATGGATTCCCGGAAATCATATGACTTCCATTCCTTTCAGATCCACGGATTCCCCTGGGTCATTAGATTTTTATTGAGAAACAAGCGTATTTCAAAGTTGAAATAATGGATTTCGATCGAAAATCTGGAACGTTAAAAAAGCTATCGCTACAAAATGCAAACAAATAATTGTAACTAGATGAAGAATTACGATGAATTTGGAATGTAATGGATCGATAAGATTCAGAAGATGAAATCGATTTTGGGAGGGTGGGTGATAATTATAAATGAACGTACCCAAATACATAGACAATGGAGCCGATGAAAGACAGAACGGAGGCAACCAAAGCGAATGGTAAGCTTATTAAGAACGCCAATGGCCTGCATCTGCAACCCATCGTTTATTGATTGAATGTGATTTTTTTGCATGATTAATTGAATTTTGTCCTTCACGAAAACCTACCCAACCACACTTTTTATTTGAAGGGACGAGAGATACTTACGGCGATTGCTTTGCTTATAACGGTCTTTAATGGCGATTTCCGGAGTTGGTCTGTATTCTTTCAACTTCGATTCTGA
Source organism: Cichorium intybus (assembly GCA_023525715.1). Taxonomy (NCBI): domain Eukaryota; kingdom Viridiplantae; phylum Streptophyta; class Magnoliopsida; order Asterales; family Asteraceae; genus Cichorium; species Cichorium intybus. Next base: position 37,428,140 of record CM042009.1, read on the forward strand.
TTTCGTAGAACTTTTTTCTTGGAATTTTGACTTTTAAATGGAAGATTAAGGGTGTTTAATATGCATCAAGGGTGATAGATAATAACTAATTAATACTTATTAGATTGTAAAAACTGGATTGTCCAAATAGTTTTGAAGTTGTAACAATAAGTTGTTTAGGTTTCTGATAAGTTTTGAATTTGAAAAGCTAATCCATAAAATTTACCTATTGGTAATTAATATTGTTAGAGCTGATATAAAAATTTATTTGGCTTTTAACGAGCCACCTAATCAGATTCAAACATAAGTTAAAAGACATAACATTAAAACTTATTATTGCGATTAATCAGTTCGTAGTAGAAAAATCATTTTTTTTTTCAAATGGATAGATGATTATTAGGGTGGGCAGAGTAATAACCGGTTCAGGGGATAGAGGGTGCGGCACCTCCAGTTGAGTGTGGGTTCGGTCGGTGGCGGGTTCAAGGAGTAGAGATTGAGGGTTCGTGAAGCCGCTTGGAGTCGAAGACAAAGAAGGAAAAGAGGACAGCGGGTTAGAGGTGGTAGAGGTTCAACAGCGGGTTGGAGGTGGTGGAGGTTGGGCGCCTTTTACTCCGTCCTCCCTTATGGATGAGTAATGAGTTGATGAACATTGTTTTGATTCATAAAATGCGTAGCGGGACATTTCTATGTTATAATGAATTACAAATTTGGTCTCCGTATTTTATACAAGAGTTAATATCGTATAAGCATAATAATTTTTATGTTATATATACATATAGTTACTTATGTTTTTGACACATATAATCATTAGACTTTTCTTCATATACACATATAGTCTTATGTTTTTTTTGTACACATATGATTGCTACGTTTAATGGTCATATGTGTAAAAAAAAAAAAATTTATTGGTCATATTTGTATAGAACAAACAAGTTTAATGATTATATGTGTACAAAAAAAACATGAATGACTAAATGTGTATAAAAAACATAAATGACTAAATATGCATAAAAACATAAATGACTAAATGTATACATGAGATAAAGTTTAGTATCCTTATCAAACTAACCCTTTACACTAAAACAAAACCTTAACCCAATTTTTTTTGTCCCAATGATGTCTTCATGTTTTCTTTTTATTGCAGTATGCTGTTTGTTTTCTAAGTGTTAAAACATTTGCAATCTTTTTTCAAATTTATAGAAGAATATGTGAATTAAATGTTTACAGTCTGTGAAAAACTATTTTTTTTTAAATCGACATACTGCATACTACATTGATCATAGATGATACTAAACAAACAAACTTGATGTATATACACTCATTAACCACATTGCTATCAAGAAGATAGCAAAAGATGCTGGTATTGGCAACGGTGGCGGTGGCGATGGTGGCAGCGGTAGCGACGACAACGGGGGGCGAAGGTGCTAGCGGTGGCAGCACTGTGGAGTGACAGCAGTCGTGGCGACGGTGGAGGAGGTGGTGATGGCGGTGGTGCGGAAGGGACAAAGATGGTGGTGGTGGCAGCGGCGGACGTGGCAGCATAGGAGGTGGTGGTGGTGATGGAAAATTAAACACCAAATTAGGGTTAAAACTTAAAAAAAATCTTACAAAATCAAAAGTTTTTCTTCTTCTGAAAAATTGTCACGCAAAACGTTTTATGTTTGCAGTCTTCTAAAAAACAAACATTATTTTAATTTAATGCATCTTCATCCGCAAACATAAGCGGTCATGCAAATCTTTTGTTAAAAAACAAATAGCATCATTGTCAACCACCTAAATAGTCATGATTTTCGCCAATATATATCAACAAAATTCGCAGAACATATGTGAAAGTCATTAGGGATGAAGAAATGGGCAGTGTATGGGCCTCACCGTGGTCCTTACATATAAAAAGGTAAAAGAATCATTTTTCTCGTCTTTTATATTTTCATTTTACATGTATTGAAATATTTTCTTTGTGAAAAAATAAGGATCAATATTATCGGTCCACCAAATATAGTAAATTTAGTTTTCAATATGATTTATACATTTAATGTTGCATTTTATACGTGATTTATTGAATAATATCAAATTTTCAAGTTGAATATGAGATTTCCACAAATACCATCTACGAACATCGCATATTTTTAGGGTTAAAATAGAGATTTTCGTAGATGTCATCTTTCAAAATCATTGGTTTACATTAAATATTAGGATTTTTATAGATAACATTTATGAAAATATCATATTTTCATTTATTATTCAATTTTACCTAATTTTCGTTGTTTTTATTGACTTTTAAAAAGTTAATTTAGTCGTTTGATTCATATGTTTTTGTCCGGTTGATTGGGTAAGTATATAGGCCTAGGTGCCTACTTCGGACCCATTTTGAGAACCTCCCAAGATTTCAAATGGGTAAACGTTCTACCATTGTGCTCGGTCCAATATTGTTGGAGAGCGGTATTTAATGTCTAAATTATTTCTCCCACTTCTATACATATTTTTAAAATTGTTGAATATATTGTTAAAGTGAGTGCAACTATCTCTAAAGTCTTGCCGGAAAGAGCTTTGTTATTGCGATAAGTGCCATTTTCCATTTCCGTGCGGAAATGGTCTAAAAGCCACTACTAAAAATTGTTTTCAGATTGGTAATCACTGATTATATTCTTGTGAGATAGATATCCAAGCACTAGGGGTGGCAATCCATGACATGATACGAGACGAAATTGGGATAAAATTTAAATTTAAATTCGTGTTCGTGACAAGTGTTTAAAACACGAAAATTGACAGGATATTAACATGTGTTTTTGTTTGGTATGATTAAGTATGAATTAAATAAACTAAATGTTTATTTTATTTGATCATTTTTCGTGTTTGTCGTGCTGATCATTTTTATCGTGTTTTAATTGCATTGTTTTCGTATTAGTAAAGTAAAGCACGACGTCGTGTCGTGTTCTTGTTGTATAAAAAATCATCGTGTCATGTCGTGTCGTGTCAACTAACAACCCTACACGTCTGTCTTATTTGATACCCCTACCGAGCACCCTAATGCGACTTTCTCAACTTCGCTCCAACTCCTAGGACCCTTTTGTATCGTCTTTGTTTTTTGCTTCTTTTTATCGAAGTGTTGGGTTGTTCCTATGGTAGTGTTTCTGATACCAAATTCAGTTGTGTTTGGGGTACCGATTCATGACCGTGTTGAGGTTGACATGATTGTGGTTGAAATTGTTGTTGTTGGAAAGTGTTTGGTTATAATGGAAATGATTGTTGGCAAAGGATATGTTGAAAGGGTTGCTGATTTTTTTTGTTTGAATGGTTGTTGAAAAATGATGTGATATTGAAAAATAAACTTTGTAACATACCTCATGAAGCTACCCATCGATGATCAAGATGTGAGAATTTTCGTGGTGTTATGTTAAACGGAAACCAATCATATCGATTTAGGTTGGAGTTAGACGATGATGTGTTTGAGTTTTGCTTCATTGTTAGTATAAAAGTTTGGGGTGAGCAAAACCGTACCCAAAAACTGAAAAACCGACACCGAAAAACCGAAACCAAACCCAAACCAACGGTTTGGTTTAGATTTCTAAAAACCGAAAAGATCGGTTTGGCCACTCACCGATTAAAACCAAATAGACCCATTAGCAAACCCATTATAAAACCGACCCATTAGTAAAACCTATTGCAATCAATTTCACTTTACTAATAGTCTGATACAATTACACGCACATTTCCTTTAGAACACCGTCCCCTTTTCTTGTTTTGTTGCTGTATTGAAGACGAAGACGAAGACGCCATAGAGCCATACGAATTACGAAGACGAAGTCTGGCAAAGGATCAATTGAAATCACAAAGGCCACAGTCTTTCATCTCTGTCTCGCCACTTCTCTGATTCGCTGTCTTGCCACACACCACTTGTCCAGCCCTCTCATCTCCGTCTCACCTAATCAAACGATCGAAGACGAAGACGTAAAATGGAAATTGAAAATTGAAAATTGGGTTCAAACCCAATGGGTTGAAAACCGAAAACCCACCGACTCATGGGATGAAACCGAAAACCCATCCAAAAAATACGAAAACCGAAACCAATCAAAAAACCGAACACACTAGATTTGAAACTGATAAAAATCGAACTTATGAATTTAGGTTCGGTTTTAGCAAGAAAAAAAAAAACAACTTATGCCCACCCATAATAAAAGTGGATGAGAACATATAGCGTTTAGAAAGTATAGAGTAAAATGTTGTGGTATAAAAATAATTTTACGATTAAGTGGTTAGTATTTTTTGGGGAAATATAAATTTTGTTAAAGTTTTTTTTAATATAGGCTAACGACTATATTTTCCACCGTTCCTTGAGTGCTGAACCGTGGCTCGTGCCACATCCAGCCACGCATGACGTCCCCTATGTGAAAAGGGTGTGATTTGTATGGCGTGGCTTGTCTGCCATATCATCATCACGGCCTCTGCACGGAGTGTATACACAAAAACGATGTCTTGCTCTTTCAACTTTTGGGTTGTGCCATGGAAAATACTTTAATGATAGATGTTTAAAATATATAGAGTTTGACTTAAACTTGTTTCAATTGGTAACTTGATTTGCTTATTTATTTATGTTTCCATTTTCACCATTTCGAACGTTTGTAATTTAAAAAGTAAAAAAAAAAATAATAATAATAATAACTGTTACCCGACATCGTTAGTTTTGATCCTTCACAAAATTTACGTGCATTGACAATGAGTCCGTTGTACCCGAGTATCCGACCCGTCAAATTTAATAAATTATTATGATGTTGGCCCAACGGCCCATGTATCCAAATATAGCACTGGAAGACGAAAAGAGTCGGGGAATGGAGAGGTTCCCGAAATAGTAGTTGCGTAAAGATTCGTCAAATATGCAGTGCAGTCACAGCAGTTGGAAAGAGGAACGATCAGAGCGTCGGAGATACGATCGAGCGTTGAATTCACATCCAAAATTGTTCCAATGGCTGCAAACAACTCACAGGCTCAAGGATCGTCGGCTCCGGCCAAACCCGGGCTTCGAAAGCCGGTTTTTACTAAGGTCGATAACCTCAAACCTGGAACTACAGGTCTGACGCTCGTCGCCAAGGTTCTTAGCTCCGAAATTGTGCTGCAGAAGGGACGCGCTGTGTCTTCTAATCTCCGTAATGTTCGCATTGCTGAATGTCTCGTCGGTGATGAAACCGGAACTATTCTATTCACTGCTCGCAACGATCAAGGTAACCTCGACTTGTGTTTTTTTTTTCCTCATTTCTGTTGTAGAAACCCTAGAAAGCAGACCGATCAGATCATATTGTGCTAATGTTACTTGTGTTCGTTTAGTTTCTGTTGTCCTTTGTGAGAACGTGACGTTGTAAACCCTAGGCATGGTATCATCAGACGCCGTTCATGTTTAGCAAGCCGTGGTTTGAAGGTTCACTTCCATTGCACGGCTGTGGTTTTTAGTTGTTTCATTGTGTTTACTACTTACTACCACATTTTGTCAACAAAAAATAGTCAACGTTTGACTTTGTAGAGTCAATTGAGCCATTTCCTTACTCTTAGCTCTACATATCAAAGATAACGCATTTCGAACTTTGTATAACATCTTGCTCATTCTGTTTCCATTTCTACAGTTGATCTTATGAAACCTGGTGCTAGTGTCATCATTCGAAATGGAAAAATTGACATGTTCAAGGGCTCAATGAGGCTTGCTGTTGACAGGTGGGGTCGTATTGAGGTAACTGCTCCTGTCACTTTTGAAGTTAAAGAGGACAACAATCTGTCTCTTGTGGAGTATGAACTTGTAAATGTTGCCGACTAGGTAACCCTCCTTTCTTATGCTTAATTACCACAGGTGTGGATCAGAATAGAAACATGGGTCTTTCCTTTAATCTTTATCTTTAAAATTATATTACGGTGGTGGGATTTTGATGAGGGAATGTTTTAACCCTTGTGTTTATAAATCATATAACTGTTAGACCTTCATTATTCTCATCTTAATTCACTGTTTGTTTTGTTTCAATATTTCTTGTTTGAAATGCAAGTATTGAGTAATTAAATAATCATAAAACCATGAGTGGATTACTAAAAGCACACATTTGGACACATTCTGTGCATTTATGTATACCATGAAGTGAGATTAAAAATTAACTGTCAGCATGTTTATGGTTACATTAACTGGCTATGCAGTGAAATAAACATGTATTTCTTGAATTATATTAGATCAATTTGAAACTTTTGTTGATAAGAATGCCTTTGGCAAAAGGACTTCACTCTATCAAGAGCTTCTTCAAGAGAAGATGGATCTGCAGCAAAAGTTACACGAACCCAGTTTTTTAAACCCACAGTAAGCCCTACAAAACCAAAAAAACAGATATATTTATAAGTGAATTATAAAATTTCACAATGTGTTAAAAATTGGTTGTAAATTAATCACCTGGAAGAAGGATCACAGATTCTTCTTTGGCTAGCTTGAAACAAAAATCAATATCATCACTAATATCTTTTAATAAAGAAACATTCAGTTTCACCTACACAAACCACAAAACAAAAGAAACAATTTTAACATAACTTTGAAGGATTTGCCTTAAAAATTTTAAACCAAAACAACCAAATTCTTACCATAACAGCCATAGCTCCATTGGGCTTTTGTGGGCATGTCAAACAAGGGATTTCTTTAAATTTCTTGAAACAAATATCTGAAGTCTGCTTCAATATGCTTAAAGTTCTTGTAAAGAACACCTCTTTTGTGTCTTCAAGAATCCGAGGAACAGCTGCCTGAAACACCAAATATGTTTTTTTTAAGCTTTTTAAAATCTAGAATTCTTACAAAAATGGAAGTTAGGTGACTACTTAAAATGCACCATGTGAAGGTTACCTGTATAAACGTTGCTGGACCACCACATATATCAAAGTACTTCTTTAAGCGCTCAATGTTCTGTAAAAATAAAGAAGATAGTTTAAATTCAACATATTAGTAGAAAGTTTTAATCTTTTATTTTTAATGCTTAGTACCTTAGTATTCTTGAAAATGCCATTAGGGTCAGTGGTGACAAACCACCCGAGCCGCCAACCTGGCACTATCCATCTTTTAGACAACGAACCAAGTGTAAGAACAGGAACAATGGACCCAAAAATTCCCATTGGGACAAATGGGTTTTCCCCAAAAGCTAAATGCCCATAAACTTCATCTGCTATAACAAGAATCTTGTGCTTCTTCGCAGTTTCTGCAATCTAACATCGAATATATACATTATACAACCAAGTTATCATTTAAAAAAGACTGTTTAAAAAATTTAAATTCCATGAAACTAAAATAAGCACTACCTTTTTCAGATGTTGATAACTATAGACATTGCCACAAGGATTCCCGGGATTTATAACCACAATCGCAACCGTATTTTGATCGGCTAATGCATTGACTTCATCCAAATTTACCTCCCAGCCCTTTTCGGGAATAAGATTAAAATGTCGAATTTCTACATTTCTAAAAGCCGCACAAAGTTCATAAATCGGGAATCCCGGTTTTGGTACCAAAATGTTTGCATTCGGTTTAGCTAAAATCGATATAGCAACTTCTATAGCTTGTGTGCATCCGGCTGTAATGTACACATCATCTTGAGATAATTTATACGGGAGATCTTTCGATAAATATTCCGATATTGCCCTAATAATAGTATAAAATCAAGTCTTTTAAAAACCCGTATAGAAAATTACATGAAATTGTGAAAAAAAAAAAACTTACTTTCGTGTTTGTGGGAGGCCAACGGTAGGTGAATAGCCGTTGAATTTGTGGGATTTAAGAGTTTGAACCACGGGATCTTGAACAGAATCAGTGGTTGTGAAGCAAGAATATGCGGTTGGGTCTCCCATTCCTAAGGAGATGACACTTTTCTTGTTTTTCTCATCAATACTTGACATTAAGATACCGAGAATACCCTTTATGGTGACATTTGTTGGTGTTTGCATTTTGAAAGAGATGGGGGTATTCTTGTCTCTGAAGAGGAAGACGGATAACAAGCAATTTGGAATGTTATGTACATAAAAAAAAATTACTTTGGACGATTTTCGTTTCGTATTTAGATAAACTTTTTTAAATTGATAAATACAATAACTTGAATCGATTATTATATACGGATATGTGTTAAAAATATCACTCCTGATAATGATAACAACGAGACAAATTTTACGTCTTTTATGCCAATCTAAAAAACGTGTATTTTCTTCTTTTCTTATATTATAGATCTATTTATCATCTGTGGTACCCTGTCAAATGTTTGATGAATTTTCAACAAAAATCATGGAAAAGAATACAAATTTGCATGATTTTCGTCATGTTTCTAAATGAAAACAAAGTCGCTATTTGGGATAGATGCATTTATTTGTTGCCTTTTTAACAAAGTACGTTTGTTTTTCTATATTTTTAAACTTCTAATTAGGTCCACATGAGAAAATTATGTTCTTGGCAAAGGCTAATATTAATAGGGTAAACTTACTTGATTATGCATGGGTAATTGAAATGCATGCTTTATAATATACACATCAAATCTACTTTTTTCTTTTTTGATGATTTTTTGTAGAAGTTCTTTTAGCTGTAGATTATTAAGCTTCCTAAAAAGATATTATATAATGGATTGTTTAAATTCGCACGGAACAAACTCTTTATTTTACAAAATCTTTAGCTATCAGTCCTAAATTCGATCTTTATATCAATTTTCCGGTTCAAAGCCAAGTATTTATAAAGAAAACACAACTAATCGGTTTCATGCGTATGGTATTGAAAAAGCAAGAAACGGGCATACCTTACGACGTAAATGTTAAATCACCAGTCTGCCTTTCGACCTTGAAGAAAGATGTAAAGAGATGCAGCATCTATATGTCCATTCCCGTTACATATCTTATATATGCGACTATATGTACAAAGAGGGAGGCTTCAGTTTAATTGAAGATAACTCCACGGCATTTGGAAAGGATCGGATAATGTTTGATCCTCCAAATCAATTTCATGAGTCAGCACTCGTGATAAATCTAAACACCCCAATTGACCAATCCGAGACGTCTCTCCTAGTATGAAACACACACACACAAACACATCTATATATATATATATATATATATATATATATATATATATATATATATATATATATATATATATATATATATATATATATATATATATATATATATATAGATAAGCGATCCGGTGAGGACACTTCTTAAAGTGAGGACTCGTGAGGACACCTTAAAAAAATTGAAAAAAAATAAAACAAAAATATAAGTAATAAAATGGATCATAGTACTATGTTGGAGAAAAAAAAATTCGAAAAAAAACTTGTGGATCATTATTTTTTTTATAATGAAACAATGATCCACAAAATAAAAATTTTTTGTGTATCATTACTGTTTCTCCATGATCCAAATTTTTTTTTTCCAATTTTTTTTGGATCATGATATAGTACTATTCTTGATTTTATGATTTGTATTTTTTTTAAATTTTTTTAAGGTGTCCTTATGAGTCCTCACCAAAAAAAGAGTCCTCACCGGAACGGGACCCTATATATATATATATATATATATATATATATATATATATATATATATATATATATATATATATATATATATATATATATATATATATATATATATATATATATATATATATATATATATATAGAGTTAGGATATATTATAACTCACAATTATTGTGTGGTCGTAAGGACCAATCAGAAGCTAGAATCTGTCAAGGGTAGTTAGGTAATTTTATTTAAGGATAAAATTAATTAAATTTCGGATTCCTTAAATTATGGTATCATTCCCCTGTAATTAAGGAATGAATCCCTTAAATCATGGCAACAGATTATCATCACCATCATTACCCTCGTTATCTTCTCCTTCCAAACCACCGATCGATTATGGCGACATTGACAGTTCCTCCGACACTGGTTTCTCCACACGACGACGCCATTAAATTATATAAAGCTTTCAAAGGTACATCCTTTAGTCATTCAACTCAACAGCACCCATTCTCTTTCCCTCGCTGAATTGATGATTCGATTTCAATAATCACCTGGTCAAAATCTGATTTTGATCGACACCCTCTTTTGTATTTCCTGATTCTGGCAATAGAACGTGGTTGTTTGATTCGATCCTGGTCAAGTTTTATATGAACATCAATCTCACTTTCGTTGACTTCAATCAGGATTTGGATGCGATACTGAGGCAGTGATTAATATTCTTGCTCATCGAGATTCAACGCAAAGTGCGCACATCCAACATGAATATCGAACAATGTATTCCGATGATATCCTTAAACGTTTGTCTTCTGAACTTAGTGGCAAATTAGAGATATATCGATCAAGTTTGACCCTAGATACTTCAAAATTGACGAGAATAAACAATAATTTTAGTCGTAGACATCGATCGATGTTAAACTTATCTGTAGCTCGATATTGTAGATTAGAAAAAGATTGGCCCTAAAATTCACCTTGGGCTGTCGGAGTATGTTCCAAAGACTGATTCATACATATGTAATTCTATATATTTCTATATATTCCATATTTTCGAATTGTTGATGTTGATGGTCTTTATAATGGTCCTCCCAGTGATCCAGGGTTAAAGCTGATTCATACATATGTCAAACAAAAACATCAAAAGACGATTACTTTTGGAGATAAGTCAAGAATGGGAAGAGGTGGAATAGATGCAAAAGTCAAACCTGCATCCAATGCAGCTTATTCAGGCACACCTGTTGTCATTGCAAGGTATCATCACAGCATATATGATGATTTTCTAACAATAAAGTTTCAATTCAAAGTTTTATTTAATTGATCTTCTAACACTGTATTCTATCAGAATGGCAATGAATTCTGTCAGAATTGTATTCAGAATAACATTGTATTCTGTCAATATTCTTGAAGATTTTGGGGTTGGAAACACGCACATGACGATCAATATTATTCTTGTAGATTCTAGGTAAATTTGTGTAACTAGAACATAGAAGAGATAAAGAATAAGCTTTTGAGTGTGATTTGAAGGCAATCATGCTAATAGAATTTGATATTAACTTCTACTGTAATATTCAAATACAATGCTCTAGCTATTATGTTCTGTATATTAGCTTCTATTATGATATTCTAGGCATTATGATGTTGGACAATACAATATTCTAGACATTCATATGTATTACAACTTTGATTATGTACTTCATTCTAACAGAATATGTAATTATGATTTTGTATGATTTTTTAATTCATTCTAATAGAATGTTTAACTTACTTTCACATAAATATGATGTTGTATGATTTTGTAATTCATTCTGCCAAGAATAATAATTTTTTGATGTCATTCTGCCAGAATGGATATTTCATAATATTATTCTGTTAGAATTCTAGTTGTTTGATGTATTTTAGTTTAAAGAATGTTATTCTTTTAATGTATTTTAGTGCAAGAATGTTATCATTTTGATGTATTATAGTTCATAAAATGTTTTTTCTATATGAAATTCTGTAAAATGATTTTTTGAAGAAAAATATGATTCAGTCAAGAATGACAAATTTTTGGAATAATAACATGATTATTTTGTTAGAATATCCGAAAATTTGAAGATGAAACTAATAATTTCGTTAATAATTTTATTATTAAATTGATTTGATCCTAAAAACCAGTTACTTTCCTTTTTTTCCTCAAAATAAAATGTCTATTTTACCATTTTGTAACCGTTTTTTTAAAAAAAACATTTAATAACATAATGGATAATTACAATTATGCCATTCTAATCTAGACCATTAATATTTCGAATCCTATGGTCCAGATTTGGTCTTACGACCACACAATAATTGTGGTCCTTAATATAACTAACCCTATATATATATATATATATATATATATATATATATATATATATATATATATATATATATATATATATATATATATAGGGTTGGGTTCTATTGAGAACTCAAATATTCATGAGATCTTGAGAACTCTTTCTGATTGGTTAGATCACAAAAGGGCACCATTGTCATTCTACAAGTCACATTTAATGTTGATTTTTTTATTTTTGGCAATAACATTAACAACTCCTAAAATCAATGCTATTATGTATGTATGTATGTATGTATGTATGTATGGATGTATATGTATGTATGTCTATATATATATATATATATATATATATATATATATATATATATATATATATAATTTCGAGTTATAGAGAGAAATTAAAAAAATGAGAGAACCTAGGAACTTTTTTCTACACAATATTTTTCAAAAAAAATTGCACCCATATTTTTAAATGCTGCGACTAATAGATTTAAAAAGAAATTTAAAACTAAACCAATTTTTTATATTTATATGCTTATGCATATAAAAATTCAATGTATGTGCATATATGCATATATAAACTTTTTTTCAATGTGACGTATATACAATGTTTAAGACTTTTTAAAAAAATTAATAAAAATGCATATTAACAAATAGAAATATATGCATATATACATATAAGCAGCATCGACCCGATAGATTGATCCATGGGATTAAGAGGTTGTTGGTTCCTCGATCGGTGCAAAAAGATTTTAATCAGAGGAGGAGTTTCAGTATTATTTCAGCAGTTCTACCAGAAGGAGCACCGATTGTGGATCCGAGAACCCACCTTTTAAAGAAACCGACCAGTCTCGCTCTTGTCAGAGTCCCACCAACATTGCTGGTATACGACACATTAGCTCCAGCACCAGCACCAGCACCAGCACCAGCACCAGCACCAGCACCAGCACCAGCACCACTTCGACGAGAAGAGCGAGGTGAAAGATCTCATCCAAATACTGCTCCACATGGCGGATGCAACAAATGCGCAGAGATATTCTTTTAAGTGAAATTGACACATGATACTCATTAACATGGATTTCTTCTTAATTGATTATCAGATTGTGCAAGAACATGTTTTCACATTCGAATGGATGGTTATTTTACCGGGTTTAGTGACTGCCACAATTTCCTAGCGACAAGAGAATGCAGTTGAGAATCAACAGTGCCTTCGTTGGTGATGGGTTCACTTTTATATGCGAATTATTAGAATTTAAGGTGCAAATATGTATTTACCTTTGATAGGGTTAGAAGTTGAAGATACCTTTGTAGGTTTTTAATCCTTTAGGTCGGGTTTTGGATGTTTGATAAAATAGGTGCATATACCGGGCCAGGACTCTGTTGTGTAGCAGGCATACCATAGAATGATACTTATATATGCGTATTCATCATCCAACATTCATATTCACTATCAAACATTTTCATGGTGTGATATGCCTATACATATTTTGTTGGCTCTCTATAAGGGTTTGTATCATTGACCAACGTGAGTACTTCATGGTAATGTATATAGTTATCTTTACCAGCATTTGTATCATCATCTTGACATGTAGCAACATCATCATCACCAACATACTTTTAAGTTTCTGGATCGATATAATGAACTTGTCCTTGTACTGGTGTTCCATATGCAACATATCTAAAAATTTACGGTTGTATAGATCAACATAATGAAGTTATGGTTATACTAGTGTTTCATATTCAACATATCCATGAAGATATTGAGGAATAATATTTGAGAGATAAAAATATTTGTTTGATTATTTCTATCTCTTTTGCTAGATCGGTTCTTGACAAAGCATTTTTCTCTTCCGTTAGATCGTATATCATCAAACATTATTGGCTAGATTGATTCCCACCAACATTGGATCGATTCATTGCATTGTATTGAATTATTAGAGTGTATTCCAACAGAGCACTATCTACCATATACACATGTCCAACAATTAAGACTTTCTAACCCTTTTCAAGTGTTCCATGTCACTATCATCGACTATCTTTTTAACATATTTCAATGTGAAAAAATAAACTAATATTAGGTATGTCTTCCAACCTACATTCATATTGACTAAATTTAATAAATTAGAGAAATTTATATTTGACGGAAATTCTACGTCAAAGTATTTAATGAAAGGCCTAACATATTGACTTATAAAAAAGTTAAAACCATTAATTGTTTCTCTTAAATTTCATGTACAAATGTTAGACTAGACATTACTTATGTTATATACTTTGTAGTATGAATGACTAGAAAAATACAGGTTTTGAAGTAAAGCTAAAATTTCTCAGATGGAATCTTTCATTTGCCGATACCATTTCCGAAAATAAAGCTTCCATTTGAGAAAATGATTTTTGCAGATATATTATAGGATTTTACATCTGACATATGTGAAATCATCACCTGGAATTGAAAATGTCTTCAAAATAAAGTTTTTATAACTTGAATTAGTGGGACCCAAGAATTTCAAAGATGGCATCGATGAAATTCGTAGATCATCTATGCAATCATCAACATGTTGTATTTTTGATAGTTTATAGATGATCTGTGAGTTTTATAAATGTTATCAACGAGATTCATTCCTATATTGATGATTTGGCTGATTTTTTATTATTTATTGAGAAATGGTCAACGAGATTAGACATATTTTTTTTCTTTTAAAAAAGATTGAATGATGTTTTAAATTGTACACAAAGTTTAATAACTAAATAAACATTTATATAATAATGTAATTTGCACTTTAAATTAGGGAAAATTTCAAAAAAGACACTTAATTTAAAATAACGATTTTACAAAATCATCATGTTTTCAATTTTGTTTCAATATTGACCATGTGACTAGTCAACCCGGTAGTTAGCTAACGTGGCACATAGGTGTCAAAATTGAAAACGTAGTGACTTAATTGGAAAAAACTGAAAACTTAATGACTTAATTGAATAAAATAACACAATGTAAAAATAAAAATTTTGTGAAAACTTAGTCTCTTTTTTGGAAATTTTCTTTTATTAGATGTGAAGATTTATTGATTGTTAAAATATAACTAATTTTCAATTTTGTTTAGTCAATTGTAAATTATAATTTATTATTTTGTTTTGTTATTTATCAATTATTAGTGAACTCTATCATGTAATTTATATCAAATATGAAATAACAATAAACTTGACTATTTTAAAATTTGTTTTTATATTTAACGCTCTATATTTTGTTAGAAAATATATGAAATGTAAATAAAAACGAAAACAAATCATTCTAATATTACAAATCAACCACTATTATTTAAGGTTATTTGAAACTTTTGAAACTTCTATTTTTGTGAATATACGTAACATCTTTAGGGGTGGTGTAACATGGTAGACTTACCTACCACTATAATCGTAACATCTTTATATTTGATAGATAATCTTATAAAATAAATGGATGAAATAGAATTTATATTGATATATGCAAAAATAAAAGTTTATAAATTCTCAAATAACCTTAAATAATAATGATTGATTTATAATCTTAAAATGATTTGTTTTCATTTTTTACATTTTATGTATTTTGTAAAAAATATAGAGCGTTAATTATAAAAAACAAAATTAAAAATGCTAAGTTAATAATTAAGTCATAACTCATTGAAAAATAATATAACAATAACAAAGAAAAGCTAATAAATCAATATATATTTGATATTGTAATAAATTAGAAAGATAATGTATGGAAGCATATATAAATTGTTTTGAAATCCGAAAAAAATTAGATGACATGAAAATATATGTATGCATCATTAGTTTATTGTTATTTCATATTTTAACATAAATTGCATGATAAAATTTATTAATAATTGATAAATAACAAAAAAAAAATCATAATTTGCGATTGATTAAACGTAATTACACTTTTACTAAAAAAAATTATACAAATTTTAATTATACAATGGCAACTACTATAATAAATTTGTAAAATTAGTTACATTTTAACAATCAATAAAATTTTAAATTTAATAAATTTCAAATTTCATAAAGTTTTTAGAAAATTTCGATTTTGACACTGTATTATTATTTTTTAAATTAAGTCACTAAGTTTTTAAATTTTGTTTTATTTTTAACACCTAAGTGTCAAGTCACCATATCACGTCAGCTGATAACCAGGTTAATCGGTTACATGGTCAATATTGAAACAAAATTGAAATATAGTATCTTAATTGAAATTTTTTGAAAACTTAACGACTTAACTGAAAAAAAAATAACATAGTGTCATAATCGGAATTTTTTGAAAACTTAGTGTTTATTTTTTATTTTTTTGGAATTTACCCTTTAAAATACTAGCAAGTAAGTTTGAGACTTTTTATATTTTTATCTGTTATTTTTTCCTGCTTTTGACACATTACATATAATAGAAACATATGTTTTGTTAATATATATTTATGGACATACCTAATGAATTTAGGAAGACATTTTATACGTTACGAGACACGTTTATAATGAATATAGGAATTCATTTTATACGTTTATATATTACTAACTAACATAAAATTTAATTGGTAATTGGGTCATGTATTATAATCTTATACTTATAACATAACTACATAAGTTAAATTTCGTTTGTATTCGTCTGACTTTTTTAATCGGTTTTGTACTTCATTATGTAAACTAATATTAAAAATAAGAGTTGTTAGAATAATACATGCATGACGAGACATGGATGAAATGACTTATCAAGTGTACGCAATCTCTTGGTTTGGTAGCCTAATGAATGCTAAAAAAGGGAAGGGAGGGCAGATTTTTTATTTTTTTATTTCATCAGTTTTTACTTTTTAAGTTAGCTGAAGAGAGTTGAGTGAAAAAAATGATGAGGCATCGCCTCCTAACCTAAATATGTCACATGGCGTCAATATCTTCCAAATGTTGCCAACATCACTCCGCTTAGCCTAACCATTGATAAATGAGTTTGATAAAAAAAATCTTATGACGTAACATGTGTGTGTAAAAGTCAACTCACATAATACATACATGCACGCGAATAAAGGATTTATTTAAGATCACCCTTGAGACCATCTCCAATAAGAGTTTAGTGAGAGTTTAATGAAATTAATTTTAATATAATATAGAAGAGAGAGATGGTATAGTTCAATCTCCCTTAGACTCTACAAAGAGGATTCAATGCATTTATAGAGTAAAAGAAATCATTTTTAGTTCTTTCTCTCTCCTACATGTTATT
Source organism: Cichorium intybus (assembly GCA_023525715.1). Classification (NCBI taxonomy): domain Eukaryota; kingdom Viridiplantae; phylum Streptophyta; class Magnoliopsida; order Asterales; family Asteraceae; genus Cichorium; species Cichorium intybus. Next base: position 37,445,166 of record CM042009.1, read on the forward strand.
CCATTGAACTATTGTAGAGTTCAATGCATTGGAGATGGTTTGATAAATATTGTGGTTGACTATTTATATTTCCTTTGATTTCTATATTTATCTTATAATAATTATATTTATTTTTGGTGGATCGGATGCCGAAGTAAGTGTCTTAAAAGCTTCTCGGTAAATATAACTAATTAAAATATCCAGTTGAATCTTTACACTTATATCTTAATATATTTCATTTATTTATGTAACTTACAAGCTCGATTCAGTTGTTCACTATTCGACATCTTGTCTTTGTGCTCAGTTCAAGCTTTTTTACTGTCTGACATCCTGTCTTCAAGCTCGGTTCCATGATTTCTGTCACAAGTTGTTCGTAAAGGCCGAAAGAGTTAACTCGATTTTTGACTTCTTGCCTAACACCGGTTACAATTTTGTTTTAGCAACGAGCCGGGATCTGTGATTTATTTCCTAACAATGATTATGTTTCTTTTTTTATTATGCAATTTCTGTTATGTTGTTCCTGAATAAGAAACAAATTGCATCAAAATGTAGATGCATAAAAATTTGTTTCAAGTCCTATACTCGTATTTGATTTTAGTTTTTGTATGCTATCATAGTGTTGATGAATCACAAAAAAAATTGATTGAAGTCTAAGTCTATACCCTATTATAGTGTTCCTAAATCAGAAAAAAATGTGAATGAAACATTAAAAGTTCCAGAATCAATAAAAATATGATTGCAAACATCAATTTCCAACTTCTTTATATTTATATATGTGCACAAATACATATATTATGGTGGTTGACTCGTGAACCGGTCTTCTGACCATGTTAACTAAAAAACAGACTTTTATAACACACACATATGTGTATATATATATATATATATATATATATATATATATGTGTGTGTGTGTGTGTGTGTGTGTGTGTGTGTGTAAAGAGAGAGAGAGAGAGAGAGAAAATTTAATTTAAGACCAATAATATTTTAAGGAAAAAAGATACACAAAAAGGAAAGGAAAACTTAAGAACTTTAGATTTTTTATTGGAACATTTTAATTAGTTTATAAAAAATATTATTATAATCTACTTAATAAATTAAATGTTTTCAAATAGATTCACTTCAAAAGTATATAAGAATGCCTCCTTTGTTTTTTTAAACAGCAACATATTTTATTAAGAAGCAAGCGGAAGCTTGCAGAACCAAGAAAGTACAATAAATACAAACTAAATATAAACTAGGCTGAAACAACATAATAAACATAGTAGATATAGAAACTATCACACAACTAGACTGATTTTCAGAAGAGGTCTTAATCGAACCCAAACACTACCGGAGGGTTAGCGATCTCTGTAACTCCTTTGTTCTTTTATCTATTTGTTACTAAATTAATTGTATTGTAATGTGTCAAACACTTATATAACTGGATTTTTAATTAGTAAAACTTTGAACAACATAAACATATCGATGCAATATCTTTTATTACATGTTTCATTGCGGTCTGATTCGCTATTTCTAAATATACTTAATATAATATGTTTTAAGTTGTACACCCCAATATCTCATAACTAGAAGAGAAATATTTTAACCAACAAGCATATATTTAGAACCCGTTTTAACAAATTTTATATCAACAACAAAATAAAAACTAAAATAGATGGAACCTATACAATATTACCTATCCTATTGAAAGTCAGGAAAAGTTAGAAAAAAGACATTAGGTTTAGCTAAATTACAAAATTGTCATTTCAACATAAATAAACTAATTGCAAATGCAGTCCCTATACTTTTTAGATTGAGATAATTGCAATTTAAGTCCCTTTAATTAATGATGAAAAAAGTAATTGCAAATCAAGTCCCTATACTTTTAGTTTGAGATAATTGCAATTTTAGTCCCTGTACTTAATGATGGAAAAAGTAATTAGAAATTCAGTCCCTATACTTTTAGTTTGAGATGATTAAAATTTTAGACCCTGTAATTAATAATGGAAAAAGGGCATCATTTTTTGAAAAATTATAAGATTGTCATTTAAACATAAATGAATTAATTACAAATTCTGTCCCGGTAGTTTTAGTTTGAGGTAATTGCAATTTTAGTCCCTTAAATTGGTAATGGAAAAAGTCATCATTTTTTTTGAAAATTTACAAGATTGCCATATAACATAAATGAACTAATTACAAATTTAGTCCATGTAGTTTTAGTGTAAGATAATTACAATTTTAGTATCTTTAATTTCTAAAACTTGATGATCTATTGGATATCAATTACAAGTTTAGTCCCTATAGTTTTTTAGTTTAATAAATTATAGTTTTAGTCTTTCTAATTTTTAATTTGTATATGTTATATTTTTGGAGCCTGTTTATATTCAGTAATTACACTTTTCGTCCCTTTAGTTTCTAATTTGGGAAAGTTAGAGTCCCATTCCCTATAGTATAAAATGGTCCAAGAAAAAAAATAGAAAAATGACATTATTTTTAGCAAAATTACAAGATTGTCATTTCAACATAAATAAACTAATTGTAAATTCAGTTCCTATATTTTCAGTTTGAGGTAACTGCAATTTTAGTCTCTTTAAGTAATGTTGGAAAAAGGACATTATTTTTAAAAAAATAATTAGATTGCCATTTAAACATAAATAAGTTAATTACAAATTCAGTCGCTATAATTTTAGTTTGAGACAATTGCAATTTTTGTCCCTTAAATTAGTAATGAAAAAGCCATTATTTTTTAAAAAATTACAAGATTATCATATAGCATAAATGAACTTAATTACAAACTCGATTTCTTGTAGTTTTAGTTTAAAATAGTTACAAGTTTAGTCTCTTTAATTTTTCAAATATTACGTAAATGATAGGATATATATATATATATATATATATATATATATATATATATATATATATATATATATATATATATATATAATCAAATATTACGTAAATGATAGGATATATATATATATATATATATATATATATATATATATATATATATATATATATATATATATATATATATATAATAACACTAAATATATATGACTAATAAACCCGTCAGACCATACAAATATTTTCACTTGTTAAAAACTCTCTTACCCCTCGTCCACTTTCCCCAACTTCTTTAAAAGCGAGAATTTGAAAATAAATATTATAAGAAATGTACATTGGACAGACAAAAAGAAAGTGATGTAACTAAGGTTTTAATTGGATTACATTATTGGAGTGTGGTGATCAAGGGATTATATTCAATTATTTCAGTTTTACCTTTACAATTATTATCTATATAGTTTAATTTTTCCTGTGATAATCCCCAAAAATATAATTACAAATTTCTTGCTTGAATAAAAAGGTGGAGTGGAAAGATGGGATTATTTGGGGTGTGTGTGTAGAGGGGAAAGATGAGATTTTTGGTGCGTGTCCGGTGTCCCTGTCCAGAGGATTATTTAATCTGTTTACTCTTCTGACATCAGAGATATTATTCAGCTTTATACATTAACATCCAAACTCCCTACACTGCATTTTTACCCTTTTTAATAATATATCAGTTTTTTTAACTAATTAAGTATTCAAACTATCATCATATCATGCATATATAATCCACAGAAAGCTCTTTTTTCTTTTACAAACTATTGTCATTCCATAACATAGATCAATATCTACCGGAATTAAACCTACTATATATCAAGTATTAATTGGCACTCCATAAACATAAATAACCTAATAAGCAAGCATTTAACTTATTTTATGTGTCGTTTATGTTTATTTCAGTTATATAATCATAACTTAGGTTTAAACTACGTATATGGCACTAAAAGAATATGGACAACAGACACATATATTATTCCAAACAATCCTCAATAGTGTTTTCGACCTATATGGTATCATACTCCTCCACATCGAAGGCTTAGGTTAGCACATTTGGTTAACTTTTATTGTGTACACACCAATCTCTTTTTAGAAAGAGTTTTGTTTGCTTTATATGTGTGGGATGTGGACTTCAACTTTTTGAACCAAGTCCGGCAAATAGTTTGATACCATAGTCATCAAATAACTAAAAGCTATGATATTGACGGATTGTTGCACAAAAACATCCATATCCAGCATGTTCGTTTGTAAGACATGAAAAAAAAATGTTGCATTATGTTTGACATTCATTATATTATAACCGAAAATCATATTATTGAAACAAAACTATATTTTTATGTCCCACCTAAATATTCAGTACAATATGAGACAAATTAAATATCTAATCCATGCGGTATTTTCCAATAGATGTCTTAAATGTGTGTACAATACACCCATTTCTTGGTTGACTTAATAATATAAAGTTCATAATAAAACACTCTAAAGGAGTAGTTGCCCATTATTTTATTTTCACATGCTTCAATTTTTGAGTCTCTTGTGGTTCCTAGTTATTCAGAAGAAAAAAAATGTTGTATATAATACATGATCCAAAAAGAGAAATTTCGAAAAGTAACAAGAAAGGCTCCTAAACTTTAGGTCTCATAAACATACAAATGAAAACTACTCTCTGCTCCTACCCTCTCTCATTTTCTTCACTGACATGGGAATACCCTGCACACTTCATCACGCACGCACGCATACTCCCCACCTTACAAATCCATGCATCTCTCTCTCTCTCTCTCTCTCTCTCTCTCTCTCTCTCTCTCTCTCTCTCTCTCTATATATATATATATATATATATATATATATATATATATATATATATATATATATATATATATATATATATATATATATATATATATATATATATATAAAATTGGGATCCGGTAAAAAGAAAATTTTTGGTAGGAAGGTAAGAAGTTTCTTATTTACATATTTTTCGGTGAAACAACAAAACGAATCAATAGATGATACAAAAATAACATGATTCACAAAAAAAATCTCGAAAAAACAACTCGATGATTTATTTTTATAATTATTTTGTTGTTATTCACTAAAATTGTCCGTAACGTAAATAAAAACTTGATTAATTACTAAATAATGATTCATCAATATGTTTTTTTAGAAATTTTTTTTCAATTAATCATGTTATTTTTTATTCATCTAGTGATTTATTTTGATGATTCGTAAAAAAACCAAGTAAATAAAATCTTATTACCTTCTTACCAAAATTTTAATTCTTATTTGATTTATATATATATATATATATATATATATATATATATATATATATATATATATATATATATATATATATATATATATATATATATATATATATATATATATATATATACACAGTTACAAACGCACGCATCACTAATCACTAGACTTGCAGAAACGACAACTACAACAAGACACCCCCTATTTAATCTCCTCATTTATTGATCCAAATCCGCAATAAAAGCACCACCTCACTCCTTTATAAACTAAACCCCTCTTTGATTCTCTTCTAGTACCAATTGGGTTCTTGTGTTCTCATGGAGTTTTTCAAGCACCAGTTCGATAAAAATGGCGACTCACAGTTGCCGCCTGGGTTCAGGTTCCACCCTACAGATGAAGAACTCATCACCTGTTACCTTCTCCGGAAAGTTCTTGATGGAATCTTCACCTGCCGTGCCATCGCCGAAGTTGATCTCAACAAATGTGAACCATGGGAGCTTCCCCGTAAGTTTGTTGTGTGATTAGTGATAAACGTCTTGCCTCTTGGTTTCTTAACAAATGGCTGATTTTGGTTTGTGGGTTGTTAATCAAACAGAAAGGGCGAAAATGGGGGAGAAAGAGTGGTACTTTTTCAGTCTTCGTGACCGGAAGTACCCGACTGGACTGAGAACGAATAGAGCGACGGAGGCCGGTTACTGGAAAGCCACTGGAAAAGACCGGGAGATCTACAGTTCGAAAACTTCGTCTTTAGTAGGCATGAAGAAAACCCTAGTGTTTTATCGAGGTAGGGCTCCGAAGGGTGAAAAGAGTAACTGGGTGATGCATGAATATCGTCTTGAAGGCAAATTCGCGTATCATTTCCTCTCTAAAAGCTCCAAGGTACAGCACATTATTGCATGAAAACGCCATTGTTATAAAGTTTTGAGCTGTGCATGCCGTTTACTGTCATCGAGCGTGCATGATTCACTGCATCTATGTATCATGTAAAAGTTCCTTTTTCATATTTTGATTTTGATTTTTTTTACAACCAGGATGAATGGGTAATCTCCCGGGTGTTTCAGAAGAGTGGCAACGTCGCCAATGGCGGTTCAGGCACTGGCGGAGTGATGAAGCCTGTAGCTGGCGGAATGAATTGCTACCAAGAATTGAACACCTCGACGTCGGTTTCTCTTCCGCCGCTTCTCGACTCGTCGCCGTATGCCTCCGTCACATCAGCGTACACCGCCGACCACGACAGCTACTCGTACGACAGCAACGCTGCCTCAAAAGAGCACGTGCCCTGTTTCTCCACTGCCACAGCAAGCAATTTTGACTCTCAGTATGTTTTCGACCTTCCTCCACCGCCTCTCTCCGCCTCTACTTTTAGCGGCACCGCCGTGGACTACCCGAAAAATGTCGGCATCTCCTCCTTCCCTAGCTTGAGGGCACTTCAGGATAATCTACAGCTCCCTTTCTTCTACTCGTCTGTAGCCCCACCGCAGCCGCCAATTCATGGCGACGGAGCAGTGTGCAGCTATGCAAATGCATCCGGTGGAAATTGGTTGCCTTCGGTTTCTTCGTCCACAGAGATTCAGAAGCCAGGTCCCACAGAACTAGACTGTATCTGGAGTTTCTGATCGATCATTACGATGGACAGCGGCAATTTGAAGTGTCATGCGTCATTTTATCATCGGAAATCTCAGTTCTTGTTGAATGTTGCTAGCATGGATATATGTATTTTAAATATATTTCTTCTACGGTATATGTATTGTACGTTGTATGGGATTTAAGATTGTATTCCTACCTCGTCTTTTGGGTGCTTTATTTAAGGATGGTGTTAAAAAAATCCTTTTTATGAGACATATTTGTAAAGTTAAACACAAATACATACACATCTACACATATGTCAACCTAATATTATATTTATTTAATAAAAAGACAATCTTAAATGAACCGGCATGATATATGTATATAAGTGTGTTTTTAACTTTGGAGTGTGTTAAGGCAGGAGGGAGTGGTGGCGGTATGTCAATATAGCCACTTCACTTTTACAACACAACAAGTTTATATTCCGATCTACTGGGATGGTGTAAGATTTTTTTTATTTGATTTAAACTACTAATTTTATAAAAAAACACACATTTTCATATTAAATTAAAAGTTACAAGACATGATACACAATATACAGCTGATACTTAACTTAATAAACGATTTGAAACTTAAAACATGACTTAATTAACTTAAAACTAGACTTAAAAATTAAAAAATTACTTAATAAACATAAAACGAGACTTCAAAATCAAAACATGACTTAATAAACTTAAAACTAGACTTAAATATTAAAACATGACTTAACAGATTGAAACTAAAACATGACTTAACCGAAATTATATTCTTTCACGATTTCCTCCTTCATATTTAATATCATTTGTCGTTCGTTCTCGGGTAACTTTGAAACATCTTTCATCAATATACGATTTTTTTCTTTTGCTTGTCCGTCATCAACAACTTATCAATTCTACTTATTCAACCCTTGTAGACCTTCCCTTATCTCCTCAAGTTGACTCGAAGAACTTCCGACAACCTTTAATTTTCTTTTCGCTTGATCTCGTCCCATAGGACCGGTTTGCCTTGGGAGTTAGTAAGGCTCTGTTTCATTGACGTTTATCCCCTTGTGGCCATCTGAAGATTGGCTATGTGTGCTCGCGGACATTTTGCTTCTTTTCAAAGCACCCATGAATTCATCGAATGATTCGAGATTTAGCCATTCCGGTTTGTCTTTCACAACTAACCAAAACGACGTATTTCTAAAAGGTTAGTTTTTCTTAGTATGAGGATAAACGTCGTGAGATTTCAACATAATGCCCACATCATTTGCATCACTTTGCCAAGACCTCTTCACGTTCAAGTACACCGTATTGAACTTCATTGAGTGTTTGTTTGTGTTCCTCCACTTCGAGTAAATTTGGCATTTTGTGCGGTAATTTCCTTTACTCATTCAGGTAATAAAACTTTTCCACACTCTACGTGTAAAAGCGGGGCCACTTTGGTTATTACCATGCACAGGTCCTCAAAGATGTCAAGCCACACTTCGGCCAACACTTTCTCCTCGAACAGAGTCCACGGTATGTTAGGGGTCTTCCATTTATCTTTGGGTTGTGTTGGCTTATCGGAAGAATATGTCAATGAGTCTGTTTGTGGTCTATAATACATCGGTGAAGAAGGGTTTGGTGAAAGATTGGAAGGTTGAGAGGTATTTTTCTTGCTTATTCTTCTCGGGGGGTTTTGTTGGTTTGGTGATGACATTTTTGAGTATTTGAAAGAATTTTAGAAAGGTAATGGAGAGTAGAATGTGTGGAGAGTAGAATGTGTATTTATATTGGTTGAGGAAGATAAAAGAACTTTTTTTTTTTATTTATAAAAAATAGCTTCTTGTTATATGAAGTTGGTCGATTTTTTAAAAAAATTAGTCAAATGTTCAGAAAAAGTAGTCAATCAATTATTCTCTAACACAACACACACATTCTCTCTCTCTCTCTCTCTCTCTCTCTCTCTCTCTCCCTCTCTCTCCAGCAATGCAGTGACGAGATGTATGACCGTCATATGGCCATGGGGCGGTGTTTGGCGAGTGCCACCTAGGCTTGGGGAGCCGATTGCGACCTCCATACCCTAAAGCCTAAAAAAAACCTCCTCTGATGGGACACATGTTTGGGGAGGTCAATATACACATACATACACCACACATATAGAAAGTGGTTTATTTAAAGGTTTACCTATTGAGACCCTCTATGGAATCCAATTTGACCCTTCATCATTACCTTTCAAAAAAATTTGTATATAAATATAATTATTATATAATAATTAGTAATCATTACAAACTTATATCACATTTTTATCTCCATAATCTTAATTATAATCAATAATAATTAGGTAATAGTTAATAAATCTTTTTTCTATTAATTAAATGCATGTTATTAAAATTTTGATGTATAACATATTATGAAATATTTATATGTAATTTATGTATATAGTTATACAAATGTATTATTAAAAAAAATTAAAATATGGTGTTCAAGATCAAACGAAAAAGACATCTTCATTTTCATGACATACCCAAATAAAGAAATCTTCTTTATTTATTGACGGCAAAATAAAATTTTCAATCGGCCGCGACGATTGAAGATATGGCCGCGATGATCAAATAAAATTTGGACAAAATATGCCTGCGACGATCAAGTAAAAAATTCAATTGGCCGAATATACATGAATAAATAAATTAATTAGGTAATAGTTTTATATAATCATAAACTACACGGTTTAACTTAAGTTTAAAATATTTAAAATTTTAATACCAAAAATGACGTTAGTCTAATATCATAACAATTGTTATGTAAGGGGAAATAGACACATATACCGAGTAGAGGGTAAAGTTTATGACTTGCAATTCAGTTCGAAACATTCAATTTAAATTAGTCTTTTGTCCCAATATTTATAAATACAAATCAAGAAGTTGAGTGAACACGTATATGAAAATATAATTAAAAACAGTAACATCATTTAAAAAGGTATACTTTATTTAGACAAAAAAAATCATGTATTTAAATTATGAGAGTTTTTATATATCATTCTAAAACATCTTCCTAATTACTAGATTAAGACAAGTGTCAAAATCAAGAGAGGAGATTGAGAAAGAGAATTGATAGATTCCATATGTCAATTTTTTAATGGGTAAAAGGATGAAGTAGGAAGATATATTAGGAATAAATATAATTTTTCTTAAATTACAAGTAAGAAATATATTATTCTAATAAATAAGTCAAAAAGATGTAAAAAGGAAAATGTCATGAAAGAGAAATGAAGAAGATTTGGCCACTTGTCCAATAAAAGATGAAAATATTAATCTTTTAATAAATTTTCATCATTAAGGGGTCAATTTAGGAAAAAAAATAGGGTCTACATTATAGTTCCCTTTATGTAAAATTACCATTGATATGAGATACACACACGTCCCATAATAGAGGTTTTGAACACCTAAAGTAACTATATTTCATAAGAAACATGCATCATATGATATATCAAATGAGGACTCTTCATCATTTAACAAAGCGATCTTTTTCCTTGTTCATTTTTATATAAATATACAACAAATATTATATAATTGTAACTAATAAAAATAAAGGGTTGTTTGATTTGCATATTACTGGTCCAGTAGGAGGTTACCTGGTTACGTCTGACTGTTTGATAACCCTAAAGTTTACCTCTTAATCGGTCCTAAGCCCTAAAATTTACCTCTTACCCAGTTAGTTTTTAGGATAAGTCTGACTGGGTCAAACACTGACCCAGTCAACTCTTACTCAATCAACAAGTATCAAACAGCTAGCCCCTAATTTTTCATTAATTCAGTGTAGCAATTAAAATAAAGCCAAAACATAGTATTAATTAAAATGGTTAATGTCTTATAGGCAAGGATTAGGGTGATGAACTTCTAGCATGTATTTTTGAACTAGAAGACCTTCTAGTCACCTTAGTAGCTTGGAAGCCATTTTAGTACTTGCACCTTTATATGAATTTGGAAACTTGTTTGTATGCTTCCTAAGGCTTTTTTAGGGTTTTAAACCGCTTTATACACCAACAATCATCATTTGTAAAATCTTTTCATTATTTTGGGACATGATTCAGTTAACTCTGGAAGTTATGTAATGAAAATGCTTTGTATAGACAGTGTTAAAGTTGGAGCATCACATTACACCCCAATATCAGTCCAATGCTTTAATTATAAAAGGACAATGTTAGAAGACAATATATATTTAATCTTTAAGTATAGAAATATAATGTTGTCTTTGTGCTTTCTTTGATTTTTCAACCATTTTTGACTGAGGAGCATAAATTCTAGTCCTAAGTTTGTCATTTTGTCTTCATATTGAACGAGGATAACATATGACTAAATTTATTGAGGGCGTAACATTATCTCTGACCTGAGAAGATTCTGCATGGGAAATTATGCAAATCAATTGAGGGCGTAACATTATCGCTGACCTGAGAAGATCCGACGAAGCAGAGGATAACATAGGACTAAATTTAGGATTAGGGTAAGTTATAGTTTGACGATGAAGGTGTTGTTAGTGCTGTCAGATGATAATGAAACGCAGCACCATCGGTGGTGTATGATGGAGCTGTGGCAAAGGATTGACGCGGAGGAGAGGGAGGACCAAGGGCGGTGTCCGACTTGGTGATGATGGCATGTTTATGGTGATCAAGAGGGGTTTTTTCTCGGTTTGTTCCTCCTTTTATCTGGCCACTATCGAGAACCACATGATATTCAAGACTGTATTTGATGGGTATTTCAGGAATAATTCATGAGTGGGAGAGAGAGAGAGAGATATTCGAGGTGGGGGGAGATGGAGTTTTTTTTTAAGGTTAATGTCATAAAATGACAACTAATAATAGTATAATACATAATTTGCTCTTTAGGTCATTTATATTTTAATTGTATTCAATACGTCATTGAACTTTTTTCTATGTTCTCATTACACCATTGAATTAGATTTTATCCAGATGATACTAAATCATGTGTTGTCCAATGTGACATTCAATATAACATAATTTATTCATTTAGGTCATTCTAACATTGAAATTGCATCCATAATGACATCGAATTTGACAGAATACTTGATTTAAATGCACTTTAATGGTGTAATGAGAACACAGAAAAAAATTTAGTGACCTATTGAGTACAATTAAAAGATAAATGACCTAAAAAACAAATTATGGATTATTAGTTGCTAATTTATGACATTAACCATTTTTTAGTATTAGAATAAACAAAAAGGAAAAAAGGAAAAAAAAAAATAAAAAAGATAATATGATATTTTTAGGGACTACAAACCAAAACGAGGACAAATTTACAGAAATTTTAAAAAACTTGAACCAAAAATGCAATCTTATATAAATGGCGCGGAACGCAATTTACTGTTATATTGAATCCGAAACTGGAAACACATCTCCAAAATATGGAATTTAAGGCGATGTATTTATTTTGGAAAACAAGTCAAAAGCTGGTTAGATTTGGACTTCGAAAGGTCACTTATGTGATTATCATATGTATAATAATCTAATTATTAATTCATAAAGAACTAAAGAAGATATAATTGGAAAGGACATTTGTTTTAGCAGGCTATGTTTTCCACGTACAGGTAGGGTTTGGTATCCTTGAGGCCTTGATTTTACAGCACTGCCCACCCATCCCCTCCCATTCTTTTACCAACTCGTATCTTAATTTTATATTATATATTCCCATCTCATAAATCTTTAAGTCATTTATATCAGCTTTGATGCAAAACATATTAAGTAGTAAATCGATATTAGAACAAAACAAGTACAAGAAATATTTTTGTAATCTTTAAACAATAATTTACAAACATTAAGGATTTCATAGAACCACATTCAAAAAAAGGATTTAATGACAAAAATGTGTCAGGAAAATAGTTGGCCCGACTTTGAACATCTAAGAATTAATCAGTTCAACTTAATTTACAAATTTTTAATATTTTATGTAACTTATTCAAAATCTCCTTTAGTCTCACATTATCTTCAGATAAAGAAATATTATATTTATGTATGATTTTGATTTTGAAGGTTCTCTCAAAGTTGTTAAAGTGGACTCATGTGTAAAAACCTAAATGTATGCTCCAAAACAATTTTCTTGAAACTGTATGTTTATGTATCGTCCGATCAAATGAATCTATTAGTTCCCCCAATGTCACAAATGATTATAGGAGATTTCTTTCATAACAAACTATAATATACCTGCAAAAATCCAAGTACAATGATTCAATCAACCTGTATATTGAGTGTGTGTGTGTGTGAGAGAGAGAGAGAGAGAGAGAGAGAGAGAGAGAGAGAGAGAGAGAGAGAGAGAGAAATGTCATTTAGAAGAAAAGGACGTTTTGGGAAGAAGAAAATAACGTGTTTCGCTTGTTGTGACTCTAAAGGTGGAAACTTCATTCATCATGCTTTTTGTAAAGTCCTTTTTACCATTTTCTTCAAAATAAACACCCCTCTTCTTCGTGCAATATATATATATATATATATATATATATATATATATATATATATATATATATATATATATATATATATATATATATATATATATATATATAGATTTAGGTTCATATGTTTAGGCTAAATATTGTGTGAGTGTGTGAGACAATGTGATCCAATCAATTCATAAGGGTAATTTTGTAATTTCATTAATTAATTAATTATCATTTAATTTTAAATATCTAAACTTTTGGAACCTAATTATAACTTAAAGCTATAATTATGGGATAATTTGACCATTCCCCAAATAAAAGTTCAAACCTTTCTCGCCAAATCCCTTGTCTTCATTCTTCTTCCCGTACCCTACGACTCCATCAATCGGTGCAGAGCGAGAAATAGCAACTGAAGGTGACGGAGCTTATATATCCGACAGTGGAATCCAGGTGACCCCAGACGGGATTGGTTCCAACCGTAGTCTAAAAGTAGGAAGGGCCACATACCGCCGCCTCCGGCTGCCGGCGATGCTGCTGCTGCTGCCCCTGAACGCCGTCTGGCTATCGCCACTACTGCCCCTAATCGTCTTCAACCTCATATCTGATCCCACCCCCTCATCGTATTCAACCAGATCCGAATAAACTCTTTGAAAGTTCTGATTCATTGATTGCACAAACAAGAAATCGAATAGGTTTCAGGAATTGTGGTGTAAGTGGTGCGTGATTTGAAAGTTCCGATTCTTTGTTCAATATTACATCTTCCCTGTTTGTTTGTTTCCTGCAAATTGAAAAAGGTAATTCGCTTTTAGATTTATTTTTAAGAGATTTCTGGGGGTTTTTGCCGATAAGTATGATTTTTTATGGTATTCTGATTAATGCGTTTTTGTTTACTAAATTTGCATTGAATCAGTATGTATTTACTTGACAAGTATCTTCTAGTTTTCTTGTTTTCTCTTATCATCGGTTGTTTACAAAATTGATTTATAATCTCGATTGGTTGTTCCTGAAATCCATCACTTATTCAAGAAAACTGATTGTTGGTCCTGAAATTGATTGTTGTTCCTGGAATTGATTGTTGTTGTTCCAGAAATTGATTGTGGTGGTGGTGGTTTTCATTATTGATTATCGATTAATGCTTACTGATTAGTTGCACACCAACTGTTTGATAAAAAGTCTCTAACGAATCCAGGTAGTAGAATAGCTAGTGTGACAACCAAAAATTTATTTACGCGTATAAGATTAAATTTGGCGCTTAAACATTTTATGGATGAGCAAAAAGGTCAAATAAGATGGAATTATGGAGAAATTTATTGTTAAGGCCTTTATTTAAGTCATGATATGATGATTATTCAATTAAAATTTAATCCTAAGGACATAAGGGCAAAGTTTGAAATAAAGGACTAAAAGTGAAGTTTATTGTGCAAAGTTTGGAAATTATTATCTCAAAATCTAGAAAGATTTTGGCAAAAGTCATCAAGATGACTTTTGTAATATTTGAGATAACAAAAATATAGGAAAAAGATTCAGGTCATTTGGAGTTGTAACGAAGGAGTTATGAGAGAATTAAAATGACAAAAAAGTGACAAAAATGACCAAAGGGGTCATTTTCAAGGGTTGATAGCATAAATTCTAGTAAGATTCAGACTTAACTAAGTAGAAGAAAGTTGTAGATCTCATTTCCACCTTTCCAAAGGTATAAAGTTTGCAACAATCGGATGTCACATGAAAAAGTTATGTCTGAGTAAAATTGGGGAAAATATGCTGAAAAAGTTGGAAAATTTTCTTAAGGCATGAAGGAGGGGTATTTTCGGAAATTTCTAAATCTAACCTAAATCTAAATTCAGAACCTGGTTTTGGTACTTTGTCTGTGTGCGCGTTACTTGTTTTTGGGATGCGACCCCTCCCCCTCTCGATCATACGCAAACACGCTCCAGAAAATCAGAAATCGGAAAATTCGGAGAAAAAGAGAAATCACATGCATCTGAAATCGCACGAGGGAAAGGAATGTGTGAAGAAATCGCACACACACTCTTGTGTGTGCGTAATCGCAATCAAGAGAGAGAGATCAGGTCGAGGCCAATCTAGATCCATGTGAGATTCGCGATTTTGAAGCAATAACTCGATACACACAGGTGTGTTTAAAGACGAAATCGAGGGAGATGCCAATTGGAACTCGATAGTGACTTCTGTGGGTTGCGGGTTCTCATCTGATCGAAAGAGCTGCAACGGCGGCGGAATCCCGCTGGGGACGGTGCTCGACGGTGGCATCAAGTCGTTGGAGCTGCTGCCGGTACCTGGTGGCGGCGGACATGGTGTGTGCATGTTGTGCAAGTGACCAAGAAAGAGAGATAGCGTGAAGGGGGACCCGAAGCAAACAAACAACACTAGATCTGCTCCTTTCTAGGTCCGATTCTTGTGAAAACAACCCAAAATCTTCTGATTTTCAATGTTTGGACAGATTCTTGAGGTATTGGCTCGACCTTAGATTCAGATTCTCCAGATTGAGTTGTAAATTGTTGAATGCATGTCAAATTGGTGCTGATACATAGTTCTAAACGTGATCTGAAACAGGAATTACATGAAAAGGGTTCAAGATTGAGCTTTTGGTCAGTGCTGATGGTAATTTCTCAAACCTTGGATAACTTAACATCAGAATTCTTGAGAAATTGGTTTGGAACCGTTCATGCATATAAAAATTGGTGGTATTATTGAATACTATTAGAATTCATGGACAAATAATTGATTGATGTGGATCCATTGGTTTTTAAATGGCTGGATTATTCTTTATAATTAAGATCTTGGGTATTTATGAACTACAACGATTGGTATATGACATGCCATGGATTCAAAAGAATGTATGAAATATATGTTACATGGATTTAGTTGAGAATTGTTAAATACGAGTTAAAGTTTTGTTTGGAAATATGAAAAACACATAAGCCGACTAGGAATTCTCAAGGATATCAAGAACACACGAGTTCATGGTTTGAAACTGGACAAGTTTGAGTTTCATGTTAGACAAACCGTAGGATGTGTGTTAATATTAGACTGGTACGTAAAGGACTTATAAAATGTGGCAAAGAAACTTAGTAATGCTTGACATTTATATATATATATATATATATATATATATATATATATATATATATATATATATATATATATATATATAAAATTTTGAGACGCGTTTTTGGTAAATTGTTAGAATTGAATTAAAGTTTGTAAAAGATCGATTAAAGCCTTAATCATATAAATCCAATAGTGTTGAAATAATTTAAATTTTAGATTTTACGAATAAATGATGTGGTCGGAATGGAATTGGTAATTCCATCATCTAAAAAGGAGAAAGAATGGAAGATAATAATTTTTTTTACAACGATTACTATATTTAGAAACTTTAGTTATTAAAGTTTGCCTAAATGGCGTAAATGAGTAAAATGAATGTCATTTTGACATCTAACCATTGAAGTGAACTCATAGAGATGTAAAAAGTAGAATGTAGTTAAAATAACTTTGTAGAAACCTAAAAATACCATTTTTAGTCAAAATGGGAAAAAAGGGTAAAAGTGTCCAATTGGTTGTTATGTGTTAGGAATTACACTTAGCCATTGGAATGGAACTTGATAAGGACTAGAATTAGTAAAAATTGATTAGATAAACGTTATTTGTTTAGTTGTCTAATAAGTTCTCATCTTCTATTAAATTAATAGAGAATGATGGACGCTTGGAAGCAACGAAAGACTAGAGTTATGTGGATTAGCGTAGCTAGACATACCTAGCTACTAAGGTGAGTACATGTGGCTTTTTCCCACTATGGGGTACATGGCAAAATAACTATAAAGTTTATGTGACTTTTAAATGTGAAATCTATAAGAAAGTTTAATGTTATTCTTGAAAAGTATGATTTTGGCATTCAAGCCGAATATGTCTTGAAAAGAATGTTTTGGCGTTTAGCCTATAAAAGCTATGAAAGAATGTTTTGGCGTTTAACCTATTAATTTTATGGAAGAATGTTTTAGCGTTTAGTCTTTGAAAGATTATGAAAGAATGTTTTGGCATCAATCCTACGATGATTACGAAAGTATGTTTTAGCCTTCTATGTCATTGAAAGATTGTTTTGGCATCAAGCCTATTATGCTTATGAAAGATTTAAATTGTTAATGCTTATATTATTGTACATGCGTCTCATGGCATTATATGATATTTTATACAAAAGAAAAAGCAGTGTCTTTACGCATGCATAGAGTGTGAATGCATATGAGTCGAGTTAGGTCCGGACACGTCCCCGTAACGGGACAAGACTCTACTGGGATGGTACCTCCCGTCGTGAAGTAGAAGTCTTTCAGGCGTCAATATAGGATGATTTATTCTCCTATTTTGGCGAGCTCTGGTCTTTATAGACCTTTAGGCGCGGTATATAACCGCGAGCTTTTGTCACGAATGTGACATGGTCTTTTTGACCTAAGGCGCGGGTAGGAAAACCTGCGAGTTTTGCATTGTGTGAGAATCATGCATTGCATGTGCACTTATTATGTATGATACATATTGATTTGAATATATTGTTTAAGTTTCAAGATTTTATGAGTTGGTTTCGCAAAGAATTTTTGAAAGTAAATGTCATCTATATGACTTAGATCGTAAAGAAGTTTTGGAAAGTAAAGGTCATATTAAATGACTTATTTTGCAAATGATTTTGAAAGAAATATGTCAAAAATATGATATTGCTTTTAAAACATTTTCAACGATGTTTGAGTCTAAAACCCATGTAGCTCACGAGACGTTTTCGTCTTACGTATTTTATTTTATGTCATGTATCTCAGGTTCTAGACACGAGAGATAGAAGCAAGTAGATGACTCGATGTAATTGAGACTTTAGACGGAGCGAACCTTGGCTGATATCCTGGTTTGTAATCCTAACTTGCTCTCTATGGTTTAGTTTGGTATGAAGTTGTAACCCCCGAAGTTGTTCAAATATCTTTACAATTAAATGGTTTTGTTGGGACCGAACTTTTAAGACGTGACTTTATGTCATGAGTAAAGTTTTTAAAGGTTTACATTTTGTCAAATAATATTTTAAAATAGGTGATAGTACTACTGTGCTTTTAACGTTGATGTGCTTTTAGCACTATTGTGCTTTTAATGTTTTTGTGCCTTTGGCACTAACGTGCTTTTAGCGTTATTATGTTTAAAAAAAAATTCATGAAAAATCGGGGTGTTACAGCTAGAAGATCGGGGTGTTACAGCTAGAAGATCGAGCTTAATCAAATCATGGAAGCATGCAAGTGCCAGGATCGAGAAGGCTGGTGGTGAATGCTTGACCACACCTTGAACAACAATTGTGACTTTTGTAGATCTTCAAACTATCACCAAATCTGAATACATTCTTTCAGAATTGTGACTTTTGAATACATTATGTTATGATTCTTTTAGAATACATTATGTTATGATTATTTTAGAATACATTCTCTTTGAAGATTTTTCATAATACATTATGTTATGATTCTTTTAGAATACATTCTCTTTCAAAATTATTTGTCAATTATTCTGATAGAATCGTTTAGAATAAATTCTAACTTTCAGAATGTTACTATTCTTTTAGAATGTATTTATCATTATCTCATTCTTGAAAAGTGTATAAGTCGTATTCTTACAGAATATTAATTTACAAATCTAATGAACGTGGTAAATATGTATTAAATCAAAATACCACAAAATTACATGATAAATAAGAATATATAAGAATGGAAACTAAAATCTTGCAAAATAACTAACTAAATTATATCCCAAAATATCTGCACATTCCAAAATTGGCTATCGGGAAAATTTACTAATTTACCCTTATGGATTTTTTTAAATTAAAAATAATTATTTTTTTTTCAATTAATTACGATCATGCCATCATCATCTTAGGGGCCGTGCTAAGCACGGCCCAGGACGGGTTACTTGGTTGTACAAAAATGAAGATAGAATGTTACCATTTGATGGTTTTTCAGAAGTTCGATGTCAAAATAAGAGTAACTGAAAGGAGATTTGACACCTTGCTATTACTGTATTACAGGTAAGAAGAAAAAAAATACAATAGTAGAATTTGGTTGGTTTTTAAATCTATAATGCCTAATAAGAAAAAAAGAAGAACGCGGTGAGTTTGAGCCTCATTTGGATCGACTATTCCAAATGTTGACTAACCAAAAACACTCAATAGTTTCATAGAACAACTTTTATTAGTCTATAAATACATTATTATAATGTAAAATCATGTATCATTGTTTTCGTAGGAGATCCTATGGCCAAAACAAAATTGCAGTCATTTGTCTGCAATGTTGATTGTTGAAAAATTCAACTTATAGTGATTGCAAAAAAAATAAATGGAGTAAAACATATGGATAATAAGGTTTCAAACAAGCCCATAAACTAACACACATGCGTTGTTATTGTTGTTACTAATACGAGACCAATTCACACCATTTCCAAGTAGCATTTGGTATTTTGAAATGGAAAATTAGATTACATAAGCTTCAAAGCACTCTCATTGTCACATTTAATTTGGACATCCTAATCAGCTATAACACAAAATGTATCATATAATAAAATTCTCACAGAAATAAAAAAAAAACAAAACGTTACTTATAGGTGTATAAATGTGCAGAAAATGATCACATTACCACAGACATGACCTGTAAACATCATCTACGAAAGTATATTTAGTCAAGATGGGGTTTTTTGCACTATATTCCAACCATGTTCGCATCACCAAACTTTTTGTCCAAGTAAAGAAAATAAACAAATAATAACTAAGTTGGAATCTAGCAACAAACTAAAATATAAATAAAGAAAAGAAAACAAGTAATACACATTTCATTTAAGGTATAAATGCAAGAATTACAATATCAGAAACCAAGTAATATGTTATTTTTTGCATTCAACTCAAAAACGGTTAAATACAAGAAATAGAAATATATATTGTGGTTTATATGTTACAAATAGCATTGTACTTCCATTTATTTGTTAACTTATGCATCGGAAGATAATAGTTAGAATCAAAGTGATATTGTTCCTAGCCAATAAATTCCACAAACCCACAAATACAATATAGCTTGTCGGTTGAAATGTAACAAACACCCTTTATATATTTATAGAATTTAAATGTTGACAGTGCAACCTATGCAATGACACATATAAAAGACAAATCCACACCTTTCATATTCCATTTGAAGAAGAAAAAATTAACAAAATTCCTTACGTTTTTGTATGATTGTCGAAAAAGGATCCACATCTTCACCGGTAATTTACACATAAAGCTTTATCAAATTACTTTCCTTGTACCTGCAATCACAATTAAATAATTTTAACTTCCATCTATAATATGACGACATATTTTACAACCAATTCCACATATACGAATTTTCTCCTTCCTTATATCATGATTTTGAGACACAAGGCTTGAGATCTGAAAAAACTACAAAAATTGCCAATTTTAAGAATTAATGAAATAGATACATGTGACCTGATGAACTTCTGAACTTCTTCATATCGGGAGGAAATACTCAAAGTTATGAACGAGAAAGAAAGAGTATTTAGAGGAAGCGTGATGATTTCAAATTGGCTTTCACGATGATAACCCATTGTTACCAAATTCTTGACCCGACAACACACTAATCATTTATTAAACCAGATGCAAGAAATTAGAATGAATTGAAACCCTAGATAGAATCATCAAGATTTAAAATCCATAAACCTTGACACAAACGACTTAGGTTCTTGAAATCGGCAAACCCTCACATGGATTATCTACTTATGTCAAATTCAATAGAACGACTACCATCGATTATCCAACTTAAGATAAGGAAAACAAATACCTTCTTCAATCGGCCCACAAAGAAGAAGCCCAACGAGAACACATGAATCAAGAAAAAACCCAACTGTAGAGGGAATGATGGTGGCAAACGAAAAATGCTTTCTTGAAAGAAGACAACAGTCGGTGGGGGTGTGTTGGAGAAACCGTCCCAGTATCTGAGTGGAAGAGAAAACGGTGGAGATGAGTCACGGCCTTCAGCATTTTACCATGAAGAAGTAATTACCTTTAATAGGAATGGGAGATAAACAAATCAAAAGAAAATCCTACTTGAAATTCACAAACAAATTGAACGGAGGAAGCAGTACATGAAGAAACGTGCTTTTAAAAAAAACATGAAGAAACGAAGGTACATGCTGAAGTCGAATAGCGTGAATCTGATTCCAGCCATCGATCGCACGATCGTCTTCTGCCGATCCCTTTCCATAAAAAATGAACCCGTATACCGTTAGGGTTTACAGAGAGAAATACCAAATCAGAAATTTTTATGAGTAGCAAGCGGCGACATCTGAGGAAGAAAAAAATTCACCCGTGTTTAAGAAGTGGAGGAAAATCCTCGGCGCCTAGAGGCATTGTGGAATCGAAGCAGTGTGCATCAGATTGGAAGGGATATGACGTCGTTCTACTCATTATTTTCTTCCTTCATCCAAAGGTTCAACCCTTCGTGAAACAAGATTAAAAAAAACTCCTGGGAGGAAGGTCAACAGTTGTTGCCGTAGAGAAAACCGGAGATGCGGCTGAATAGAGAGAATGGGTAGATGAATGCAGAGAGTTTCTACGTTTGTTGAAAAATGGGGTCGGCAACGGGGTTCCGACAAATCTGCACGTATCTGGAAGGCTAAATGAAGGGAGGAGCAAGACATGTGAAGCGGTGTGATCCATATTGAAGAGACATGACGCATTTGGAAGTAGCAAGGCGTCGCTTAAAGGGTAAATACGTGGCATACGAAAACCCTATTTCCAAACTGAATGCGCAAACAAGAAAAAACGTCTTTCTTTATATATATATATATATATATATATATATATATATATATATATATATATATATATATATATATATATATATATATATATATATATATATATATATATATATATATATATATATATATATATATATATATATATATATATATATATATATATATATATAGAGAGAGAGAGAGAGAGAGAGAGAGAGAGAGAGAGATAGGTTCTTTTGAGAACTTAAAAAATCATGAGATCTTGAGAACCAATTTCAGACAACAATATCAAAAAATTGGAAGGCTAAAATGAAAGATGACATTTTTCTAATTACTATCAAATTTAATGGTATATTTGGAATACGTAATTTGCTGTAGGGGTACTATAGAGATTTTAAAAATACTATTAAATCAGAATCTCGTTAAATCAGCCAAATATCATTAATATACTCTCTTATCTCTCATCGTCTCTCTCTATTTCTGTCTCGCTCATCACACTGCTTCCAAAAATCTCGACTCCAAGAAAACACTTCGGCTAGGGTTCATGAAGAACTACCATCGTCATCGATTCTCCTGCTACACCTCTATCTCGCCGGATTCATCCATTCAGATGATGCGTTCGCCACCGTCTACACCACCAATTGGAATCAAGCTCGTCGCCGATTTCAGTTGTCGTGCAAATGATTTGAAAATATCAGTTGTCAATCTTCAACCTCCGCCTCCTTCCACCATCAACAGTCCCATCCACACACAGATTCAACATTGTTACTACCAACCTAATTGGGCTACCAATGCCACAATCAGACCACCATCGATCATACGACACGCACATAGACAACGAATCTGCTTCAACGAATCAGACCCCAATTGGGCTTCTAATCTGCCTCCTTCAGTCTGATAGTCCAATAATCTGCCTCCTTCGGTCTGATAGTCCGCCTGTTTCAATAAATCACGCTTCTAATCCGCCTCCTTTAACTAATCAGACGCCTCAAAAGGTGAGAAATTTTGATATTCATTGGGTTTAGTCTTCTGATGATAAAAACCGGTTGGAAAAAATGTTAGGATCGGGGTTTGTAATAGATCGATTGGAAATAGAATCGAAAGGTGTTTTTACTAGCTTCGTCGTTTTCTTTCTGTGTTTCTATTATTTTGTTTTTAAGATTGGTTTAAGTCATCGAAGTGGTTGTTGTGTGATCTGGAACAGGCTATGTTGGTTCATACAATGTCTGTTGTTACCGATGGTTCTTACAATGTCTGATACATTGGTTCTTAAGATTTTTGAACCGGCCCCCAACCGGTTGTAATCATAGACAATATCTTGTAAACAAGTCTTGCTTCTACGATGCATTCGTAGATTGTGTATCAATCCGTTAAATTTCATTGTCGCACGGTTGATGTCGCGGTATTTTGTTGTCAATCCGTCTTTCCTACGGTAACTCGCCCGGCCTAATTCTTGGTGAAAGCGGTCTGTGACCCGCATCCAAAAGTGTTCCGCTGCTTAGGTGTTTTCGGCCGCCGCATCCGCGAAAACGTCAATCCACGAATGGGCTAACGCGACTTCCTCTTGGGTTGTCCATGGTTGTCGTGGCGCTTTTCCTCTCCTTTGTGCCGCGGATTGGACTTGAGGTTGCGTTTTCGGCACTAATTCCGGTGAACCTTGTGTTTCGGGAACGGAATCGGGTAATGGCTTTTGGAATTGTTGGGTTGGTGTGTCGGGAAACGCTTGAAAAGTATTGAATAAATTTTGCGGTTGCATTTGGGGGTAACCCGGCATTTGGTATGGGAAAACGTTGGGTGAGAAAATTGGTTGGTCCATTTGTGGAAGGTAAACGTTCGTGTTCTAGAATTGATCGAAACCGAGAACGTTTGGTCGGTTTCGATTCGTTGGTGGCGTTTGATTGTTTGGAGAATCTTGGTTAGTCCATTTGTGGAAGGTAAACGTTCGTGTTGTAGAATTGATCGAAACCGAGAACGTTTGGTCGGTTTCGATTCGTTGGTGGCGTTTGATTGTTTGGAGAATCTTGGTTAGACATGATTTTTGAAAGGATTAGAGAGAAATGGGTGTAAAATATGTGTGTAGAAGAATGATACTTTTTTTGTGAGTGAATGTATGTATTTATAGTTGGTAAATGTTTAAAAAAAAAAGTTTTAAATATATATATTTTTTAGCGTTACAAATTCATAGCCGTTGGGGGGGGTAATATGCAAATTGTTCCATAGTCCAGGGGGCATTTCGTAAATTGTTTGAGACTATATCGCTTGGGGTTGGAACACCGAGGTTCTCCCTTCCCCGCAGGTAGAACCCCAGGTGGGACGGTGTTACCGTGGCCCTTCCCCGCATCCATACCGGTCGGTCTTAGATTGTCTGGAAAAAGGAAAGCTAAAATGGAAACCTCTTAACGATAATAATTAATTTATTTGTCCATTAGAGTTGTTAATGTTAATTAGTCATTTCCTTTTTTATTATCTACTATCATCAATACAAAAACTATATGACTAGATAATTTGTTTGTCAAAGCTTTTTATGCAGATAAAGTATGTTTGAGCTGATGTTAAACTCAGAAGGTTGAAACCTCTCATCAAAGAATTAGATTCTGAACGCTCGGTGGATTTAGGGTATGAAGGATTCAGAAGGTTGAAACCTCTCATAACCATATAACGAGGGCTATTGGTACGAAGGAATTTGGAACGCTCGGTGGATTTAGGGTACGAAGGTCTGTCTCAAAACCCGACCCATAGTGTTTTTGGTAACGGCAGCGGGGAGTTTTGTACCTAGGTATTGTAGTTTTAAAAAATATTTACAAATACATAGTACTTTAAAAATTAATTACTAAAAGATAGTAAGCTAACGATTTAATGAATTTCATTATATTTAAAGGGTTTACTTATTCTTTTCAACTTTATCACCACCATCACCAATTCACCGATCATCATCATTTCCGGCAATCGTCACAATTTCCAGCCAAACACCATTACTTACGGGACACAAAACTCAAATTTAAATTGAATCTAGACATAGGAACACTGCTAGTAGGATTAAATGAAGGTCTAGGAAGAGTTGCGAGAGTAGCACTATGTGGAGAAACATTCGCTCCTGCTTTGCAATCCTGAACCCTAAACACGGCCAGAAGCATTAATCGAAGGTCAGGGAAGAACATTTATTTCATGAACATCATCAGCAGCCTTAGCAGCCTTTTGACCTTGACTCGGTTCAAAAATGTGAACGCACAAACCTTCGGATCTTGAACACCAACAAGCCCTTGCAAGTTGCAAGCCACAAATCCATTACCTAATTTGTAGCATCTTCCTTACCTGTATTTTTTTCCATCCCTTTGCGTAGCGGTACCTTCTGGAACGAGACACACCCATATCTTTCTTCAATTTTATGGTATGGAGAATAACACAACATTAGTCAAATGAGTTTTGCGATTATAGTAATATACCATGGCCGCTCACCGAGGAAGATTGTCGAAAAAACCAGTGTACACCAAAATCCCCTAGCAAGGGGAGGTTGAGTTAGACAGTAGCTAGCAACTGGTTTTGGAGTTTATAGATTATGGCTCACAATGTGTGTGTGTGAGAGAGAGAGGCGATGAAATTCTGGGGTCTTTCTTTTTCTTCCAAAAATGGTACTTCTACCATTTTTTGGTAATTAAATTAGAAACTACAGTACTTTAGTAAATATTTTTTTAAACCACGACCATTTGGTAAAAAACTCCGGCAACGGGTGCGAGAGACGTTATCGGTGAACGAACGATGAACGTAACATCTACTTGACGTCCTTCGCCAGGTACGTCGCAATTGAGACGGTGCAATCGGACCCGTCGTTTGACTTCTTCACATAGACCTGCCACAAAATAGCCTAACGCCTGCGATTCCGAAGTTTTGGGACTAAGGACATCAGATATTCGAATTAATTGACTTAGGCGGAGGTGGAGATTGAGGGCAACGTTGTTGATGTCGAAATACAAATTGGCCTTCTGGATCCATCCTTGAGGATCAAATCCATAAATCTCGTGAAGTTTTACCTTCTTCACAGACCGGCCCGATGATGAAGAGGGGCACCTAAGTCGGGAATGAAAATACCAGAAACGTTGCTTCATCCAAGCTAACACAATCTTCAAAAACTCTGCTGATTCTCCTTGTTCCACCTTCAATGCAGCTTTCAATTCACCCAGATCTGCTTGAACTTAAGCAATATGATGCTCATGGTAAGTTTGAGGACGAGTCGGACCAATGATGGAGATTTGTAAATAGCAAAAATTATCAATGAAACAGTACAAGAATGAATGAAGAAGATGAAATTATGTTATAACGAAACCAGATAAGATCGAGGGAAAACATCCCTCTTTCTCAGTTGTCAAGCTTTGAGCCAATACAATCTTTAGCAAAATAAGAGAATGAAATTATTCTCTTTGACCCACTCCCTTTTATCTTTCTAACATTCCTAACAAACTCATTTAGCCACTTTCCGTTTTTGCCCTTCGAGTGTACACCTGTTATATTCGTGGTTTAGGAACACTGGGATCCAAAATATCCAAATTCATACACTAGATCAAATAAAAAGTTTCAGCATTCTCCTCCTTTGATGGAAATTCTTGGAAATGAAGTGATAAATTATAGATAAAAAATTCAAGAAGTTTTCGAATCAATCATAACCGCCACTACCAATATATGTTGAACATAAATTGACGTTTTTGGGAAAGAATGCAGTTTGGAATACATGTTATGATGTACTGGTGTCGCTAACAGAGTTTATTATGGCATGATTTTGACTTTTCTAGAGTAACGGATTACATGTCATTATTTGGACATTCACAAGTTGGGAAGTTGGGATAAAATTATAAAAAGTCATTTAAAAATACACTTAAGGTAAGCCTGAACAAGGTACTTGTTAGGTTTTGGGTATTTGAGAACATAACCCATTTCTTGGATATCTAATGTGTCATGGTTCACATGCTTGCTGTTCCTTAAACTGCAGTAAGTATGTCAGTTATAATGTTATTTTCTTCAATTATTTTAAGGCATTTTGGCTAATTTGAGATCTTTTATAATCAGATGGTTCTTGGTTGTGGACAACATGGTGATGAATGTGGTATACTTTTAGTAAATGGTTATATAATCTTATGTCTCTTAATAAAAGCATATACTAAATAGGTTTACTTTTACATAGCACTTGAGTCTATATACCCATTGCAATTTTGGATATATTAAGCGTTTGAATATAGAAGACTCTGCAATGAAAACAAATTTTAGAGGAAACTTCTAGACCAATGTCGACGTATTATTAGAATGAATTTTTGGCAAGAAAGAGTATGTAGCAATTCATATCAGACAACTTAGTGAATGTTGATTATTTAATATTGTTTGTTCTTTAAAAGGGTACTTATAATAGGCAAGGAGTGGAAGCTTAAGTGACTCTGCAACATGAGTATAACCTGACCAATAGTTAGTTGTCATTGTTGGTTAAAAACACACCAACAAATTCTAATTAGGCATAGAATTTGAGCATAAATTGAAAAAACAAAGCATCAAAATTGGTACCTTGACAGACTCACAGAAGTGGTGCCAGCTAACACATCAAGATCTTCAAGCAATTCCCAATTCTGACCTACTGTTCTATAAATATATAGTCATTTGCTTAATTGTAACTACCCCTGTAAAAGAATTAAATTTAAAAAGACCTAAAAAAGAAAAGTAGAATGTTATAGTGAAAAGATAAATAGAAGTAGAGTGTTTTTTCTTGCATTTATTCATAAAATCTACTTGAGAGGCTAAATCTATAGATTTGGTGTTTGTGATACAAAAATCACGATAAGCTACATCAACATTGGATCAAGAGTAGCATGTAAATCTCATGTACCCAAGAAAAACTAAGAAAATTGCATACCAAAACCATTATACCTAGAGCTCCACTTTGCACCTGAAGGAATACGGAAAATAATTTCTTAATTACCCCAAAAGTTAATCACAGAATATACATCTCTTTTCACAAAATAATTGTATATGAATTGTAGGGAAAATATTATTATCCTGACCATATCTTTTAGTTGTTATTTCTACATTCAGATCTGCGGACGAAAAAACTAAAAGTAATTTGTTACAATTGTTTTCATCATTAACATTGAGTTTTGGTGCTCATTGCGTATGACGTTTTATGATTAAACAATACGATTAAAGCTTGTTTAACAAGATATTTGCATAATAGGCAAGAGATATTCAAAATTAGGAATGGATACCTTGAGTTAAGCCCATCACCTAACCAGATGCCGTACCTTATTTCAAGGTCATTTAAACCAAAAAAAAAAAAAAAGAAAAAAAAAAAAAGAAAAAAAAAAACTTAGAAGTCAGAATTTTTCCAATAAAGACGTTTACTCAAGAAATTGCCAAGTACACTAAATATTGAT
Organism: Cichorium intybus; assembly: GCA_023525715.1. Classification (NCBI taxonomy): domain Eukaryota; kingdom Viridiplantae; phylum Streptophyta; class Magnoliopsida; order Asterales; family Asteraceae; genus Cichorium; species Cichorium intybus. The sequence goes on from CM042009.1 coordinate 37,473,514, forward strand.
AGAATTATTTAATTTTAGAGAAGCTTTTGCTTTGAAGATGTATTAAATCTTCCACCCAAAAACTGTTGGAATTGGCTAAACATTTGTTGCTTGTGGATCTTAATATGCAAACCAGGTACCTGGAAACATAAAAGATTAATTAAATTATAAATGGAAGTAAATACAAAAGAATACTCAAATACACAAATTTAGCTGAATACCTTAAAGTTAGAGGATGTGTTAATGATAGGAGATAATGTTGGACATGGAGACAACAAGTGTGATCATAAACATTTATAGTTTGATTTAAATATTAAGCTCATGACAAATCTTAAAATTCGCTAATAAATATTACCCAATGTGGCAATGTCATAGCATGTTGAATTCATCTGATTAAGCAAATTGCAGATAACCATAATGGAGTTACGTAGCATAGACCAAAATTTGAGTTGAAAATTTAGCATAGAAAATCATTTCTTCAAACCTCCCCCCAAAAACTCAAATGAAAATTCAAGCAGGTTGAGCTTATATAAAATTTAAAACCAAAATTAAACCTTCCAGACATGGTAGGTATTGATGTAGCGGACAGAGACGAATAACATCTCTCTTATGTTTTTTTCATAGTCATCAAGTCCTCGCTTAATTGCTCATGAAATTGAAAAAAAAAATGTTCAAATTGGACTCAAGCCCATAAACAACAGAGAAAACTGCAAGAACTACAAACAGAAAAAGGGATATATAATTTCAAAATACCAAAATAGAAACGGAAAAAATAATATTTTAGGAATTAACATACCGGATTCAATGACAAAAGAAGAAGAAAACACAGTTTTGATCTTGAGCGGACGCATTCCTTCCTAAAGGAAGGGAATTTTGTTATAACAGTTGCATTTTTTTATTGAAACACGAAAGTTTTAAACAAAGATGTGGAATGCGTTTGGATTCAGATAATTAAAGTTATTGCCTTCAAAGATATTCCGACTTCCCTAAAAACACAAAAGCTATCCCAAATATATTCATATGATAATTGTAGTCAACCCTAGAGTACCCTATCCCAAAATAAAAAAATAAAAAAGGGAAAATGATGAAGTCAGAGTTCTGGAATATAATACATAAATGAGTCACATATAATACATCACTTGAATGTATGACAATAATACATGAAAAGCATAAATTGCAAATTGGGGGCGAGATTTGTGCACTCGTAAAAATTGTATATGTTTCATTTCCTGGTTTTTACTTTTATATTTTATTTTGACAAAAAGAGCAATTAAAAAATATTCATTTATAAAATCTAATGTCAAATTTGGAGACGAACATGATAAGCCCCCGGTTAGGTTCACTTATGCTAGAAGGGGAAGGAATAACAGAAATGTTGAGCAAGGGTAGTTTTGTCCTTTTGGATGGTTAAATGTTTTAGTTAGCTATAAATAGATAAGAAACATCTGTTTGAGGCATGTTAAGATTTGTGTTACTTTCAGTTAGTTGGGAGAGCTAAGGGGACTCTCGAATTTCCCCATTCTTGTAACCATTTGATTCAATAAACATTCCTGAAATAATTTGAATAATCCAAGGTATAACACCTGAGTGACTAGTCACACAGCCCCTATACCCTTTCATTATGTTAGAATTTTGTTTTTGTTAGAATGCCTAAAGGCCAACATCTCACTGGGTGCATATAAGAAGGGACATGGAACATATTTTGTAACTACATAAGAACAATATGATAAGTAGAGCTAAACAGTAGACCTAAAGCAAAATGTAGGATATTTTTTTAGTAAAAAATAATGGCTTAATGAAGAAAGAGTTAAAACTACAATGTTGCAATAGAATGTAAAGAAAGTAATATGCTAATCGTGCTATAATAAACAGATAAATCAAAGTGTGTTGATATTTAAATACAAATCCATAACCAAAGCCTACATCCAACTCTAAAAGTCTAAACTATAAGCAAAACCAAAATCTAAAGCTAAAACCTCTTAAGTGTAATTCATTGATATCAAATATACAGCTTTATCATTGACATATTTTTTGTTTTTCTTGTTATACATTAGCTTATAAGTGTAGAAGAAAGGGGGGAGACAAGCATTAATTGTCTTAGTATCTTGAAATATGGAATTATTAACATGGAAGAAATTGGGCTTTGGTGAAAATAAGCATAAAAATTCCTGTTGAATTAATCGTTTTAGATTAACAATTTGGGTTTAACAGCAAATATCAAATGGTGTGATCATACCAAGAACTGCATTTTTCAAAAGATCAATGCATTTTGGTAAAATTAAAAAATACCCTTTGTAATACATACCTATTTAAAAAAAATGGACACATCATATCAGTATCAAGATTCAAGAGAGCCTCTGTTATTCTGACAACCAAAAATCAACAGAGAACAACCACTATGCTATAAAACAATGACTGAGAAATCAAATTTTGTATCCTATACACAAGATTTTATAATAAAAAAATACAACGTATCTCAAGCAGTTTTGTTGCTGGCCTCTTGATTCAAACATATGCATGCATGGAAACACGAATAAATAAAAAAAAGAAAATGGGCAAGAAGAGTACCTTGGAGGCAAAGCATTCCTCATTGCTAATTTCCCTGTATGCTGAATCTAACATAATAAACTTCAATGTAATAAGAGGAAGAATAGAACCTGATAAGTATAACTCCAGGGTTGAACAGTAGACCAAGATTCCCCTTTTCTTTGTTAACCAAAGAGTTTTTGTGGCTTGAGTTTTCAAAAAACTAGAGCAAAATGCCTATTCTAAGAAAAAGTTTAAAACAGATACATGTGACCTGATGAACTTCTTCAGATAGGTGTTGAAATACTCAAACTTATGAAGGAGAAAGAAAAAAGTATTTAGAGGAAGCGTGATGATTTCAAATTGGCCTTCACCATAATAACCACTGTTACCAAATTGTTGACCCTCAAAACACCAATCATGAATCAAACCAAGAAGCAAGAAGTTGGAACGAAAACAAACCCTAGTTATAATCATCAAGATTTAAAGCCATTAGTCAAAAATAGTCCAAAACACCAATCTTGTAGTCATCTGATTCATTTTCCAAAGGTAAAATAGAGCAAATTGGTTTCTTGTACCGGTCAAATAATGGTAGCATCATTCATATCTTCTATAATCCGTGAAGCCATAGCCCATATGTGTAAAACAAAAGTCTTCATGAGTAATAATATCTTGAATATGTGCATTGATTGAATGATGACGACCCTTTTGTATCCCGATGAGAGTAACATGCCTGCCATTTTATATGAGCAAGAGATGTTTTCTTATTAAGAACATGTAAATTTAAAAAAAAAAAAAATCAAGAAATTAAAGAGTATGAATGATAAAAATATATCATATTCAACCTCCTCACACCCAGTTCCTATTAAGACAAAAGTAAAAGTAGAATTTAAAATTTTTAAAGTACAATTATGCTAACCTTTTACCTTAAAAGCACAGATATGAAGAAAAGAGCCAAGATTAATTGCAAGATAAAAGAACACATAAATCAAAGCAAGACTTTATAAGTGTCATTAGGATCTCCACTAAATCACAAGCATATCACCTTCAAAACTCATATAGTGTTTAAAGAAAGCATTTTCTACATAAATAACAATTGAAATCAAATGTTTTGATTAAAACAAAACTTCTTTTACTACATACTAAATATACGGCATAAAAAACTCAAATTTCTAACCTGTTTGTAGAGGATGTTGAAGTAAATGTCCTCCATTAAAGCTTTTTCATAAGAAACAAAAGAAAGTGATAACAAGAAGCCAATTATAACAATTCTATAAATTAAGTAATAATTAAAATTTGAATAAAGAGCATATTTGTCCTTTTTCATAACAACAAACACATATCACACAAATATTAGATGATTACCTCCTTTATAAAACAAATCAAAGCATGGCTAGGTTCAACACGTAACACCAATCATAGCTACAAATTATAATATAAGCCACACCATCCACTAACTATATGTTTCCGTTTCGGATATCTTATTAACATAAACAACAAATATTCATGTCATAGATATTAACACAGAAAGATATTTATAAGAATAAAAAATAAAATAAATATATACCCTGTGATTTATGGAAATCCCATTTGGTGATTCTGTTTCTTTTTCATGAACTTTTGTAGCATTTGAATCTGAATAAGCATATATGAAAGATGCTTATTATTCCAACTTCAAATCATTCAACTGTTGTGAGGTTTTCAAATCATTCGGTGCCTCAAGCTGTGTGTCAAAAAGTATGTTAAAACTGTAATCACAAATACAAGTTCGAAAACCATTTTTTTATAAAAATTAGTGTGACCACTTCTTTAAATGCAATATACAACTAACAATAAGGTAAATAGGCTCAAAAGTAGATGACGGCTGCAAGAAAAAAGCCCCTACAAAATTGCAATACGAAATGCTAAAAATTAAAAAATCCAACATTTTTTAAGAAATATGGTAATAAAAAAAAGCGAGTAAAGTACTTTTAAAAATAGAATGTTACCCTCAATTATCATTCCAATCAAAATCCAGTCTCTTATCCCGCTAAAACAGCTGTAGAAACAAAGAAAATAGAACAATGTCTCTAAGAAGATAAATCTCATTACAAACATGTCTCTTAGACAAGAAATTTGTAAAAACAAAGAAATAAAATGAAACAAAGCACAAACCATTGCAATAGCTTTAACTAGTTTCTTAAAACATGAAAATCCTGGATTTAAACACATTATAAAAAAATGATAAGTTTAAGAGCTAAATCAACCAAACCAACAGAACAACTCAAATAAAACCACAACTACATAAAGAGACCACAAGCCTTTGGATTGTGTATAGAAGTGAGAAAATGAAATCCCTAAAAGATATTTAGCTCAGTGTTCAGGATTTAAATTAACCAACGCATAAAAGTTTATAATAAAAGCAAACAAGTTCATTTCTCAAATCTATGAATCATAAGTAATTGATGTTCTAGTGAACTGAATGGAAGAAATTAGCAACTCGTCACAGACCTGCAGTGAAAACAGAATTCATACATGAACGAATGGTTTCATTTTTTTAAATATGAAAGAAGATAAAACTTGTTTGATCACCTGATATACAACCTTTTATACCTTGCTCCAATAAATATAATTTAAATTCACTTATGCATTGTGTTCTTCATATCCTTGTTGGCTATATTCATAAAAAAAGGATCAATGAAACTACGAAATAAAAAATAAAAAAGAAACTGAAATTATCAATTTGACTGTTGAAGCTTTCAAAGTTTCAATATACCAGATAAGAAACCCACAACCAGTGGTTATAGCTGTAATAGAAAAAAAGGGATAGTGCTACAGTAACCCATTGAACTTTACATTTTGCATCTATTTCGTCCCTTAAGTTTTTTCCTTGCTCCTTAGGGGCTTAAAGTTTCGAAAACCGACAATAGGAAAAAAATCTGAAAAAATTCAGGGACCATTTAGATGCATTTTTAAAATGTTGTGGGGGTACTTTAGCAAATTCTTTTGCTACAGTAACCCACGGCTGACCAATTGAAACCGGTTGTGTAAAGTGTAAACATTAATCCCCTAGACAGCAAGGAAAAAACTTACGGGACCAAATAGTGCAATATGAAAAGTTTGATGGGTTATTGTAGAAAAAACAACAGAAAGAATAAACAATCAAATAAAAGCATCTAGTATATAGAAATTAGAAACAATCAAAACTAGGTTTACCTGGAATTCCTATGGTGGTAAAGTGGGGAAGCGGTGGTGGAGTTTCGTCGTATGCAAAACCAACAAGAAGGTATACGCTGAAATCGACTCACCTGATACTGATTCCAACCACAGATCGTAAAATCGTCTACTGCCTCTTCCTTTAGATCAAATAACAGAACCCATTTGAAGTCAGGGTTTAGAGAGGGAAAGAATAGGGGAGCGGTGGTGGCACAGATCGGTTTCATCTTTCATTGGGTATTCAATATTAGAAAGTTGCTTCGTATCATCAGCAATACAAAAGCGATTACGAGAGTGGTGGTGCTGGCGCCAATGAAACCTGAAAAATACTCTAGATCAAAACCCAAAGTTCACATAAAAATAGAACCAACTTCTGATTTTCAGTTCCGTTCGATGGTCTAATACAAGTAAAGAAAGAAACCTCCCTAAAAAATCTCTGCAATTTCCAAACTCTGATGCTTGCGGGGATGAAGGCTGTGGGAAAAGTTGCCCCTGTGTGGAACTTAGCGCTGCCTGTGAAGATGAAATTTTCAGAGGTGGAAGCGGTGTGGTGGAGTTGGATGTGAGATGCCGTCGTTGGGATGGTAAATATGACCGTATGAGATGAGGGATGAAGCCGATATTGTGGAAGTTGGTGGCGTCCGGCTAACAAAAAAGACGAGGGATTCAGGAAAGTTGAACATGAAGAGGCGTGGAACCGGAGCACCACCAGGTAACGGTTAAAATCGGGGAAGAAGAAGGGATTCCGGAACTCGAAGAGGGGACAACAGGAAGAAACGGATTATAATCGTGAAGATGAAGTTACAGTCAAAGATGTTGATAACAACGATAATGAAGATGATGGTGAGTTTGAAACAGATAGCGGAGAAGAAACAGAAACCGAACACGACGTAGAATCGCAACCATTGATGCTCAAAACTCAAAATCTTGAGGTTTCTACGGCACAGAGTTCAGGGCGACGTAGAATCTTGAGGAATATTGGAACCAGAGACGTTGTTTCAAATCAAGAAAAGAGGGAAATCAAAGGGACACCAGGGTTTACCGTTTATGTGAATCGAAGACCCACGAGCATGGTGTGAATAGAAAACCGTAAATAGGCTGCTTACAACGGTGAGGATTGAAAAGAGACGAAAATCGAACGGTGATTGTGAGCTGGACGGTTTTTCACCGCTCACGAAACTTTACGTGCGTGAGATTTTTTTAGGAGGGGAATTGAAGGGAAAGGAGGAAAACTAGCGATGAATTTAAGGATGAATTGTGTTTTTAAGTTTTTATTAAAAAATGGAGAAAAAAATACAAATTACTTTTGTATCCTTTTTAACATCTATTTCATTTTTAAAATAAAGGGTAAAGACGTAAAAATGTAAATTTTCTTCATTTTCCTATCTATTTGAGAACATAACTTTCCTTCCATCTCTTTCAAACTCAACAATACAATAAATTTTCTGAATTTTCCATCTATTTTTTTCCATTTCCTTTCCTTCCATTACCTTCCATTCCCTTACTTTTATTATTAAACTCAATAACATAGCATTAGTATTTTCGAAACACCACTCCATTTTTGTCTATTTATTAAGAAAATCATTGCTTTATTTTATTTTTTTTAGATAAATCATTCTTTGTAACGCCTTAAATTCCGTAATAAAATTTTTATTTTTAAAAGCAGTTCAAATATATGAAACGGGTTGAAAAATAAAATCATTCGACCCGAATTTAATGATTAAAACATTTAAAACCGTAATTATCAAAACAGTTACAACATTATTCAACGGAATACTTGAACACTGAAAATATCAAATACGATACAGTTGCATCGTGTTCCAAAGCTCAATCCAGTAAGTACCTGAAAAATATTTATAGTAAAAGAGTAAGCACAGAGCTTAATGAGTTCCCCCAATATACCACACGATTCATCACATAAAGCACATTCATTTTTCGTCTCCGGGCTTGCTCCAAATCACCTGGCTCTCAGACTTGCCCCGATTCGCCATAGCTAAGAACTCGCAGGCTTACCCCATTCCATCCGTTGTCAAATCATTTGTGGACTCTTGGGCTCACCCCGATCCGTCCGGCTCTCAAGCTTGCCCTGATCCGCCATCATTCTTCAGTTGCAATAGAGAATCCCACGATTAACACATAGCATCACAAAAGCCTAAGCATGCAATTTGACCCAACGGGTCCCTAAATTCGATCATACAATCATATAACATAAGGCACGCCCACCCTAATCATACGTCATTATACATAGTGAAATAAGGCTACATATACATGTAAAATCACTCATAGTATAGTGAGAAAACTCACCTGACCCGCAACCTCAAGCCACACACTTCTGATATCCTTACACGCTAAGTAGCACGAGCTCCTAATGTATCAAAAAATTGTAAATAAACAATCTAGAATACTCAAAACCGATCATACGGTTCAAATACCTAATCCATCCCAAGTTGACCCAAAAGCTAACTGGTCAAAGTCAAATGTCAAAAGTCAACGGTTAACACAGAGATAACGTCGCTATCCTTTAAGATAGGTCGCTATCTCAGAGAGTCGGTTCGGGCCATCGCGATAGATAGCGTCGCTATCTATGAAATTTTCCAAAATTTCATTAAGCACTTGATCCATTTAGACAGTGGCTACCACTTTCCAAAACTCGTCCAATAGGTCAGAAACTCCATAAAAATCCGAACTTTATTGACATGCATGTCAAATCTTACACTTAGGTCTAAAAGTGTAATAATTCATGCTAATCACTCAAGAGAGCTTGACTTACTCTCAAAATCAGTTCAAGAACTCCAAGTATGGTTCTAGGGACATAAAGTTCTGACATTTTTCCATTCCAATCCATAAAAAGCACAAAATGGACCATTAATCCATTTAATGCCATAAGATGCAGCCTAAACAACAAGATAAAGCTTCTAATCATAAAAATGTGGAAACTTTAGGTTTACACAGGTCCATAGAGGGTAGATCTTGTTGATTTCCACAAGTAGAAAGCTTCATTGCACCAACACCGCCTTTTTATTCTCTAAGAAATCCACCAATGAGAGTTATGGAGCTTGAAACCACAAAATAAGCTAGGGTTTAGAGAAAGGGAGTTTCAGAGGTTGTAAAGGAGGAATATGGTGGCTACCTAGGGTTTAGAGCCCTTAAATACGACCCAAAGTTTGAGATCTATGGTTTTGTGCATTCAGCGGTAGATAGCGTCGCTATTTCCGCGATTTTAAAAACGTGTGCTCTCTAGATAGTGGCATGCTATCTCCATAGATAGCGTCGCTATATCTAGATTTTTCCTAAACCTAACTCCTGTAAATCCAAATTTGGTTATTCCGGGAACATGGTCTTACACTATTATTTTTAAATTTTTTTTCTAAAAAACTACTTATTTATTTTTTCCTTTAAAAAAACCACTATTTATGAAAAAAAAATTCAGGAAAACCCACTGTTATTTATAAAAGTTTTAAGAAAAACGACTTATAACAAAAAAATTAAAAAGAAAATATTTTTTATGAATAATTTTGTTTTTTTAAATACTACGTAACTTCTGTTCATAAATAGTGTTTGTTAACCACTAAGCGTAATAATGATTCTATTTTTTTTACTAAAACTAAAACCGAATTGGAAATTTTTGTTTTTACCTTCGGAAATACTACGAGACAAAGACATACTTATTACTTTAATTATATATAAGAAATCAAATTGAACTGAAAAAATAGTTTTTCTAAATCCCAAAAGCCAAACCATTGTTTTCCAAAACGTTTTAGATTTTGTGCTTTCAAATTTCAAATTTTTTTACGGTTTTGGCTTTTTTTTTTTGTACATCCTTCTTAACCACCAAATCCATATGTTATTTAAGCATAATCATAATAAACTAAAAAGATGGTTTTTTTGGTTGATAAGGATGTGCAAAAAAATCAAAATCATAAAAAACCCCCAAAAAAGCTGAAAATTCGAAGCCGAAAAACCAAAATGTTTTGAAAAAACAATGGTTTGGTTTTTGGATATTAGAAAAACCAAATTTTTTCGGTTTAATTTTGTTTCTTATATGTAATTAAAATAATAAATATGTTTTTATACCGTAGTTTTTATGAAGGTAAAAACGTAAATTTTTAGTTTGGTTTTAGTTTTAGTAAAAAAAATCAAACTATTATTACCCTTAGTGGTTAACAAACACTATTTTATAGACAGAAGTTACGTAGTATTTTGAACAAAAAAAATATTCATAAAAATAATGGTTTTTGTAAAGTTTTTTTTGTTCATTTTTTCAGAATTTTTTTATAAATAACAGTGGTTTTTATGAAAAAAAAAACAATAGTTTTTTCTGATAAATTGGTGAAAATGTAATGGTTTTTCCAAAATTTTATATTATTTTAATTATATTATAAAATGTTTATTTATCGACATATCCAGGGTAAGAAGCCTTCAAATGAAATCTTCCCTTCTTGAACGTGGATAGGATAAGACTCCATTTGCAGAGCTTCAAGAGACGAAAAGGGTGTGTCTACAATGTCGACAGCCGCAGCTCAGTGTCTCTACCTCTCTTGCAGGTTTCAATCCCTCTCTCTTTCTTCTTCTTCTTCTCGACCCTCTGCCTCCGCCTTCAAGCCTCTTAGTTCCTCGGCTAACGTTTCATCCCTCAACGCCTTCTCCACTGGTAAATCTTCCTTCTTTGCAATTCCTGTCCATTTTCCTGCTTCCATCGGTTTCAATTTTGGTTGTAAACAAAGAACCCTCTGTTGATTTTTCGGATACTGAAGTGAATCGATTTGATTTACAGGATTAGTGTCTGTAAACCCTATACTCGGGAGGCAAGCCGGTCGGTCGACTTCAATTGTGTGTGAAGCCGGTGCCGGGCAGAAGCCTGATTCTGCGGCGAAGAGAGCTCGGCAGGCCGAGAAGAGGCGTCTCTACAATAAAGCTCGCAAGTCTGAGATTAGAACTCGTATGAAGAAGGTATCTTCGAATAAGTTCAATTTGGTACTTCTTTCATATTCTAGATCCTACTACATGATCTTCATTTTCAATTCGTATTTGCATTTGCAACTTTTGGGGGAGCCTCCAGGTTTTGGAAGAGTTGGAGGTTCTAAGAAAGAAGTCGGATGCACAACCTGAGGAAGTTATTGGGGTCGAGAAATTGATTGCAGAGGCTTATTCGGTGATTGACAAGGCGGTGCAAGTTGGAACACTGCACCGGAACACTGGAGCTAGGCGGAAGTCCCGCCTTGCAAGAAGAAAGAAAGCCGTTGAAATTCATCATGGCTGGTATGCACCTGAACCTACCGCTGCAACAACTGTTTGATGCCATCGTCGTCTGGCATCTATGCTATTGTAGATTATGTATTTGCAGGAAATTTTGAGCACAATTCGTTTTCATTGTTCAGTGATTTCTTTTTGCTTTCGCATTTTCTACCAAAATTTGATGGTAAATTGGTGATTGCAATTAAACCTAATCTGCTTTCTTTCTTGTTCTTATGAAAAGGGCAAATTGCACGTAAAGGTATTGTACTATCGATCAAGTTATATTTTAGCGATTTAGTATTAGTTTATAATCATATAAAGTATAAACCATCTGATCAGCAAAAGTCAAACTTTCTGTTTCATATAAATTTTTATTTATCATAATAAAATTTATTGAAAACAATATTTTTCACAAAAACACATCTGTTGTATGATTTCGTTGGTAATATTTAAAAGACTCGTTGTTTTTGTTGGTTTTGCATTAACATTTGGTCTAGAGACAAAGTTACATTTGCCGTCGTTGTGGTTCTGTGGTTTTCTGAATTAGATCCAATTCTTTTGATTCTAACGTTTAACGGACTCATGGATTGCTTTTGTTTCTGTTTTGATCCCTACTATATGAAAATGACTATATTAGCTTTAACTATTTCTTTTTTATTTTTACATTATTTTCTTATTATATATAGTCAAAATTTCACGAATACTCCTTATGGTTTCCAAATAGTGGCAATGATAGGAGCCAATTTGAGATGGCTAGTCTCCTAAATGATGACCGAAATAAAGAACACGAATGAAACAGTTTTCTTCACCATTCTTTGGGGAAAAAAACGTACACTCTTAAATATAAACTTACTAACATGCATGACTCCACTACTCCTATTTTCTGTGTGCAGTGAACAATATTCCACTAATAAGCATTACACCACTTCTTTCTAAAAGTATGGAAACTGAAATGACCAAGTAAACAAAAAGACTAAGAAAATTAATCAGACATCAACGATCATAAGTGTGACTTGTGGGTTTCGTATCAAGCAACTTTAGGATAATGTTGGTTGGCGTGTCACATGATTGGTGCGTATGGTTTTAAAATCTTGCATGATTGGTCTATTAATCGTTAAATCCAACTTTTATTATGTTAGTTTCTTGAAAAGAACGATTTGCCTTTGGACCAAATATGAAAACTAAATTATACTACAAGGACCATTTTTGTAAGTTTATCTTATTTTATTTTGTATTTTTGTTGCTTTATTTTTTATAGATACTTTATAATGCGAGTTACTTATTGGTGATCTAAAATAAATCCTCACCTTATCTCATGTGACGTGGGTTTCACACACATATGAAAAATACTATTTTGGGTTTTTTTACCAGCATCCGTTACTTATTTATGTAAAATGTCCAACTTTGAGATTTCATGATTTGCTTATCTATTAGGGTCGGTCCTGATTCTATGTTATTTATTGTCTTCTCTGTTTTCGCTTGGGATTTAATTACGGGCTTTTCAGATTAATTTACTCCTTGAGTCAAAATTTCAAACATGTATAAAGCCTCCAAACCTTCAGAGAGAGTGATTTGCTAGATATCAATATAAATGATATCAATACTATTGAGATGTAGAGGTATTTGGAAATGTCATTACAACCACTTAGTAAAACACAAATCTCTTAAAGTGACATGACAACTTTAAAAAACTCGAAAAATAATAATTAATAAGCTAGATATGGCGTGCTAAACATAACCATAACATCTTCCACATGGTTGAAATGACATCAAGAAAATAGTTATTTCTATTAAGGTAAAAAAAGATTTAAAGATTTTTCAAGTAGTAACAAGTTTTATGAAAAGCTATCATTAAAGACAATCTAAGTTTATACTATCATTGAAAAAGCATAAACTTAATTCATTGAATAAACACAGTTTTGTCAATAGATTTCCAGATTTTCACGTGTTGAACTAACTATTTGTAATGAGCAAATCGATACATACTAAGAATGTTTTTCATGCAATATTCACATCTGTAAGATAGTAATTCTATAATAACATTATAGATGGTTATCATTTATTCCCAAGGACCTTAACATTAAATTATATATGATATCATTAATTATTTTCGAGAATCTTAACATGTTTAACGTTAACATATATAGAAGAACAACCAACCAGGAGCATGATACAAAATACATCCACTATGCTCGTGTATACACACTATACACATGTTCGACTAGATGAGCATTACTGTGCAAAATCTTTCAAATATGCTATCTTCCAAAAGGTAAATCCTCTAAAAAAAGGTATTGACCGGATCTTTTGTTCAAACCCAATTAAGGCATCTTATTCTTACTTATATTTGCTTCAACTAAAATATTAAACATGCACAATTGGCTAAGGTTCTTATTGATACCTTTACTGGTTTCAGCAATGGCATTTAAACACATGGTACACGTTGACAACATGAATTAAACAATACAGGCTACTATTTCTGACGTCGGTTCCAGATGCACAAACCTTTGTTTGAGCGTATTATACAACATGTGACGGATGCAGGTACATTTTTCCAACAACGGTAATGCAAGGCAAACGCATGCACGTTGTGCAGGAAAAAATTATGTACTTAGAGTATAGACAAATACATATTATTCTTATACCATTTTTAAAATGTTTATATAAAAATCTTTTTATTATTGTGTATACATTAAGATAGTCCAGTTGTTTATAACACACACACACACACATACAAAAACATTTTTACAAAAACTTAAACACACACACATGAAAAACGCACAAAAAAGCAAACACAACAGATGACACAAACTAATTTTTTCTGTAAATAGCATAAACACTATTTTTCACAGTTTACATATTCTTTAAAAGGAAATAATTGAAATTAAACAAAAAATATTTAAATAAATTTGTTTACAGTTATGGAAAAAAGTGAAAAAACATTATTATTATTCTGAAAACCCTCGTCAATAGTATAATATACTATCTCTCAACTCCTTCAGAGAGACCATCGAGAAAGAGTACATATTAGATCAAGTAGGAAACAAAAGTATGTAATAAATATCAATTGATCCATTTTTACTTTGAAGGGCAATAAAGAATGAGCCCTCATTTTTTATTACTATATGTTCCATTAGTAACATTCCTTTGTAGCGTCATTGTGTATTTTACTTGTCATATCCATTAGATAATGGACGCTTTTCATTGCGATTTTTGAGTAATTTTACATTCTGATCTTTTATTTGAATATATACGAATCTAATCTAATATAGTAGGATTTATGTAAGAAAATATATGTGTACTACATCCAAAAGTTTGGATGTTTATAAGTTAAGAAGTAAATGAATAAATTGGAAGTATAATTATTCACAATATAGCTAAAATGATAGGGGGGTGGGGGGGCTGGCTTTTGGTCATTTTTGGTGAATGTTATAAAATTTCGGAGCTTATTAATTTATTATAAACTAGGCGAATGCTTCGCGTTGCACGGGAAGAAAAACCGTGTAGTTTGAATAAAGACAAATACATGTTATTCTTATACCATTTTTAAAAAGTTTATACAAAAATGTCTTTATTATTTTCAATTATATGATAATAGACATATATGTCCAAAATTTGGAATACAAAAAATTATAATAATTATAATAAATGAATACAGTTCATCAAATAAAATTTTAATTTATATGGTTCAAACTAAATAGTTATATCGAATCACACAATTTTAATAGCATCAACCTATAAGCTGTGCATGGATGAATAACATTTTAATTTATATGGTTCAAACTAAATAGCTATATCGAATCACACGATTTTAATAGCATCTACCTATAAGTGTTTTATGAACCTTGGAGAAGATCGAGCTCATTTTGAGTTCGACTTGTATTTTTAAAGCTCAACCTCTTTAAAAGATAATTAAAATTAAAAAAATATATATTTCCTTGATCTTTAATTGTTTGGAAATGTTTCCAACAATAGAAAATGATTAATGATTTATATATGAAAGCGTGTTTGGAGTTTCAACTCAAGTTGTGATGTCAGACAATTTGACTTGATCGAGTTAGATCCTATAGTAATTTAACTCGATTGAGTAAGTCCTAACTTGAGCATATGAACTTCCTCATGACTCGATGGAGTCAAATCCTATTGTAATTTAACTCGAACGAGTAAGTCCCTTAATGGGGCATGTGAACGAGTAAGCCCAACTTTTGAACAATTATAATTCAACCCCGTATATTTAATTAATCCAATTAATCCAAAATTAATTCCAAATTAATTTCTGATTAATCCTTAATTAAATACCATAATTCTAATTAATATATTATACTCATAATATATCAACAAATTATTTATTCCTCTTTTGATTAATATATTATCTCCATAATATATCAATCCCTTTTTCTCTCTATATGCAATCTAGTCCTCTGCCAGGTCATGAGGGCAACCCAAAAGGACTGTGCTGCCATCAATTCAAACACAAGTGTTAGTAATAGTTATAGCTTAGACACCTTAATCCAACAAAAACTTCCCAGGGGGTCTCCCATCCTGAAATTGTTCTTTCCTTGGCGCACTTATCTGTAGAGTTTTATGGGATCCGCTGCCCTCACGATTTTAAAACGTGTTGTAATAGATAGGTATCCACACCCCTTATAAGGAAATGCTTCATTCTCCAACGTGGTCGATGTGAGATCAATGATCTCTCCGCCTTTCAAGTAGCGAGGTGGTTACAATCTCAATATCATTACAAATTTTAAATGAACCCACACAACTCGTGGCCTTCTAAATGTCCAGATCCTTTATAGGAACGAGACTCATTTAACATATGAAGTATGTTAACATTTGAATATATTACTAATTTCCTATATTATCGGTATAGACGTTAACGAGTGCTCGGAGGTAAACAAGGCAAGAGCTAGTGGAGTGCCGTAGCTAGACGAACCTAGCTACCAAGGTGAGTACATGAGGATTTTTCCCATCACGGGATACATGACTTTAATAAGAAAAATGTTTACGGTTTTTGAAACTATAATTATGAAATTATGTGAGAATTTCCAAGATACGTTATATGCCTTAATATGTTTTTTTTTTCTTTAAAAGATGGTGATATATATGATATGATTTTATGCAAAGCTTGTGAAAAGTCAAACTAATAATATTTATATTATCACACATGCATCTCATGGCATTGTACTTTTAGTTTGTATAAAAGAAAAGCAGTATTTTGAGCATGCATGGAGTGTGAATGCATATGAGTCGAGTAAGGTCCGGACACGTCCCCGTAACGGGACAATAAGACTCTACTGGGATGGTACCTCCTGTCGCGAAGTAGAAGTCTCCTATGATGCCAAAATGGGGCGATTCGTTCTCCTGTTTTGGTAAGCTTAATAATCACAAAAAACGTGATTTGGTCTTTTTAGACCCTAAGATGCGGTGAATAAACGTAAGCTATTGTCATAAATAATGACACGGTCTTTCTAGACCCTATGATGCGGGTAGGAAGCCCGTTAGCTTGCATTAATGTGAGAATCATGCATTGCATGTGCATCTATTTTGTATGATTCGTATTGACCTGAATATATTGTTTAAGTTTCAAAATTTACTATGAGTCTAAAACCCATGTAGCTCACGAGACGTTTCGTCTTACGTATTTTTTTATTCTAATGTCATGTATCTCAGAATCAAGCTCGAAAGTTTAAGATGTCAAGACTGCTATGCTAGAATGCTTTTGGGAGATTAGATGGAGCGGAACATTACATAATCTCCATCTTTTGTTTATGGTTAATCATCTCCTTGCTTGCTATGGTTCATTCGATATGAAATTGTAACGCCCGTGGTTGTGAACTTGCAAACTTGATGTTTTGTTGAACCATATTTTGGTATTCATGTCTTATAGACATGAACGTATTGAAACCATAGCAATATGAAAACTTTCTAAAAACTATGTCAATGATCACGCCAATGCGTTTTTAACGTTATTAAGTTTTAAAAAAAAATGGACAAATTTTTGGGGTGTTACATGTGTAATTTCGGGACAACCACAGGTAGGGGTGAGCAAAAACCGAACCGCAACAAAAAATAATCGTAAAAACCGAAACCGAAAAACCGAAACCGAAGCGAAAACCGATGGTGTGGTTTATACTTTTACAAAAACCGCAAAATTGCGGGTGCGGTCGGTTTTTACTTTTGGAAAAACCGCAAATAACCGAACCGCACCGATTACCATGTATTAAATAATATATGTATTATTTATTTATTATTAAGTTTAAATATGACATTATAGATTAAATAAAAGAGTGAGTTTGAACGACAATTTCATTTTGTATTTTGATAGTGGCAATTCCATTTGTCATTTTCACCAATTGTAGTTATAAACTTTAGTTGTTTTATGATTTACTATACTAAGTACAAACACACAAATGAGTTCTATTTTGTATTTTAATAGCGGCAATATACTAAATATATAGTCAAAATACTAAAAATTTTATAAAAAATGCGTCGATCTTGAATTTCTGCAGTTTTACAACCGCACCATAGGAAAAAAAATGCACACCACTATATTATGCGGTTAATAGCCGAAACCGCGCCAAATAAAACCGCATCGCATGGAAAAACTGCAAAACCGCACCGCATTAGAAACCGCAAATTCGGTTTTGACCAAAAACCGCACCAAACCGCACCATGCTCACCTCTAACCACAGGGACCAAAATTGTAATTTACTCAAAATTTTATTAAATACTCTGACAATTTTCGATTTACTAGCTCGTATTCCTCCTTTTATCTAGTTTGTATTCCTCCTTTTATGTAAAGGTGTTTATTATTCAGATATATTTTGATTAGACTATATGGTTTGGACATTTGTACTTTGCATTAATATGAAAAAAATTGGATTGGTTTTGATTGTTGAAACTAGAACTAAATAGTCCAGAAAAATCAAATAACGATTTATTTATACTTTTATTGTTTAAACTAGAAGTAAATAGTCTAGAAAAATCAAATAACAATTTATTTATTTATTTATATTTTTATATTTTAATATAATGGAGTTATGTCTTAATTATATTAAAAAGCCTCACCAAATAAAAGTCCTATTATATATGTATTTTTTCCAAAAGTTTAGTATAATGTTCCTCTTAGTAAATTTCTATAAATTTAGCTTATAGTTAAAATGTTTTTTTATTTCTTTTGTCAGAGTTGATACAATAAAAGATTATGTAATTCGTGGAGTTAACTTGACAATTCAAGTTTGTTAATGGTAAAGTTATATATTTTTTATAATGTCAACTCTTAAAAACCATATTGTAATAATCGATGCAACAAAATTAGAATTTGGTTGGTTCAGATCAAATTTATATTTAGTTTTAATCTGAACACTGAAATCAATTTGAATTCACTTGATTGTGTTGGATCAATCAATCCATCTAAACGAACACCCCTAATGCAGTCTTTCAATTTAATCTAAGTGCTCTTTTAGTAGGGATGAGCAAAACCGAACCCGGAAATCGAGAAACCGAAAAAACCCGACAAAACCGAAACCGAAAAACCGAAATCAGAACGGAAACCAATGGTGCGGGTTTGATTTTTTTAAAACCGAAACTGTCGGTTTGGTTTCGATTTCCCATGTCAAAACCGACCCATAGGAACCGAACCGACCCATTTATCAGAAACCGACCCATTTTACCATGAACCGACCCACCTTATATATATATATATATATTACTATTTATTATATATATATATATATATTACTATTTATTTTATATATTTATATATATATATATATAATTTATAATATTATTTACACAAAAATAAAAAAATCGGGAGTGAGAAGAGAAGTGCAGTCCAAATGTCCAAATGCGTATGATATCTCTCTCGCTTTCCTCGCTTTAAGCCTTTAACGACGAAACCTTAAATCTACCGATCGCAAGCTCGCCATCGCCATCGCAAGCAATCAAGTTTGTCGAGTTTGTCGGTTGTTTTGTCTATAAACTTGATTTAGTTGTCTAAACTAGGTGGTTTAAACTTTAAACTTGGTTGTTTTCAAACTTTTAGTAATGTACTTTTGAATTGTGAGTTGGTTGAATGTTCAAAATTGGTGTATTGACTTTTATGTATTTTTTAAGATTTGCTGGAAAATGGGTTCAAAACCGACCCACGGGTTTAAACCCAAAACCCACGAAACCATGGGTTCAAACCGAAACCGACCCAAAACCGAATGAAAAAACCGAAACCGAAACCGACGGTTTGTAAAAACCAGAAACCGAACTGATCGGTTTGGGTTCGGTTTTAGGTCTAAAACCGACCCAAACCAACCCATGCTCATCCCTATCTTTTAGATCCATTTAAAAAGTTTGCTTTAATAAAATACTTTGACAAATAAAAAGGTGGCAGAGTTTGTTAGTATGTTTAGGTACTAACATAAATTAATAATTGAATTTGAAACCAACTCATAATTAACTTAAATATTAGTCGGATAGAACTTGAAAGCAACTCTTCTTCCCGTTGCTTTCTAAATTGTACTTCCATTACATGTTTTGTGCCTTACACCAATAAATCATTAGACTTTTATTTTGTGTCCCAATGAATTCGACATCTGTTTTCACTGTGTTGTTCTTATTGGTAAGACGGTGTTTCACTGTTTTGATTTATGTTTTTATTCTTTTATTTATTTATTGGTTTGATAATCCAACAATAAGCGTTAAACAAATACGTTTGAGCTCGATTTTCGTGTTTGATTTTTAAAGTCCTCTAGGTAGGAACTACACCAATCTTTAAAAACATGAGTTGATTTTATGAAGTTCTGTTTTCATAATTTTAGTGTAAAAGAAATGATTTTTATGAAGAGTTAAATATCGTACAAATATTCCCTAGATTTCAGAAAAACAGTGGGGACCTGATAGGGATGTAGATGTAACGTCACTTGAAGCTGATTTTATACAAGGTTTTTTCTTTTTGTTTGTTGAGTAAGTTTTAAGACATTAGCCTTTCGAACAATCGAAATTTAAGACTATTGAAAATATATACATAAAGCTCACACCACATATATTTAAAATCCAACAAAAACTACAAAATAGTTAAAATGATTCACATATTTGATAACTTTTGAAACCG
The DNA here is from genome assembly GCA_023525715.1 of Cichorium intybus. Lineage (NCBI taxonomy): Eukaryota > Viridiplantae > Streptophyta > Magnoliopsida > Asterales > Asteraceae > Cichorium > Cichorium intybus. Next base: position 37,493,555 of record CM042009.1, read on the forward strand.
ACATTTCGGTGTCCGGAAAAAAGAGGCAGCGGGTCCCTCGTTGTGTGCTCATAATTCCCACGCAATCAGAAGGCGCTTAATATCGTCACCAAACACATTTGAGACATTTCTTTTTGCTATTTACTCCTTAAAGAATCTTAAACATGTTATTCATAAACTTGAAGCTCCTATTTTCATTTTTCAAGAAAATACAAGAATAGTAGCCAGCTTAAATTTTCTTTAATATTTGTAATAAGTTGTATACCATCCATGTTGAAATAATTAGTATTCCCCCTAATATGAATTTCTTAAAAAATTAAATTACTTTTGTGATGGAAATGATATTTTGGGAAATATGGAGTCCTTGAAATTAAATAATAGTTTTATTTTTTTAAATTTAATTTATGTTCACATGTAAAGTTTGGGTGGGGTGTAAAAGCTGTTCCCTAGGCCGCGGAGTAGGAGCCAAATATGTCACACACACGCGCCCCCGACTACATAAACCAACCTCGTCGCCCTTCCCTTTTTTTCTCATTACCCATGGCTCCTCGCGATAAACCTGACGCCAACAACGCCGCCGGTAATGGCGGCAAAGAGACTCGCTATCGTGGTGTTCGTAAGCGCCCTTGGGGCCGTTATGCGGCGGAGATTAGAGATCCCGGTAAGAAAAGCCGTGTTTGGCTTGGTACTTTCGATACTGCCGAGGAGGCGGCTCGGGCTTATGATTCCGCTGCTCGTCAGTTCCGTGGCGCTAAAGCCAAAACGAACTTTCCTTTCCCTACAGATTTATTGCTTCCGACCGCCGTCAGCGGCGGAACGAAATTTGTGACGAGGACTCCTAGCGAGAGCAGCATCGTTGAGTCGTCCTCGAACTCGGTGGCGCCGATCTCGACCGCTTTGCTTCCGCCTGAAGCACTTGACCTTAGCCTCTCGCACTATCCCCTTGGGTTCCCGTTGGCTCGTTCCATATTCCTGTATCATTCACAACTGAATGTCAATATCAACAACAACGTCAACATCATCAACAACAATAACAATCACAACCGCCTCGATATCTTCAGATCGGAGAGATCCGTCGTCCTCGATCCTCATCTCAGCATCGGTTCCGGTGGCCTCGCGCAGAGCGATTCGGATTCATCACCGGTCGTGAATTTTAGTTACCCTCCAGACCGACCGAAACAAGAGAAATCGCTAACTCTCGATCTCGATCTCAATTTTCCTCCACCGGAAGTTTCCTAATCAGAGGTTTTGCTTTTCTGCATTTCTTCTTCGGCTTTTTAGATCAGATTTAACCATTAAAACAGATAAAAACTCAATCTGTTGTGATTAAAGCAGCCTGATAATGTTTTGATGCGCTGATAATGCTGAGAACTTAAAAAGAAATCCTTCATCAATCTGTATATACATAAAGAGAACCACGAATCTATGCAGATTTCCTTTGATTTTTACATCCATGGCTCATAAAATGGGTAACTGTTCTGATTTGAATTCACCTGATCCAAGTCGTTTCAATCCTTCTATCGTAATGTTACGAATGGGAGAGAGAAATTACTTCCGTGAATCATTTACTTGTACCCTTTGCAATGGAAGTTGTTCTCATATTGAAATAGCTATTATCATATAAATTTTGCTTTTTTTCTAATCTGCCATGAATAAATTATAGATATATTATAGTTTTTTTTTTAATCAAGAGAATTAGAATTTAAAAACCAAAATGGATAGCCGGAATATAAAAGTTGGATTAGCGCACGTGTGAGGCACGGTGGCTTCATGATGAGCAACAGTCTGCGCCGACTGTCGGAACAAGAGAGAAAAAGGTTCTTGGGTTGAGTTCATGGTCTTCGGATTTCAACGCATGTATCCGAATATAAAAATATTTTATCTTTTTTTTATAATTATTTTAGAACAGCAAAAATATTTTATCTAATTCGACGGTTTTGATTGAGAGTGTACTCTACTTTAATGAACCCATGTCCATCTTTACTTTTTTAATTTTCTATTCTTGCTTAAAATTTTAAAAACTTTCAAATATCAATAAATTTTATTATGTATGTTTTTATTTTCGTTAATGGTGGTTTTTGATGACTGAATAAATTAGTTAGTTGATTTTCATACGTTTAATATGTATCCGAAAACAAACTCTTGCAACGATACAAGTTATTTAATATTATATAACTAACCGCAAAGAAATACCCAAACGCCTCTTGGATATAATTTCAGTTAGCAGGGACATGCTATTTTTGTGTTTTTTTTCTGATTTAATATTTAATTCGTAAATAAAGGAAATACCAATTGTAATATAACAATAAGTTTGAATGTGGTTAAAGACTGATAATGTTATTATTACATGATTTCTTGCGATAATGGTTTTCGACTTAATTATATATTAGAAAAGAATGGTTTATGTATAATTAAATTTAATAAAAGTTGTTTAATGGAATCGAAATGATTCAAAAGATAATAATATGATAGAATTAAAATAAGATAATACTCAGTTTCATATTTACTTAGTAATGACTATCTTGATGGAAAAACATAGTATTTACTTTGTAATGACTATTTGATGAAAAAAAACATATGCTTAATCTTTCTAAAACGCTGGATAGCTAATACAAAAGCAAACTGAAAATGTTGCAAAAGACATTGTGAATCTTTTGTTACATTACGACACAACACGGAATCAAATATCCATCTCTTTATTCGTTGATGTGAAGTAACAACCGAGAAACAATTATGCCATTTGTTTATAACTTTTCATTTGGGTAGATTGTGAATTTTGTCCTTATATCATTTTCAATCTGCTGGTCTAATTAAATAACACTTCTTTTACGGTTTAAGTACCAGAATAATTTCGACTTAACCTTCTTGATATCAAATCATTATATTTGCGATTCATTTTTCCGTGTTGAAATATAAAAGATAGAAAAATTTAGATATGGACAATTTTACAGATTAGTAATCAAGTTTAACATATGTTTCACCGAAGCATCTCAAACTTCATTTCAAAAGATTTAACCCGTTCAATTTTCAGCCGTCTCTCGTGAATTTTGTATTTTTGTTGTCATTTTATTGTTGCATTTCTAGGACGGCGCTAAATGAGTTCTGGATAAAAAATATATGATCACTGTGGCGTCCACAACCATGTCAGTGAGACGAGAGTTCATTTAAAATCATATGATGTGACATTTTTATCAAAACAATTCAGTAAGACTGGAGGGTGTGGGATTGAATTGGTTGATTTATGGCTTATTTTCTTTGTCGATGGTGCTCTTATTACAAGAGATTGGTGATCGATAACGCATACACTATTGTTCTTATTCTGAGACTTATTTATCTTGCTTCCAGTCTTCAAATTAATTTAACTAAAAGTAGTATCTTTGGAGTATCAGTTAGTCTCGAAGAGGTCAACGAACTTCTGGGTATCTTACTTAGGCTTACCGGTTGGTGGAAACATGTCTAAGATGAATGTTTGGGACTTGTTACTTCAAAAGTTTAATCGAAAACTCTCATGTTGGAAGGTTGATTCCGTATTGATCGGAGATCATCTTAGTCTCATAAAATTGGATTTGGGAAGTTTAGCGGTTTACTTTTTCTCCAAGTTTTTGATCCGTTTTAAAGATATTGGGAAGTGCCTGGGTCCCTTCTTTTTCATGAGGAAATCTAGGAGATCAAAATATCCCTTGGGTTAAATGGGATAATGTTCTTGCAACCAAAGAAAAAAGGGGGCTTGGGTTGAACGTATGTTTGCTTCCAATAAAATCATGCGAGGAAAATAGAAGTAGAGGTTTAGAACACAACCACTTTGGGTGTGAGATATCAAAGTTATACATTGTTGTGGCGGTGGTTTCAATAATAGCCACATGATGCAACTATTTGGGGTAGCTCGATTAAAGCCATGAATTATCTTCATGATAAAGAGGTGAATGTTGCTTCTTTCATGAGTAGGGCGGTGGGTTGTGTCTCAAATATGTGGCTTTGGGAGGATTGATGGGTAGGCAATAAACCTCTTCATATATCTTTCCCTAAAGTTTATACGCCCGAGACCGTGAAAGGTTCTATGATTTTGGATCGGGTTAACTTGTGGATTTAGACTTAGGATGCCATTGAGATTTGCGACACATAAGAGATTAGCAAAATTCAGAAAACCGTCATCATTGTCTTGATGGTTTTTGATTTTTAGATATAAACGATAAATGGATTTGGGATCTTTCTATTACAAGTGATTATTGATAGCTTCTTCGAGTTATATGATGGAACAACTTAGCTCTTATAAGAGGGTGTTTGAGATTGAGTTTCAAAAGTGCTTATTGACTTATTAGCTTTTCAAAAACTAATAAGTCAAAGAAAAGTGTTTCGCAAGTTAATAAGCACTTTTCAAAAGTGCTTTTTGTTACCATTCAAAAAATCATTTTGAAGAAGTTAAAATTATGACTTTTTAAAGGTGCTTATCACTTATTCATCTAAAATAACTATAAGCTAATCAAAACACTTTTTTCAAAACCAACTTATCATAACTTCTTGCCACCAGATAAGTTAATCCAAATACTTTTTCAAAAACTCCTTTTTAAAAAGTATAAGTTAATAAATACTTTTGCATAAAAGTGCTTATTGTTTATGCACCCTTTTTGGACCATTTTTACTTCTCTTTATTTAGCATTTTAGTTAATTTCATGCATATTATCTACTTTTTGGGGACAAACTTTCTTTCATAAGTGTGGGTGTTTTTGTAGGTGAAGCAGAGCTTTGGATGTATGAAGCGGAGCTATGGAGGAGTAGAAAGAGGTAAGAGCGTGTGGAATGAAGATGGAAAGGAATTTTGGAGCAATCAAAAGGTTTGGAGCTATGTTCGGGAGCTTATGAAGCATAAGAAAGTGAAGAATTGAAGTCTGCACCTCACACGGGTCGTGTGGCACATCACACGAGTCGTGCCAGACCATTCCCCCCATTTCGCATGAATTCAAGTTACACGGGCCATGTGGAATCCACATGGGTCGTGTCAGAGACCTCCGGTACACATTTTGAAAGTCACATGACCCGTGTGATTCTACACTGGCCGTGTTACGCGCATAACTGCTTTTCTCAGCAGTTAATTTCACGGTTTTAAAGGTCAATTGGGGTCATTTTTGAGGGGGAGAAGAGTTTCAAAAGGGGATTTCCGGTTCTTAACTAAGGAATATTTGCACGAAACGTTTGGACACATTTATGTGAGCAGATTTACGTTGTTTGTAAGTGATCTTTGACAGCAACTACTTACTTTTCATCTTGGAGTTCTAGTCTAATCAAGTGTGACTAGACCCTTACTTTATCCAGTTCTGTGATACATCTGAATTTGGTAGTTTAATCATTTGGTTTGATGTGTGTTTATGTTTTTGTCTAGTGATTCATATTTCATGTCTAATTTACTATGTGATTCTTGCTTTGGTTCATGTTGGCCACTTGAACTAGGACTTGTCTCATTATTGTTAATCAATTCTTAAAATCCGTAATTGTTTTATGAATTGAATCTTAGTAACATCGCCGAAATTGATCTCATAATGGGTTTAACTTTGGTGTAATTTGAATCACACATTTTCACGCTTCAGAGCTTATGAGAAGTATTAACCGTTGTTGGGTTTATCCACTTAATTCTTAATGCATCTTTCTAACATAATCTAAGAGTTTGTTTAGATTTTAATTAAGAATGATAGGTTTAATTCAAAGAGCGTACTTTGATTGAACAAAGAAATAGACAGGAAGTACTAGAGCTTACTAGTATTTCCAAATACCAACTTAGATAAAACTTAAGATCACATCAAATCTAGATTAAATCCCATTTTCGTGTATGTGTAACAGAACTGGACTTTAATCTCACTGAGTTTTCTTTAACTTATTTATATGTTTTAATTTCTAGTTTCTCAATTACAACCCCCCCCCCATTTTATTACTTTCTATATTATGTGAGGATCAATATATTCTTAGATCCATGTCCTTGTGGATCGGCCCTGCTTACATTGTGCTACATAGTTAGTACCATCAAGTTGTGCTTTATTTTACTCTTGCTTATTCTTACCTTATTTTTTAAGTGTGATGCCTCAACAAATTGGCATCGTTTCTGTGATCTGAGTAAGAAAGTGGTGTCTCACGCACTTTGATGGCGAAAACAATGGTTCCATCTTCATCACCAAGTTGTGACAAAATATGAACCAATAAATCTTCTTCTGAGACGGGGCTTTGCGCGAGTGCTAGGTCATCAGAAATAGCACGCGTATCCCAGAGATACTCAGCAATAGAGCGGGTGCCCTTTGGATTTTTGACAAGTTTAGACTTGAGAGAGATGACACGAGATCTGGATGCACTGGCAAAGCTAGCATGGAGGCGTTTCCAGGCCTCTCGTGAAGTGCTGGAAGATGAGATTAGAGGTTGAATGGAGTCGGAACAACAACCTAGAATAACACTGATAATGATCTGATCTTGGCGGTACCAGGGAAGGTAGTTTGCATTTGGTTTGGATCCATCTTTGTCATTTAGAAATTGCGTTAGAGGCTCCTGATCGCCGATGATGAATGTGTAAAGTTCAAGCCCTATTAGGGCGGATTCAACTTGACGGCTCCAAACTGGAAAATTGTTAGCGGTAAGCTTGATTGGAAAGTGAGTTGCAGCAGTCACCTGTATTGTGGTTTTCACCATTGAGCTTGAAGAGGTAAGAAACAGAGAGAGGTAAGGAAGGTAAGAAACAAAGAGGAGTAAGGATCGACTCTTTAGAGCTATTGGGGCTCTGATACCATGTGATGGTATTAGGGTTATTGAAAGTGTGTGTATTTCATAATGCAAAATCAGTGTACAGGGGAAGGCTATATAGCCGATATTTACAATGGAATGAGATGTAATTTAGGAGCTAAACTAGGTAATGATTTGACTAAATAATTTATAGTTGTAATGCTAAAAATAATGATATAAAGATAATAAATTAAATCAATAGATTTAATTTATTCTTGGGTCATGATAGTTTCCGGGGACACGACAATACTAATTGTTTATGTTGAGATCTTTACGTACAGGTACACCAATACCAGTTGATTCGGAGATAGAGAAGACAACAAAGAAGCTAGGGAAACAAGCCAAGCTTCAAAGAGGCAACCATATTCCGAAACTTCATCATCAACTAACCCTCCAATCATCAACATTTGGAAGGAAATATCCTTTTCAAGTGAAACTGAAACAGATACACCATCCTCACCACAACAATCCTCATCAATAGAATCCTCACCACCTTTCTCACCAACCTGAACTACCTTACAACCACCATTTACAATCCTTAATATACCCGCGGTAGAGATCACCAGATCTTCTACCCTTAACCATATCATGGCCGAAGAAAGAACCATTCATGAATGGGCGACTCTAGATGTCACCCAACAACCTCTTTGCATCACTTACCCTGTCATGAAGGACTTATCCATTTATTGCCCGTGTTTCGAGGTTTGGAAAATGAAGACCCCCAAAATTTCTTGAAAGAATTTCACGTCGTATGTGTTGGAATGAAGCCTCACAATGTCACCACATATCATATTAAGTTAAGGGCATTCCCCTTCTCATTTCAAGATTCGGGAAAGGAATGGTTATATAACTTGCCACCGGGGTCGGTCACCACATGGAATGATCTTGCACGTATATTCTATGACAAATACTTTTCAGAGAAAAGAGCATCAAGCTTAATCATTGGTACTAAGCAAGGGAAGAGAGAAGCTCTACACATCTATTCGGAGCACTTTAAAAAGTTGTGTGCCCGATGCCTACAACGTGGGATTTCTGAATACGAACTGCTCTGTTATTTTTGTGAAGGCTTAACACCAATGGAAAGACGTTTGATTAATGCATCAAGTGGAGGTCCCCTAATCGACAAGACACCAACTCAAATTCGAGCCCTTATCGAGAAAATGTCAGAAGATTCCAAACATTTGAAGGTGGAAGATGAATGGCATGCAGATCCACCAAGAGGAGTGAAAAAGGTATATACTCCACACATGGAAACACAAATATCCGAGTTGACTAAAGCTGTGATGCAACTTACAAAAGACAAGGGTGTAGAACTGCCATCCGTAAGAACTTGTGGAATTTGTCTATAATATGGGCACCCAACTGATATGTGATGATATTTTAATAAAAACGATGTTTTATGATGAAAATGTTGACCATGTTGATTTTGGGCCAAGTCCCTAACTACCTATAATATGCTTTTCAATGTTGCAAGTTGTATTTAACTGTTGAAACGATGATTTGGGGGGGGGGGGGGGGGGAAATCCCCTTCAAACCATTTCATGACGTGCGGATGTTGAAAAATTATTTTTGGGGGTTTGACTCGAGTATGGTGATTGGGCATCACCTACTCTCAATGAGTCAACCCCGGGTAGACTCGCCAGGAATTTTTATTGTCTAATTTATTTTGACATGCACTCAGATTGAAGTTTATGGATGACTTAAGTAGAGCTCGGATTTTAGAAGACCACGAGTTGTGTGGTTTCCTTTGAACTATGTAATGGTATTCAGATTGTAACCACCTCGCTCTTTTACAAACTAAGTCGTTTTGAAAGTGGGACCATATGATTTTCCGCAACTTAAACTCTGAAATGATATTTAGGCATAACCTAATGGATTTTAAACAGTGTTTAAACACAAAGTAACTTCTTGAGAGATTTTGAGACCTATGTCCCGTTTGACTTATAATTTGATTGAAAACTTATGAGTTAAAAATGACATTTTTATAATTCCCTTTGCGAGGGGTGTTACACGATGTTACAATTATCCACCATTTTAGGATGATTACGTCTCAGGATCACTAAGAAAGATCGAATGTCATGACTTTCTCAACTTAAACCCACTAAAGTTTTTTTGTTACATACTTAAGCTTAAAACTTCTTATGTCGTCAATGCTTATTGGTACGAACTCAACTAATCATTCATTACAAATTTCTGACTTAAGGTCAACTATCTAACATAATATTTTTCTTAAACTCTACTACTAAATTTTTTTAGTTCTTTCATTTCCACAACAAGGAAGAGTTATCATTATAAAAAACTTATGGATAGTCTAGTAAGTCAATTTATCCGTAAATTCCTATTCCTAAATTACGCTTCATTCCAAATTAGATCCTTTCTAAATCGGCCCACAAGGCATCTTATCTCAAATAATTATTTTTAACCAGGTAAGAAACAAAAGTTACTAATTTAAACAACACTAATAAAATCATATATTTTTCTTTTAGTCTATTTGGTTATCACTTGCATGGCCAATTGGCCATTTGAAGTTTATGTTACAATATATACTATTGACTATACAAACTTTGTCTTAAATCTAATTTTACTTAAAACTAAAATTAAGGTCTTAAGGGATTTTATAATGTTCTAAGCCACCCAACTCACAAGATCTAAGCATGCGGATAATGCATTCATAGCAATAACGACATTAACAAACAAACTTAAAAATAACAAACAAACTTAAAAATAACCTTCCAATAACGACATTAACAAACAAACTTAAAAATAACCTTCCAATTATAATAATAATTGGATTTCTTCAAAAGTAAAGACTAAAGACTATAAAATTTTCTAAACGTGTATTTTCTTAATAAGTTTGGATGTCTTTACTTTCCATCACCATAATCCATACTTATTTTGATCCGTAAGTTTCTCCACTCTTCACCTTATCGTTGTTATATGTATACATTCCTTATTGTTACTTCCAACATGAAAGAAAATTTATAACTGGGTTTTATCTGAGACTCGGAGATATTCACTTGCTGCGACACCTATTTAAATATCATTTACCCTAAATGAACTAAAATTTCCAAATTAGATTACTTCAAAGTACCTTCTAGATGCCTTAATCTCAATTCTAACATTAATGTTTCAAAAACCACTTCAAATATCATTCACAGGCTTGAGAACACCATGAGCTTCCCTTTTCTATCTAGAACACGTTTTGAACAAAAGACAAGGAGGGAGATGACTAGTTATTAAAATTATGGCATATTGACAACTAACACCCCTCATTTCCTATTTTCTCATGTTGACCACCGTCAATCCCAAAGTTTCTAAATAAGTTTCATTCTTTAGACATTACCCCTCATTACGTAAACGTTGACATGTAAGCCAACAACTAAGTCTAAGCAAGGTTAAAGCTAACTTTCCTAAGTTGACACTTTTAGTCCCTAATGCCAAATTTTCATTTTTAACCTTATATTTAGTCTTTTAAACATCTTAAACACTTAAACTTACTAATAATATATTATTTTATTTATTTCCACAGTTTATTATATTTACTTAATTTTATTTAACAAACTTTATTTTTTTATTTTCTAAAATTTTATTTCTTGCACTAAAAAAAGCAAAAAGTCTACGCCCAAAATGAGGATGTACACCATTACTTGGATTACTCCCCTTGCATGTCCATTCATGTGCCCACCTAGTTGGCAATTTGCATATGCCACCTTATTATATACTTCCTTTCTTCTTGTCATAATCATCGTCCTCCCATTTATTTATAGCTTAACCAATAGGACCGATTTCTCTCATATGTACTTGTATCTCTTAGATATTATCATCTTCATGGAAATCAAAATCAATATCATTTAACACATCTTGATGATAAAACTCCTATTTAAATAAGCAACACATACATTTTCCTTATTTCTTACTCAAACATAAAGGGGCAATCAACAAACTAGTCTTACACATGCTCCCTAAGTTAGTCCCCCTTATTCTTCATATCATATCATCCCAAATATAGTTGCACACTAGGTTTCATTTCATCCCTAGCTACCACCCAAGCATTGTATGTTATTATACTTCTTCAATCCTAATCGTGCATCTATTAGGTGCCACGAAGTAGGCGTGTTGCTTAGTTTGATTGTGTTCTTTGTAAAAGTAAACGAGTTTGTTTCCTGTAACATATTGTGATTTAGCATATCTTGATCATTCCCTAGTGCTAATAAACCACATTCCAAGTCTATGTGAGGTATTAAGAAATGATAGTACATTACGCCACCCCTACAATAACCCGAATTTCAATCATTTTATTCAAATCCAGAAGTAAGAACTCATGAATATCAAATAGTCGACAAAGTTTAACTTACCACTAACATACCCCCGACCAAGATACATAGTGAACTCACCACCATGGTAAATCTTTAATGAAAACATTTTATATTTTGGCTTGTCAAGAAAATTAAGAAAGTACAAATGCATTTGATTATGTAAAGAATTCTCAACGACCAAAGAAGAAAGTAAGTTGTCATACGGGACCATTTGCCTCATGAGATAATGTGGTCCATCTTAGCTCTACACTTCCACATGACCGCCATCGTGTTTGCAGATGTTTCGGCCTTAGATTAGGGTTTTGATGTACAAACATAAAGACATTAAGTTTGAGTAGTGTAGATGAAGAGGTTTCCTTGTGAAAAAAGGTTTAACTAACATAATGGAATTGATTCGCTATGTTAACCGTTGCAAATATAAAAAACAATGGTAATGGCAGCGACACGTAGGAGAGAACGAAGGTATAGATGATAATACTGATCCACGGTTTATTGTAAACCCATGTAGCATTTTAATGATTTTCTATAAAAAATACCATGTGCCAGTCCAAGAAGAAAGAACCCAAAACCTTATCACATAATATTTTCATCGCCTCAAACTAAAAAACCTGCAACTTAAACCATGTTAACGACTCCGTTATCCGCCAGCACGAGTAGCTCCAAACCGCCACCTATCACAGGACGCCAACCTTCTCAATCACCGGAAACGCTCGCATCGCTAATCACTACTTCCAAAAACATCACTCAACTCCTCCAAATCCACGCAGCTGCAATCCGCCATGGCTTCCATAACCACCCTGCTGTAAATTTCAAACTACAGCGCTCTTACTCTTCGTTCGGCCGTCTTGATTTATCTCTTGCGCTTTTTAACCGTACCCATGATCCCAATGTGTACTTCTATACTTCCATCATCCACGCCCTTTCCGTAAATAATCTTCACACGCGAGGAATACAATTATACATCCAAATGATTTCACAAGATGTAGAACCCAATGAATTTACATTCTCCGCTGTGCTAAAGGGCTGTCCTTTAGAGCCCGGAAAACTCCTCCACCCTCACGCAATCAAACTGGGTTTTGATTCCAACATGCACGTGAGGACAGCCCTGGTTGATGTTTACTCAAGAGGCGGCGATCTGGTTTCTGCTCGCCAACTGTTCGACACAATGCCTGAGAGAAGTTTAATTTCATTAACTTCCATGATAACAGGATACGCCAAACACGGTGACCTCGTCAACGCAAGAACATTATTCGATAGTATGTTACACAGAGATGCAGTATGTTGGAATGTTATAATCGGTGGGTATGCAAAATATGGCAAACCAACCGACGCCATAACCCTCTTTAGAAAAATGCTCCATTCCAAAATTACCCCTAACGAAGTCACATTAGTCGCAGTCCTCTCCGCCTGTGGACAAACCGGTTCTTTAGAATCTGGAAGATGGATTCATTCTTACATACAAAACAATAAAATCCATATCAACATTCATCTGGGTACTGCTTTAATCGACATGTACACCAAATGTGGAATCTTAGAAGACGCTAGAAACATCTTCAATAACCTCAAAAACAAAGACGTCATCACTTACAACTCCATGATTTCAGGGTACGCCATGCACGGGTATCACCAAGAAGCCTTACTTCTATTTCACAACATGCAAAAGAATCATCAAACACAACCCACCGCGGTCACCCTCATCGGAATCTTGAATTCCTGTGCTCATTCCGGCCTAGTTTCAATCGGAAAGGGAATCTTCGTTTCCATGAAAACCAAACACAGAATCGTACCAACAATCGAGCACTACGGATGTGCCATCAACCTTCTTGGCCGCGCCGGGTTTCTTGAACACGCGTATTGTTTAATCAAGAACATGAAAGTCAACCCCGACCCAATCGTATTTGGAACTTTACTCGATGCATGCACACTTCATAAAAACGTTAAATTAGCCGAAAAGATTGTAAAGTTCTTGATCGATCATAATCTTGCAAATTCGGGCACTTACATCCTTCTTTCAAACTTATACGCCGCCACATCAGACTGGGCCGGGGTGGCCCGCATGAGGGCGTTGATGAAGGACCACGGGGTCCACAAAGAGCCCGGGTGTAGCTCGATTGAAGTCGACAACAAACTGCATGAGTTTGTTGCGGGGGACAAGAAACACCCGAAAAGTGAAGAGATTTATAGGATGTTGAAGGAGGTGAATGAGTGGCTTGTGGGCCATGGTTATAATCCACAAACGGATGTCGTTTTGCATGATATTGGGAAAATGGAAAGAGTGAGATCGTTGGAGGTTCATAGTGAGAGGCTTGCTATTGCGTTTGGGCTTATTAGTACGGAGGCTGGAAGTAGTATCAAGATTGTGAAGAATCTTAGGGTTTGTTTGGATTGTCATGAGGTGACTAAATTGATTTCCAAGATTACGGGACGTAGGATTGTTGTTAGGGATAGGAATCGGTTTCATCATTTTGTGGATGGTTTGTGTTCTTGTGGGGATTATTGGTGATATATATATCAAATTATACTATTGTTGTAATCTAAATAATTGATTGTTTTACTTTCTTGTATCGAAGTGAAGGTAAGCATTTGCGGATGGCTGTTTATTAAAGTATTTAAGAAACGTTGCAAATTATTGTTAACCATGTAGAAATCAAGGATGAACACCAACATCAAAAGGTTAATAAAATCAAGAGAAATGTCATTGAAAAAGGAAATCAAATCAATTCATAGTTGGAATGCATAATACTAGAATCTCTATGACAGATCTGAAAGAAAAGGAAGTATGAACTCTTGTGAAGAATGTGTAAATGACCCGAGAAAGAAGAGGAGAGAAAATCAGAACTTCTATGTGTGCTAAAAAAGAAATAATGGGAAACATTTCAGCTTTTTATCTAGGTTAAAAAACCGGACTCGAGTTAAACCATGGTTTAGACCCGCGTGTTCATCAAGTAACTTTTATCTCTGACTCCTCAGCCCTCCTAGCTTCTGTATATCACTACTCTAGCCCCTCAGCTTCTAACAAGACTTAAAACATGCACCAAACTAACTAAGTTAACTCAAATAAATAAAATAAATCTCATTTGTTGATAGGTTGGACTAAGTATGTAAAAATATTTCATATTTTAACACCCTCCATCAACCTGAGCAGGAAATGCGTTGTATAAACATATATATTTTTTTTTTGAAAAAAACACATTATGCTGATAAACACCCAAAATGTTACATTAATATATTAGCAACCTGTTCTAAAGAATCAACATTTTTCCATAAAAATATGATAGTTTGGAAGAAATTGTGAAGGGTATTGGACGAAGTTTGTGTGAAAATGGTTAATAGGTGTGCTATGTATATGTACTAATTAATATATTAATTCCAAAAGTTTTAAGAAAAAAAAACGGTAAAAAAACTAATAGGAACATCTTTTCCCAACTGCATGCATTCGTCGATGATCATTCATGCCGCCATCGCGGTCTTGTTGATGCCGTCGGCATTGGTGGCCAGCGAAGATGCCAACGATATCTTTGTCTCGACATTGTATAGTCTTATTTGTTGTGTTTACCTCCCTAATAATTATTTAGTTGGTAAATCAGCTTTTTACAGTCTGACTTTTTAAAACCATAATTTACCTGTTCCAATAAAGTTATTATTATTTTTTTGAAAATTACATTTATAGTTAATGCAAATTAAAGTCCAATTACACTGTATTATTATATTAACATACACAATGCCAAAAAGAAAAATACATTAAAAAATCTATATCAAATAAACAAACTTTATTCTACCCAACAACCAAGAGCAAAATATAGGTAATTTCTTATATTGTCTAATTCCGGGTGACTTTCGGCCTAGATCATCCAACCACTGACTTCCGGCATAGAGCCTTCAGCCAACGGCATCAAAACCACCAAAATCTCATGCCACCAAGCCAACCTATGATTAGATAAACATAAAGATGTAACGTGAGAGACAAAAACAGAAACGAAAAATGTAGAAACATATCGGAGATGGCGATGTCGATTTGTTGATGTTGAGGCCGTTGGTGAGGTTGATCTGGTTAATGTTGGTCGGATTTTGAGAGATCGAGAGTGCGAGAAAGCCATATTTCTTGATGTTAAGATATTGAGAGTGAGAGAAAGAGATCCAAGAGTGACAGAGAGACACTGAGGGACTGACACGCGACAGTCAGGGACCGAGTGTGACAGAGATGTGTTGTGGCCAACAATAGTCGACGGTGAAATAGAGACAGCCAACGATGAAGTTTAAAAGGCCGGCAATGAGGCACTAATATTGGCGACAAGCTTTTGTGGCCGGTGAGAGTGAGAGATCGAGAGTGTTAGAGGTCAAACAAGAGAGAGGGTCTGAAAAGTGTGAGAGATTGCGAGCGAGAGAGAGATGAGAGATGTGAGAAGAGAGCGCGGCTGATAGAGAAGAGAATATGATTGGGTTTTCAATCTTTTTATATTTGAGTTGTATTAGCCTTTTTTACAGCATTTAAAAAAAAACTATTTAAGTAGATTTATATTTATTTTTTAAACTGATTTATAAATGTAATTTACTTCTTTAAAGAGATTTAAAATCATTTACTTAATACATTTTATTTTATATATATTTTGTTATATTATATTTATATAAATAATAATTATATATAAAGTAATTATAATTAATATTAAATAAGTATTAATATTAGTCGTATATAATAAAAATTGATAATTTGTATCAGAAAAAATAAATCTAATGATTATTGACTAATAACCATTAGATTTATTTTTAAACCATCTATCTCTCACTCGCGATCTCTCACACCTATGGATCCTCTCTCTCGTTCGACCTTTCACACTCTCAATCTCTCACTCTCACAGGCCACAATAGCTTTCCGCCGGCATCAGTGCCTCATTGCCAACTTTTTAAACTCCAGTACCAGCTGTCTCGATCTCATCGCACCTGCCAAAAGACATCTATGTTGCTCTCAATTCCTCACCGTTGCCTCTGAGTCCATCACTGTCTCACTGTTGCTCTGTCTCTCTCTCTCTCTCTCTCTCTCGGTATCTCAACATCCGACAACATCAAGAAACTTGACTTTCTCTCTCACTCTCGATCTCTCAAAATCCGGCCAACATCAACAGATCAATCTCATCGGCGGCCTCGACATCAACATATCAACCTCGCCATCTCCGTTGGCATTTCCTTAAAGTGGAGGCTAGAATACCACAAACCATAGAAAGGGTTTTGGAATTGCCAAAACGGAGGGGAGGGAGAGGATTGGTGGCATTTTGAGGGGAGGGGAGGAGTAACTAGGGTTTGATCCCCAACTCTCTATTTATATGGAAGGGTCTGCTTAGCCACCAAGTTACCTCCCTTTGGCTACTTAGCCCCTAGACTGTTTCTATTAATTAAACTCTTTTAACTAATTAACATCTAGTCTCTGCAATTAATTATATTAATTAATTCCAATTAGCTTCTAATTAATTTATCATATCATGATAAATTAATAAATTAATTTCTCCTAATTTATTCTGCAACTAGTTTGCTTAACTAGGTCTTAAAGGCAACCTAAAAGGACCCTGTTATTATTAGAAATATTACCAATAGTTAATGACATTGGACAATATTTCCAACAGTCTCCCACTTGGACAAGTCATCAATTTTATGTGGTCAGATACTTCAAATAATCAGCAGAGAGTATGTCATCCAATGCCAAACTCTGATCAAAATGAAGAGACGACCCTTAGATAAGTGATCAATTATTCATTTGTTCTACAAGATATCATTATAAACATGATACATGGACAATGTGAATCTCATTGTTCGATATTATGTTTCCCAATAAAGATTTATGATGACCACATCAAACTACCCAATTGAACACATCAATTTAGTCAGGGCTCGACCAAGCACTTAATGTCAACATCAAATCATCGAGGGGCCCATAAATATTGTTTCTTTCGTTAGGGCAAAAGGAACAAATAAACTTTAACTACATAGTTTTTTTCCACTCATCATGTCATACATGGTCATACCCTTTATTAGTGCAAGTTACGGACAACATTCGAGTAAACCAATGCATAACAGACTTGTAGAGCAAAAACCTCATGTATCTTTGTTTGAAGAATAAGAGATATTATCATCTTAGAATTACTCATGAGTTGGTCCATGAAGTAATCTCTAAGTGCGGGTTTCTCCAATACTTAAATCTCCATTAAGTACTCATGAGTGTTGGTCACATTCTCTATGTTATGTCCAATCACGATAGACAATCTACCAATACTCCATGACAGTCTTAAATCACTACTTACTTCCAAGAGTATGACCGACTGTTGAGGTTTTAGTAAACTAATACTCGGGAAATGGGTTCCAAACATGAAAAACGAAACATAGTAATAATTTAACACAAATGGTAGCAATCCACCTTATTATTAAGTCACCACAAAGTAATCGCCAAATCAGATACAATTTACACTGTTACAAGTTTCAAAACATCAAACTAACAACTAAAACATTTATGTCATTTAGCTCGTAAATATAACGCCTATGGACCTAGTATGACCATCATGCTTGATCCGCATCAATGCCTTCGTGAAGGGATCAGTCAGATTCTTCTCCGATGATACCCTACTCACTATGATGTCTCCCTCCTAAACTCGATTCTGTACATAGTGGTACTTCTTGAGTATATGTCTTGACTTCCCATGGTCTTAGGTTCTTTAGTCAAAGCAACTGCACCCTTATTATCACAGAAGATTTCAAGGGGTTCATTGATGCTGGGACAACACCAAGATTGACAACGCAGATGTCATTATGCGGTCAAAAATAACAAAATAAACCTCACACACACACACACACTAGTATAGCGGTAGCAAGGGTCTGTCCACGGGAGTTTGGTGGTCAATATAGGACGATAGCTTACCAACTGTAGTGTCACACTATAGCCAAATATTTGCCTTCTAGCCACTCCATATTTAATGGTCCGTAATTCCATCCAAGTTCCAATTCTCTAGACCAAACGATTCGCCAAAATTTCACATAATCTCGCTAGTTTCTAAAAATCCGAAATTAAATATAAAGACTATAAAGTACATGATATGGTGATAAAAAATAAAAATATGCATGACGATTTACTAAAATAACTAAAAAATGTTAAAATAAACTATAAAAGTAAGCAAATAAAATGCACATATCAATGGTACTTTTTTACCTTAGTGGTCGTTTAGCTATAATGCTAATGTGATTAGCCTTGTTAAACCATCTAAGGTATATATGTGATGGTCATGTATACCTAAATTGATCTTAGTGGTTGAATTGGTTTAACAAATGGCAACGGTTCATGAGTAACTTACTCTTTCCGATTGTGGGCCAAATATCCATCAAGGCCATAGAGTAGGAGAGGCTTTATGAGTGTGGATAACATAGGATAGGACTAGTTTCATGTGCATATCATCTTATTCCCTTCTTATTCCCTTTACAATGTTTGTTGTCAAATTTCTACGGTTACTAAACGACTCTTTAATAACATAAAACATTTTCGGGAACTGGACTTGGAGTTGGAATTATAATTTTATTCCAATTCACCTACATGTCGAGTTCCTGGATTTTACTCACTAGACTTCCCCAGTCTAAGTTAACTTGGCATGTATCTGCATTTGAATATTCGTATATCTAGAGGCATATATGGACATTTAGAATGCCGAGTTTTGTATGGTTCCCTTGAACTTATGTCTTGATATTTGATCGTACACACAATTCTAAAACACATGCTTTTGGTAAAAACATTAAATGGGACCTTATTCCGTAATATTAGACTTAAATTTTTCGTAGGATGGTTTTTCTTTAAACAAAATGAACTAGAGTTTAAAGGGTGCTACACTTTTATTTTGTGTTGATTTCGTTAAAATCCTAAAATCCCCTCTCTGGTGAATGACATCTTCTTTTTTTCTCCCCTGTAACCTCGTACCTCTGGTTTTTTTTTCTAACAACGTAGCTTCGAAGATCAACTGAATATTTTCTTTTGCTACCAAAAAATATAACACAAGGAGGAAACAAAAGCACGTCCTTATTCAAGCTCATGTTTTAACCTCATGAATAGTTCCTTATTTCGAAAACCTATAAACTTTGGCAAAGATAAAAACTTAATTGAGACCCAGAAATGTTCGTAACCATCCCCATTTAAGCTAATGAATTTCATTTTGGAGGTACACTGATCTGATTCAAATGAGTTCCAGTTCCAGGATGAGCTTTTTGTAGAATATAGAAAACGTTTGGGTCACTGATGTTTCATGGGAAAGGTGAAAGGAAGGGGTGGACAAGACATGGATGGGCCTTTTTGTCATTGTGCATTATGTTTCATTGTGTTTCACATTTTTGGATGAGACTAGAACGAGATGAAATAGTCTCGTTGACTTGGTCAATATTTGATTTTTTTCTAATCTCATCCACGCCAAACGCATACAAAAAGAGTTTGTTACGTCCAGTGCTATAAAACTCGGCCTACTTGATCGAGTACTTAGAATCAGGTATAAGCCGAAGCGTTTTTCTAGAACTCGGAATCGGTCAAAATCAGAAAAAATTGGTTAAACTCGGAAATTTCGACTTTGTTTAAATAAATAATTATAATTTTTAAGTAATTAATTTAACATATATTATTGAGTACATTAAAGTTTTGGTCCGTGTGGTTTACCCCTTTTTTCAGTTTTGGTCCAAGTTTTTTTTCACGCCAATAGTCCTTATGGTTGCAAAAATCTTGCATAATTGGTCCTAGATCTATGTAAAAAGACTAAAATACCCTTTCTAATTTATTTTTCCTTTTTTTAATCTATTAACTTTAAATAATTAAAAAATCTCACCCCACCCCTAGTACCCCATCTCCCTCTCTCTACGGTTATTGTCATAATGCCCAATAAACTAGTATGAAATATTTTAAATGGTCACTCTTCTTATTTTTATACTTTCTAGGTCCTTAAAATGGTAAAATCTATGTCAAAAAGACCATTTCAAAGGATATGACCGGGTCATCCGGTTAACATGCATACGTGGCATGCTATTTCTCATCTTAGTCAGCAAAACAGTCTGTGTGGCGCTGAAGTAATGTTTGTGTGGCTTTTTTTATAAAAAATTAACTATATATTTTCATTAACACAAAAGACTGGCATCGTGACTTCATTCATGGAACGTATCATTATTCACCAAAAAAGCCACCACGCCCATGGGTAAAACTCACTGAAGGAGAAAGGAAAGAACTCGCACTCTTTCTAGCAGGATCGGGAACACCTGGCGGTGATGAACAGCCTGCAAAAACTAGCCGGAAACAAAAGACGGACGCTAAAGAACATAAATTTTCCAATTGTAATCTTTCGAAGACGACTACCAATTGTTCAATGACTGCTGATTTAGCTCTTGTCTCCAATTACCCAATGGCGAAAGCTTCCTGCATGGATTTAGGGAAAAGAGTATTTGGGGTTCCAGTTCTCCCTCGAATAATTGGGTCAAACGGGAGGAAATCGAAAAGTTTCGCCACCACGGCGGTGATGCAGGTCGGTAGCATAGTGAAAGAATCGAAAACGGATGACTCTTTGGGTCTTGATGTTGTGATAGAGACAAAATTGAAAGAAAAAGGGTTTTTGGGGCTACGGAAGACAAAGCTCGTGTGCACGGTGGGGCATCAAGATGTAATTAGGAAAATCAAAAAGTTAAATCATGAAAAAGGGTTTTGTGTTTCTGTGATGATCGATACGGAAGGTAGTCAAATTCACGTCGCCGACCATGGCGGTCCTTCCTCCGTCAAAGCAGAGGTATAATTCTTAACTCATAACTCATGACTCAATTTCTTCTTAATTTCTTTCGTATACGATGTAAACCACCATAAACTTCTAATTTCGATGATTTTTTGTCATCAGGATGGATCAATTTGGTTCTTCACTACTGAACAATTCGAGGGCTGTCGTCCTTTCACTGTACAAGCAAGTCAATCCTTATAGACACGAATGAAACAGAGATAGAGATATGCTTCAAAATTTACAGATAAACTTACCAATTGTAATCTTTCGAAGACGACTACACACACCTCGTCATCCCCAAATCAATATCAACCCATCTTCCCCTACCACGTATGAGTTCAGGAATCGTGGTACGGAAGGCTTGTTTGTTATCCTTTTTTCGTATTTTCGGTGTTTTCAGGTGCTAATTCTCTTCTAGGTTTGGGATAAAGGTCTGGTAACGGATTGGTGTGTGTGGATAGTCGGAGGAGAGAGTGATAATCGAGGTTTGGATTCAAAGGGAGGAGGGGACCGCCGATGGGGCTGAGTTTCTGCAAGGGTATCCGGAGAAGGAGGGGGAGGTGGAGGGGGAGCCGGTGGCGGAGCCGTAAGAGGGCGAGGAGACAGGGCACTCTATTTCAAGCTTTGAATGTACATAAGCCAGATGGCGATTCATCGAGATCGAAAGCGAATCGGATGAGCTTGAAGTTCATAAGCCAGGTGGTGAAGGAGAAGCAGATTGCGGTGGTGAAGACAAGGATGCAACGAAGAGGAAGGATGGTGAAGTCCACGTAAGCCACCAAATGCCATCATTATTTTACCCCATTTAATTATAGTGACTGGATAACTTTTTAAAAACGCGATGACGGGTATAAAACACAAGTCATTTTCGACTTTAATGACTTATGAGGCCCGAAAATTTCTTAAGGGACCTTTTAAAATTTATGGTGAAAGTTTATAGGGCCAATGTGTCAATAACCCCTCTCTCTATACCCTACCCCTCTTCTACGGTGACAATTGAATGATATCTATGCCAAAAATGATGCTCTTCATCGGAGCCCCCTCGTCGACGGCGACCAGCTCCTCCTCCAACGTAGGAACCCAGATTCCACTCCCACCCCTTCAAACCAATCGTAATTAGTCCCTTCATAGTTCAATCATCATCTTCAAGCGTGAAATAACTTAACGCTTCATCATCATCGGAGGCGGACGATGATCGGAAATTGAGTTTGACTCTTAGCGTTTCAGTCCCCTTCCGTTCTATTAAGTTTGCAAAGTGAGTGGTTCGGGTGAGACACAAACAAACCATGGGGAATGCAGAAGGTATGATCCAATGGAGCTCCGATTTCTCAATTCTCAGAAAGGAGAGGCTCAAGTCGAGACTTTTTGCCAAATCCTTATCAATGATTCATTTGATATATGCTTCTCAAGGTTTATGCTCTTTGATTCTTATTGTTTCGCACTTCCGATTACAAAATGAAAGCTTAACGAAATTAGGGTTTGATCCAATTCATGATTCCACAAATAGTACCGGTTTAATTTGTCATTTGAGAAACTGGTCGAGGATACTGACGGAGGAGACCTGCTTGAGAGATTGAAAGACGAAGCTAGGAAGATGATGAATTGGGTGAAGGTTAAGACAAAAGAGCAAACAAACGTGTTCTTGAACAAATTGGGTTAATTTGTAACACCGATGAACTCGCTATGCTCTAATTCGATATGCCCTTGTGTCGAGGTTCGTAATGCTTCATAATCACATCTGTTAATTCTCTAGCAACTTAACTAGAGCAGAGGTTCGTGTACGATGAGTCTTCATATTATACACTTATGTGATAGAGCTAGGTTTCGAGAATGACGAGAAATGGGTCTACGACTCGTTTTTTTTCTTCTAGCAATGAGATGTAATCTCATGAACTCCTAATGTAATTAGAAAGAGAAACAAAGGGAGACCAAGAACGGCACTAACTCCACACATCCAACGCCACTAACTTTGAGAGAGATTGAGAGAGGGGGAGAGGGTAGTAGGGGTAGGTGTTATTTTATTTTTTTAGATTATCTTAAATAAACAATAAATTAAAAAAGAAAAAAGAAATTAAAATGATATTTTAGTCTTTTTACATGGATCAAGGACCACTAGTGCAAACATTTTGCAACCATGGGATAATTAGTGTGAAAATAAAAAACTTGGACCAAAACTGAAAAATAGGTAAACCACTGGGACCAAAATTGTAATTTACTCTTATATATTTACTTATTTATCAAGTATTTTGTTGTTTATTTTTAATTTGTTCGATTCAATTCAAATTTTGATGCAATTATGATTGTATTCAGTTTTTTAGTGTATATAATTAAACATATAATATGTACATATTTGATATTTCTAACTTTCTTAAATGTGTATGTATTTCCTATTTTTAGTATTTGAGTTATTTAGTGTATAATCATATAATATGTATGAACCTACCAACGAGATTCTAGTACAACGGTGCCTCGTGTTGTCCTCCTTTCTAACGGTGAGAGTTCTAATCGTTTAGGAGACAATGATGGATAATTTAGGAGGTGACTAGTTTAGGACCTAGGAGTAAAATTAGATTATAGTTTAAAAAAATATAATATATACATATGTATTTACCTGATCCGAGTACTCTTCATTGTAGTTCGTTGACCTAAAACCGCTTAACGATTTTTACAACACCGGTTACGTCCGAGCTCTATTTTGTATCACATAACAAACCTTACCTTCGAGCCTAGCTTCTCTGTTTTTTTCTTTAATTAAGAAGAGATATTTGTTTAAGATAACAGACGAACCAAAGCCGTGAAGGGCACACCGGATATGGCGTTCTCTGCAAATCCGTTAGCTCTTAGCGTTCCCGATCCTGCCTTCGAGTCTTGGCTACGGGACAGCGGTTACCTAGAAATTCTCGACCAGCGAACCTCCGACCTCCACCGTGTCTCCTCCACCGCCGTAGCCACAACCACCACCGATTCCAACACTGCAAGAGCCGATCCGCCCTCTGTCACTGCCGCCGTCAGTACCGGATATTTCTTGTCGACCGTGTTAAGCTACATCGGAATCCTCATATCTTTATTAACCCTAAATCCGTTTTCAAAACTCACTAACGAAGACTTCTCCGGCGATACTCCACCTTGGACTCTAGGGTTTATTGGTTTCTCTGAGTCTTATTCTTTTCCTTCGTCTCGGTCGCAAGCTCGTATGAGAGTTACCGAGAACATCAAGCGTTATTGCCGCAATTACGCCACTCTCTTCATCCTCTTCTTCGCTTGCTCTCTGTATGTATCCATGTACCAATTTCTGTCCTCGTTAGCCTTATTCTATTCAATTACTCGATTATGTGAAATCATTTACTTGTTCTCTATTATAAATTGAGTAGTATTGTTTGTTTCTACTAGGTATCAGATACCAATTGCTCTTGTTGGTTTGATATCAAGTTTGGCACTATGGGATTTGTTTGCATACTGTGGCAATCGTTGGGGGTTAGATAATTATCCTATTACTCGAGAGTGCTTGCTTCGCCTCGTTCAATGCGGTGAGTAAATTCTGTCTGTATCATGCTCATTTGTTATCCCGTTATCATGCTCACATGAAATTCCGTGGATCTTCCAACTGCAGCGACTGCAGTTATTATATTTGTGTGCAATGTTCAAATGGCACTGCTATATGCCGTCGGAGTTAGCTATGCAGGTCAGTTGAAGTTACTCTTGATTCACCCTATTTTCCCTTCTATTACTTTTCTAAATCGAGAAATCCTTGTAGCGATGATGTTGCATGCCTCATTACGGAAGCTGACTCCTGTCAAGCAACCTTCAAAAGGGAAACAGAAATAATAACATGTGCAGAAGATACAAGATTAACCAAGGCTGCTTGTTTTTGTGATCCATAGTTAGGAGTGAACCACCGGTTACATAGGCAAAATCAATTGAGGAAAACCCCTTGTTGTAATGGAAGTTGATAATCTATGTTGTATAAAACACAGATTAGCTGGCATTTCTGTTGATCTGGTCGAGTTTTAAAAACTAATTTGAGGTAACTTTGGTGCTTGATTTTGTATAAATACAATTTCAATAATTCTCTATTGTGTTTCTCTATTTGTTTGGACTTTGGGATTTGCTTTGCAATTCATCTTGTTGAAAACATCAAGATACCAAGTTAGAGCTTGACATGGATATTGTTAAAATGATATCGATCTCCAATATATGTAAAAAAAGTGTCTACAATTCTTTAAATAGGCTTACTTTAAAAATCAGATTATTATAGTAATAGTAAGGTTTTGTAATTATATTACATATATATTGATCGTTTGTGAAATTCTGAGAAGTCATGCCACAAATAAAAATGATCAAATGGTACAACTGATACATTACGATTGTAGTCCACAAAAATCATGATCAACACCCCAAGTATACAACAATATTTTACTACAAAAGGGCAACGTAAGCTAAGCTCAGTCAAAAAAAATCGAGACAGTGATACAAAATAATAAGTTAACTATAATCTTCTCTCGATGTTATGTACACTTGAATAAATTAATAATAATAAACAAGAAAATCCACCAAAACTCGTGGTCATAATCAACAATCCCACATCTCCCTCTAACTTTGGTTAAGATCCCGCGAAGTTTGGCCTTGCCATCTACACCACCAAAAAGAAAAAGATTCACCTTCATCACTTCACAAAACACAAATACGACAAAAGGATGTAATAATGACAAAGGGTAAATAAGTAATTCTACCTTGAAAGCAAGAACCTCGCAAGCGGGCTTATGTTGGCATTTGACTGGGCGTCTTTGTTCGCTTGCTTCTTTTTGCTTTCAACTTCCGCATTTGTGTTCTCCGGTTCAATTACCTTTTTACCCTTGGAGAATCCACGTGTCGCCACCTCTTGCAAATCCTTCAATGCCGGTTCTTTTGAACTGGAAAGCATTTTCATAAGTCAAAAGTACAAAAAAGACAAGGGCATATGCGTCATTTTACACTTTTTTACCTAGCTAGCCGGTGAAGCAGCCTGGTTACAAGAAATTCACAAGACCCCGGCTTTGTGTATTCCATATCCATTAAAGAACTTATCACAGATCTAACCACAGATGCCTCTAAATCATCCGCAACCGCCTACAAATTTACAAATTCGCCCTTAAGTCCTGAATTTTTACAAATGGGCCCTTAAATGTTACAAGTACTCACCTCTTTCAATGAAGGGACTATTAGAATAGACAAAGGAGCGGATGCTGACTTGGCAGATGTTCTGGCAGTCTCGTCTTCATCACTGCTTACTTGGCGAGGCTTCGGGAACGCTTTTATCGCATCATAATAATCACTCGAATGTCTGAATTCAGAATTAGAATATTTAGAGTAAATTACTTTTTTGGTCCCTGAGTACAGCTGATTTTTGCAAATTTGGTCCCAAAAAAGAATTTTAGTCCTTGTACCAAGTAAAATGACTATTATGGTCCCTTAGTATAACCAATTTTCGCAATTTTGGTCCCAAAAATAGTCACTTTACTTGGAAAATGGACTAAAAACATTACAAAAACCTCAAATAAGAACCAAAATCTTGAAAAAATCAATTATTCCGAGGGACCAAAATGTAACTTAATCAAAATACAATTTTTTTACCCGACCTTGCTGAGTCTATACTAGTTGACTTTTCAACTCTGCTACTTTCTTGGATACCCTTTTGGACTTTGCTTAAACCAGACTTATCTTTACCATGTCCTTTCTTCATGCCTCCTTGAATAGCAGCCTTTGCCTAAACAAACATAAACCTAGAAAAATGACCATGATACCCCCGATTTGTATATTTTGTTAAAAGTTAAGAATAGAGCAGAAAAAAACCTCTGCTAGATTTAACGCGCTATCTTCATGTGAAGCGGTTGATGTTTTTTCTTGGATTCCAAGTCTTGATTTTGGAGTGCGGGGGGAATCTAAGTCATCGTGTGGGCCCCGGTAGACAAAAGTGCCACTAATGGAAGCGTCTTCAAGAGAGCTAAACGTGCTGCTTGACTGTTTTGGCAATTAAAAATTTGTGTTCAAATATGGGAGTTTTATATTTAATTGAAGTTGGTGTGATTATAATTTATAATTTATACCATTGTACTTTGATCACTGAAAAGTGAAGATGTTTGAGCTCTTGGAGATCGGACAACAACTGTCCCTGTGCCATCGATAGACATATCGTCCTGTTGAAAACAACTTCAGAAATAGAAATGGGACAACAACGATTGGATGGAATGGAATCACGAAGGCAATGGAATTGACAGGGTAATGGAATAAGCTAGTAAATGGATTGAGTCGTTATTATGTTTGGTTGACCTGTAGAAATGGATTAAATTTTCAAATGAATTTTTTATATTGGATGGTTTTAAGTCTGCCTATATATTATTTAATTATGCTTGATGAACTTTTTATTTACAAAAATAAAAAATTAAAGATAATAAAAGCTGATTAAAACCCAAATAAGAGTATAATACAAAATATTGAATTTTCATATTTTGGGCAATTTTGCGGTTTAACCACTTGTACTTTATTTTTTCCAATCAAACCATAAAAGTTTCAGACATTTTTTCCAAATTAACCAGCAAAACATTATATAAGTTATATAACTCAGGTCAAAATGGTTAATTTGGAAAAATGTATGAAACTTTAATGGTTTGATTGGAAAAAATAAAATATTAGGTTAAACTGGAAAACTGCACAAATATAATTTGCCCTTCATCTTACATGTAAATACAACCATACTTTTAACTCTACCCTATTCATTGTTTAATTGTGATTGATGAATTTTTATTTACAAATAAAAACTAAACATTATAATAGCTGATTAAGACCCATATAAGATTATAATCAAAAATATTTTCTTCTACTGACGTTTAGGAAATATAACAGTATTGTAATCAAATAAAAACGGGTTGTATTGCAACTTTTTAATCCGTTTCTTGAGCAAATAAAAAAAAGTAGCTAAAGAATGAAAACCAACAAAATGGAACGAATCGTATTCCATCAAGAATATTCCATTCCATTTCATCACACAAAACAAACAACTTTTTTCATTCCAACGGAATGAACCCAATTCCATTCCTTCTTCTCTGATTCCATCGTACCAAACACTGCCTAAGGAGATAGAAGAGAGGGGGGAAAAGACTCACATCGCCCCTGTAATAGTCTTGTCTTTTGTCATGATCAGGTTCTCTTCTAGAAGCTTCCGATGTGTTATGTGATCTTCTTGTACCAGTTTCCGGAACCTTCTTCTGTGTTCCTTGATTTGAAAGAACCTCTGTTGTTTTCCTGTCTCTTATTTGAGGTGGTCTTACAGAGCTTCTAACTGTCCCTGTACTCCCGGCCCCACCTATGCTAAAATCCCATCCAGCATTTCTAACAGTTTTACCCTGGTTACTGTAATTACAATTAAACCCCTGGTCAGCCAAAGCTCTATGATCACAAGGGTAAAATCGTAAATTCACATTCACCTGACTCGAACGGTGTCGTCCACTCTAGATTCCCTCGTCACCTTCACGGTATTTGACCCTTCCCCGAAACCTTGCGTACCGTTTCTAGGTGATTCCCCGTCTTCCTTGATTTGGAACTTTGGTCGTTCTCTGTTAAGACACAAGGGTATTTTCGTCATTTGTCAATGTTGAGGATATAAAAATGGGTTAATGTGATTATATAGAAAAAGTACCTGATTCTCTCCAGGAGTCTTGGATTCTTTCTAGCATTCTTGATAAACCGATGTTTCAGAAGTTCTTTTGCACTTGGTCTCTACAAAATATAATCATAAAATAATAAATACGTAAATAATAATAGAAAAAAAATAACGTTTTTAAACCATTTGTGTACCTCAGCAGGCGCTTTCTTTAAACATAATGAAACGAATTCTTTCATTGGACGAGAAAAATGTTCATCTAGCTGCAAGATAAAGTGATAAACCATTAAAAAAATAAATAAATAATGGAAAAGAAGGATTTAAAAAAAGATTCTGACCTGAGGTGGATTTTCTCTAGGTATAATGAAGAGAACTCTCATTGGATGAAGATCAGCAAGAGGAGGTTCCCCTTTAGCCATCTCAATTGCAGTTATTCCTAAAGACCAAATATCCGCCTGCATTGACCAAAGTCAAACCACAGATTAAATAAATCAACAAATCGAGAATTAAAAAAAATGAGTAGATTTGATTTTTACCTTTTCATTATATCCCTCTGAATTCTGAATCACTTCCGGTGCCATCCAAAATGGTGTTCCTACAAATGTCTGTCACCAAAGAAATAAAAAATAATAATACAAGATATAAATAACTTTAACATTTTTAATAAACTAATATAAAGAAACACTATAATACCTTTCTTCTAGAAATGGTGCGGGTTAGTTGTGCAGAGACACCAAAGTCAGCAACTTTAACATCACCATTGGCAGTCAACAAAATGTTTGCAGCTGTCAAAATGTGAGACAAGATTAAACTTTATAAAAAAAAAAGTTTATAAATGTACATTCTTTATCAATAAAAGAAAGTAGGGCAACCTTTAATATCTCTGTGGATCTTTCCTTCATTATGGAGGTATTCAATTGCATGTAGTAAGTCACGTAAAATACAAGCAATTGACATTTCATCCAATGGTTGATTTGGTTGTATCTGTCGAAAGAAAATCCACGTCAGCATTAAAATGCAACCCTCGTGTATTAAATATATATAAAAATTGTTAAAAATAACCTACTAGGTCAGCAACAGAGCCACCAGCCATGTATTCCATGATAATCCATAGTTTTGTTTGGTGAAGATATGATCCATAATATTCTGTAATATATGGAGACCGACATTGTTGCAGAACTGCTATTTCCTGAAAGTGAAAAAAAATAAAATAAAGTATAGAATATTTATGAATTCAAAAGATGGATTTTGTAAGGACATGGATGGATGGATGGATGGATACCTTTTGAATGTCTTCAATTTCATCCTCTCTGAAGAAAATAAAGAAGAAAGGAATTTAGAGGGGTTTTAATTATAAAGAAAAAAGGAAAAAGTTTGGGAAGAAAAGCTCACGATTCTTCCAAATCGATAACTTTAATGGCAACCTCTTTGTTGTTTTCCTTATCGAACCTGTAATTTTAAGGATGACAAAAGAATCGAATCTTGAAATAGTCAACTAAGGGAAATTGTAAACATAGAACATATTACATATGAACTGTGTAAAAAACCCTACTCTGGAAATAAGAAGAAAAAGGGACTTATCATTTTAGGTAAATTTATTAGAATAGACAGAAACAAAAAGCAAACTCAAAACTCAAAAATTTAGTATCAGGATTTTTGGTCATGGTGCTTACAAGTTCCATAATTATCAATCTTTTTACATGGACTTACAAAACCTTAGCTAAATTTGGCACATAATCATGTGTAACCAAAAGGTCACAATTGGGCATGGTCTATTTAATGTTTTCAATTTTGGAATTCAATCAACTGTTGTTTCTTATTATGGTCTTATAATAGACAGAAGAAACCCTTTGATAACACATGATAGTCGCATTAAGCAGATGATGAAAAGAGAATTAAGTACTTGCAGACTGAATTTCCAAAAGACCAAAACTTACCCCTTATAGACATCCCCAAAAGATCCCCTTCCAATGAGTTCCAGGTTGCTAAATCGGGATCCTGCTGCCTCCATAATAGCTGCTGCATCTGCCATCTCCACTAAAAGAGTTAACCCCTTCCTTCCTCAAGCAATCATATGCATAACAATGACATGGTATCCAGAATTCCCGAATTCCAACTTGGACTTCACAATGCTTATTGGCCGAGTGTCAATTCACTTATGCTTGAAATCTGAAACACGCATTGAAAAAGGAAAGATAGAGATCGCCGTGCGATCAGTGATAACTTCGTTCCCACAATTCACACACCTACCGAGTAAAACCAAACAGTATACAATAAGCGTGAGTGCGTGACAGGATGACGAAATGAAATCGCAATGTAGTAAGCAAAAGACTCGAAGACGCAATCAATAGAATGATTAGGTGTGAGTGGAATGACAGTGAAGCGATTGATTTGGAAAATACTGCTAGAAGAACAATAATTGAAAGCGAAAGACTACCTTAATCTTGGGGTGCTGTGAAATCACTTATTAGGGCTTAGATTGAAGCACGAATTAGGGTTTGTGAGATGAATTAAACAGTGGGTGTGAAATTCAAGGAGCTTGAAAGGGGATCAAGATTCAAGAAAGAAACAAATGGAAATGAAAAGTTGTCTGATTCCTGTAAATATTTGGCAGAAATTCTGTAAAAAAAGCCGTTATTTAGGGTACAGGAAGGATGGTAAAAACTGAAAACACACACTCGCACACTTCAACCTTAGTTCTCTCTTTCTTCATTTTTCTATTTTTTTGTTATATTATATAATTTTTTTAATTGTTACGTCATATTAAAAAAAATAGTGTTAATTCGAAAATACAAAACTATTCGAAATTTTGAATATCTAAAATTACGATAGTGACTTTACGATAGTCCAGATACTGAAAAATCTAAAATATTTATTATTTATTTTGTATATATATTGCAGTTTTATTTTATAAATAATTGAGCATTTGAATGAAATAATTCAAGGCATT
Organism: Cichorium intybus; assembly: GCA_023525715.1. Classification (NCBI taxonomy): domain Eukaryota; kingdom Viridiplantae; phylum Streptophyta; class Magnoliopsida; order Asterales; family Asteraceae; genus Cichorium; species Cichorium intybus. Next base: position 37,524,956 of record CM042009.1, read on the forward strand.
TAATTGATGTATATTCCTTCGGGGATTTTATATTGATGTATTTGTAGTTTTATTTTATAAATAATTGAGCATTTGACTGAAATAATTCAAGGCATTTAATTGATGTATATTCCCTTCGGCTTTTTTATATTATTTTACGAGTAAAATAAATAACTTAATTCATTTCGTCGGCTTATAATCACAAATAAATGTGGAGTGTTGAATTTAGAATCAATATCCGATTTGGTTGGATAAAAGACAAATTATTGTAGATTTTCTTAACGGTCGAAATTTATTAATGGAGCCGCTATGAACTTATATCAATATAGTTAAAATAGGAATTTGCAACAAAGCAATTTTAGAATCTTTAAAATTAAACCAATTATACTAAAATAAAGCTATCTTGTCAAAAATCAAATCTTGACGAAACTTATTAGGGTGCACGGTATAAGTGAAAGATGGAGCGGGTTCGGGAGATTTTAGGCTAAGGTACCACTGCCCCGTGTAGGCGGGTTCGCTCTAGATCAGCCATGGCGGTTTCGGGTGTGGGGTGGCGAACCCACAAGCTTTGGTAAAAAAATAAATACATTATTCATTCAAAAATTACCCTTCTCTCATCTTTATAAATACCGCTCTTCACTATTTAAAAAATCACACACTCACCCTTCGTTTTTTATAAAATGGATTCAAGAAGAGACAAATTCAAAAGACGCGGTTCTTCACAAAATAAAAACTGTCAAGATGTTCCTCCAACCCCATCCCAAACTATCAAAATTACAGACAATATCCTCAATTCCAACAAACGCCTGTCCAGCCCAATTTTACACAATTTTCTCAAGATTTCCTCTAATCAACATGCTAGCCAGTTCCAACAATACCCTACCCAGTTCCAACATTGCCCCGCCCAATTAGCCACCTCCCAATGCTACGTCCCTGACACTTCTCATTTTTGTAGCCAACCGGAGGAGTCAAGTGATGAAACCCTTCCAGCCTCGGAAGCACGAGGCACCGATGAGGAGCAGGAACATGAGGTGGAGGTGGAGGATGACGAGGAGGCAGTCCCATAAACCCAGCAAGAACAACCCCCTACGCGTATTACGAAACCATCTTACACTCAACGGCTGAAATGTCACCCGTGGAAGGAGAACGAGGAGATTGCCTTGGCGAAGGCGTATATTAGTGTTTTCGAGGATCAAGAACGAGGAAACCATCAACGCTACGACTCCTTTTGGGAGCACATGTTGGAACATTTCAGGGCGTAACTTGGAGGGTCGGATCAGACACGACATCAAGTAACCTCCAAGTTTAAGGACTTGCAAACGAAGATTAACAGGTTCAATTGCATTTACAACAACAAATGCAATATGCGTGTCAGTGGCAGGGGAGATGTGGATGTTTTAAAGTCCACACACTTAGAGTACCAGAAAATCGTCTGGAATGGGTTCCAACATATAAGGGCATGGAAAATATTGAAAGAGCATGTCAAATGGCTCACAGTCGAGGTAATATGGATGAATTCCCCACATCATTCCTTTAAACGAAGCAAGACATCCGACTCTAAACACTACACGAACTCCCCTTCTGATGCACATGTTTCACCTCACCCAGTCGATGTTGATAAGGTCAACGAAGGTTCCCCACAACCATCAACACATTCCCGACAAAGAAAAGGGAAAAATATGGTTGGATCCTCATCAATGTCGGAGGGATATTAGATCATCTTGGATAAGATACCCAAACTGGAAGATAATAATGAGGTTGAATTGCACGCGAAACTGGACTACCGTGCAAAGAAGTTGGGAATAGTGGAGGATGAATCGAAGCAGAAAGCATCCCTCATTGAGCAAGAGATAGCAACGCCTCAAATACACACGCCAACAAAAGGATTTAAAATTCTTTCTTCGCCCCAATGAACATTTGACCGGAAGTCAACTAGCTTTGGTTCTTGTGAAAAAGCAGGAAATATGACGATTGTATGGTTTAGATTTTTAGGTTTTTTTCTCATATTTAGGTTTTTTTATCATATTTAGGTTTTTTTTAACTCTTGTAACTGTGTGCTTTTTAATTTAATGTTATTTGACTTTTTTTATTGTATTTTAATATTATTTGGAATACTAATTAAATGTTAAATTAATTTTTAATTAATAAATGAATTTAAAAATCGAAAATATTATGTGACATCGTGGGTTCGGAGGAAACAGCTTCCATAGGTGAAAGATGGAAGTGAGAGAAGAGAGAAAAGCTTATATGACGTGTGGGTTGGGAGGGAATTACTCCCCCACCCTTAGAGTAAAAGATTTGGTATTTCTAAATTCTAACTGACCTAACAACCCACAAAGTTGTCATGACCACCACTTCCAACACCTTCTTCTTCAAGCCCATTAAATGTCTTTCATCCAGCCAAATAAAAAGATCAAGAATGCCTACATAAATCTGAACTTAAAAATACAGCCAACCGCCAACGACCAACCTTCCTCCAAATGTTATTCGTCATATCACATTACAAAAATAAGTGTAAGTTAATATTGCTTTACCAAATTAGACACAAGGTCGACTCCAAATCAATTTCTGTATCCACCAACTTAGCTCTAGTTGGAATTCTATCAAGCATAAGCCTCCATATGAACACGTTAACATTTTTCGGCACAAATTTGTTTCACTGGGTACTCATCAATCCTTGCTGTAGCAAAGCATTATTGACGCAGGCTCTCATCAAGCTAATTGAAAATACTTAAATTTCATCCACCTCCTAAACGCATTTATCGATAAGCACTGGAGAAACAATGATAGTCATTAAACTATTATAACTTAAATGACTTTGTTAACTTAGACATTCAATTGATATGTGTGATAATTATTATAAAAAAATTGATATCTAAGATAATTAGTCGTCTTGAACGAATATACGTAAATATTAAATTTTAGCATGTTGATTTGGTTTAATGCTTCTAATTTGATATTTAGATTTATAAATTAAATTAATATGAATGGTTTTTGTGATTATTAAATTAATATACTAATAAATAAACAACAACAAATATTTGTTAATCATAATTTGAAATCATTGATCATCTATCACATTTAATTGATCGTGTATCGACCGTTATAAGTTGTGTGAAGGTGTACATTCATATATATATATATATATATATATATATATATATATATATATATATATATATATATATATATATATGATGTGTGTTTGTGTGTGCATGTGCATGTGTGTGTATTTATATAATGAATAACAAACATATCAAACATATATATTGATCTTTATACATAACAAATAACAAATAATACGAAAGAAAATTAATACCACAACTTTTAATAACATAAAAATCTTAAAATATCTATGATAACATTTATATTCAAAAACAACAAATTGAACATTTATAAGTTATACAAAAAGAATATATAAACATCAACATACATTTGATATATTTGCTTTTTTTGAGAAAATTTATGAATCTCTCGTTTTTTTATCATTTTCATTCAAATAGAAGATTATCAGTATTTTAGATTTACATTTCATTCCAAACTATATTATCCGAAGAAATTTCACATTATAACCATTGATGCATAAAAACTTACTGCTTCAACTCTTCATATTTGCATCACAAACTTTTCAAAATATGATGATTTTTGTGAGAAAATATTGTTTATATACTACTAATATACTCACTACATATTAATGAGAGCAAGATAAAAAGTCAGTATTAATTGTCATTAGTTTTAGAAATATGAAAAAGCAATTAGTTAAAACCTATTAAATCTCATAATAATAAGTTAGAAGTTGGAAAACTATTGAGTGGTAGTGATTAATTGTTTGAAAGTTGAAAAGTTGTGTAGGTTTCAAATGAATATGATGCAAGAATGAGACATATGTTGAACCATATTCATTTGGATGACCTTATTTATAAGATTTACTAGACGAATTCTCGCGCGTTGCGCAGGAACAAACTTATGTAACTAAAATCATTACAAATATGTTTTGTTAAAAAATATCCAAGTCACTATCATCAACTATGAAATAACAATTTCATATAAGAAATCAAAATATTGACGTATCACTAATGAATTATCCATGTATGAATTTAATAGTTGATTTTATGGAGCGTTTTAAGTTATGTCAAACGTTGTTTTGATACTAATTAAATCATCATATTCTGTTGGATGCATTTTATGCATCTTTTCTAACCCTTTTCCTTTTATTTATTTATATTTTTAGTCATTTACATGCATTTTTAGTTAATTTCCGGGAACTTTGGTACTTCATAATTTGTGTTGAATTTCAGGTGGAAAAGAGCATTTGGAACGGATCGGAGATTTGGAAGGTGGAACGTGGAGATCGAAACGAGGAATGGAAATATTGAATGTTAATTGGTTTGTTCAAATGAATCTTTACTCATTTTCCTTTATATAAACTCAAGAGCCTGTTTGGTTCATATTAAAGGAAAATTGGATTACTTCAAAGAGCATATTTTGAGTAATTACTTAAATGAATTGAAGTGTTAGAGCTTGTTAACACTTTACAACCAATTTTAGATGAAGTTGACATAATTTCTAGTCTACAATGATTGCCTTAATCGAATGTGTTGAACGGAATCAGAATCCATTTGTTTTATTGCATTTCAATCAATTTCATGCTTAGTCATTTAGTTTAAATTACCAAAAACCCCCTGTTACTCGTATCTTATGTGAACAATCGATATAAGTTTTGTCCCTTGTCCCTGTGGATCGACCCCTGCTTACCTTATACTATTCTATAGTGAATTGAGCAGTGTGAATCTTAGTATTGATCATTTTTATCTTAATTCATTTGTTGAGTTTGACACCTTTAACACAATTCACACAACACACACCTCCACACACATGGAGGGGATTTATTTAAGACAACACACACCCCCACATGACATGACATATATGTGTAGGCGTGTATATGTTCATGTTTAACTTTATACACATGTCCCATCAAAGAATTTTTTTTACCGGGTCCTACTTTTTAGACCCTATTTTCACTGACCTTACCCCCTTAATAATTACTTTTTTTGGTAAGAATGATTATTAACTTTGATTTTATTATCTAATTATTACATTATTATAATATAATTATTATTTAATGCTTCTAAATACGTAAAAAGCCTTTCATCATAAGCGCATGTCCAACTTCTTCATTTAACTAATTTGACTAATTTATTTAACTAAATTAATGGATAAAAAGTTAATAAACTGTACAAGTATATCCAATTTACCTATGAATAAAAATACAAATAAGATTTTATTGATTTTGTTTCTTCAATTTGCTCTCACAGCTCCACTGTAAATTGTTATGGTAATATTTGGTAGTTAAAAATAGAGGACATTTGTAATGATAATTTATTTTTCGATTAATTAACTATTGTATCGTTAAATGTTTGTTCCTTTTTTGTTATATTTTCGTATTTTGTTTATGTTAATATATTTTTTAAATAATCTGATGGTTAGTGTACCAATGGTAATAATCAATTTATTCTTTTGACTAATCCAACGGTTAGTGTGCCGGTGTTAATAATCCTCTTTATCTATTTAGTCTATTTTGTAATGTCATGTTATTTATTTGGATTTTGTTTACGTATACCTACATACATATCTTTCCTTCATTATTGTCTTTAACATGTGTGTATTTTTTCTACATTCACATCGTTATAGGTTTAGACAAATAATATTTTCTAGACAAATATTAACTATCATAACCAAAATAAAAAAAACAAAATATATTTAAAAAGTCCAATCACGAATAAACAAAATAAAAATAACTGAAAATAAAGTAAACCGATTTATTATATTAATTAATAAATAAATAAAATATTAACTATATTAAGAATTAAATATAATAAATTTTATATATTAAGAAGTGATTGTTAAATAAGTTTATTTAAAATTTTGAATTTATCACACATCATAATTATCGGTAAAAAGTTAAAACACTTATGCAATAATTATAGCTAATTAAGAAAAAAGTAAAAAGTAATAATTAAGAGGTATACACAGACTTTAAAAGGGTTAGAATTAAATGGACCATTTTTTTTACCAAACACCCGTTAAGAATCGGTCTTACAATTCTAGTAACAACAATCTAATGATTAAATAATCCCCTGACTTGTAGCAATTATAAGGCTATACGGAGTGGAAGACCATTTCGCCGGCAGCAGCTTATGTGGCAAGGGATGCCGGCGGCAAACATCGCCCTTAACCGCGGCAAGGAGCCAGCGGCAAGGCTCAACGGCACTCCCTTGCCGCTGTCTCTCTCTTCACTTTCTCTCTTCTCTCTGTCTTTCGGCTCTCTCTCTTTCTCTTCTCCCTTGCCGCCAACAAGCTCCAGCACCACTCCGATGTGCCTCTTTTCCGGCGATGAGAAGGGTTTTGGATGGGTGTTTGCTGACGTGGAGGTGGGTGCCTCCGACACCACACCGTATAGCCTAATAAAGAATGTTATCTTTTTTCTTAAGAACATTTTTCTTACAACAACATTTCTAGATTTAAAAGGTTTGTATTAACGAAGTATCATAATAAAATTTTCATTTCATAACCGTAAGTTAGATATTCAAGAACAGTTGTCAAGAGTGTTTGTTGGTGCCATGATTGCTTGAAATAATTGTTATGATTATTATTTGTAAAAAAATAGAAGTTATATTTTTTATAAATTATGTTTTCCGGAAAATATATTAATTACACTGATAGATAAAGTCAAAGATGACTATTACAAATAATTATTACGGTATCTAATGAATATATGTGTCGTAATCAGAAAAATGGGATTTGAATTGAGCTTGGTCTTAAAAAGAAGTGTAGAATGGGTTGATATTTGTCATTTCTCTACAATATACAGTTATACACGTTAACTGAATGGGGTTGGGCTTGGGCTCGGTTCCACTTCGATTACGTTTTTTTTTAGAAAAGGCTCCACTTCGTTTACGTTGATCTCTTATTCTCTTTTATCTCGATTATATACTAATTATCTGTATATTTGTTCTAAAATTGCATTTAGAAAAGTAGAAATTGTATTTAGTTTTTTTTCGCAGTTCTAAAATATTTAGGTTATTTTTTATTTAAAAAGTATTCTAAATTAGTAGTTTAGACCTTATATCAAGGGTTTATGTCGTAAAAAATTTTATATTTTTAATTTTTTTTGTTTAAACTTAAAACTTTATTTTTTTAAAAAAACCTAAATTTTGAAGAAACTTTTTAATTTAGTTATTTTTACCGGTTTTACAGGTTATATATATATATATATATATATATATATATATATATATATATCAAAAAAGACTCTACTTTCTTTTCTTTTACCCGGAAAAAACCCCTCAATTTACTTTTTCAGAAAACTTTTTAATTTAGCTCATTTACCCGGTCAGGGGTTTATCCACAAGTTAAACAATTTTTAGTGACTTTTCCACAAAGAAAATGATTTTTTTTCGTTTTTGTAATTGACATAACTTTCATATACGATGTCCAAATTCTATGAATTTTATATCCCTGGAAAGGTTATAAAAATAGTACAACTTTGTTTTACTGACTTTTGTTTGAATATGTTCATATCTTTCGCTACAGTCCCATAAACATGAGCATAAACCTATTTAGATATTATTTTTTTTTGCAATTTTCAAACATTCATATCTTTTTCATTATAACTCTAATTAACTTGAAACTTTTCCTCGGTTTTCATTAATTCAAATAGTATAGTTTTCATAATGCTGAACTTTTCCTAATTCCTCATATGTTTGAAGTTCATATAAAGATAAAAAAGAATCAACGTAATTGGAGTTCATATAAATAAACTACAAGACCAAACGAAGTGGTCAACCCGTACACCAGGGGCTCTAACATGGCCTCAAAAACCTGTGCATATGCACCGCCTTGGATGGGTCAGTGATCGTGGGTTCCTCAAACCGTGTAGTTAATTTTTTTACACTTTACCCCCCCCCCCAATGATAAGCCACCGCGCTACATCATCGAATGCTCGTATCAATATAGATTTGAACGAGGGGGAGGCGGAAAGAGGACGAGCTTGAGTTTGATGATTTCGTCTGTCCGACAGGGAGAGATGTGGCGAAACGGAAAAGAAAAGTGACTTCATCTTGTGGGACGGGGTCGTAAAAATGCGATGACGTGGCAATTATGTGGTTGGAGTTTGAACGGTACAATTTAAACCTTCATTGGAGGATAACATTTGAAAAAAAACTTACGAATTCAAACAATGAGCTCGCGAAAAAAAAAACAACGAATCCGCGAAAAAAACAACGACGTCGTAAAAATGCGACGACGTGGCAATTATGTGGTTGGAGTTTGAACGGTACAATTTAAACCTTCATGGGAGGATAACATTTGAAAAAAAAAAAACTTACGAATTCAAACAATGAGCTCGCGAAAAAAAAACAACGAATCCCCGAAAAAAACAACGACTAAAAAACATAAAGTTTTTTTCATCGAATCCGGAGGAGGGTCTTGAGGGTGAAGCACTCGAGATGGTTTTAAAATACAAAGACGATATCATAAAAAATATCGGTCGTACTTTTGCTATTTTACGTTTGTGGTTTGTCATTTTTAGTTGTTGTTTTTGTTAATTTGTAGTTTGTTGTTTTAGTTTACATTTGTATTTTATTTTTCTTAATTAATGAAGTGTTTTATTTTAATTTAATTATAATTAATGTAATTAACTTTTCAAATTTAGTTATATTTAATTATATTTATGCTCATGCTTAAGAGACTATAGCGAACGATCTAAACATATTCAAACAAAAGTCAGTAAAACAAAGTTGTAGTATTACTTACGACATTTCCAAGGATATAAAGTTGGTAGAATTTTGACATCGTATATGAAAGATATTCTTAAATTAAAAAGTTTTCTAAAAAAGAGAATTGAGGGGTTTTTTCGGGAAAAAAAAAAAGAAATTAAGGTTTTTTCTGGAAAAAAAATATATACAACCTATATAACCGGGTAAATGAGCTAAATTAAAAATTTTCTCCAATATTTTGGTCTTTTTTGAAAAAAATAAAGTTTTAGGTTTAAATAGAAAAATATTGAAAATATAGGGTTTTTTATGAAAAAAACCCTTATATCAATTACTTAAAATACAACCCTCACTTCGGGAGATAATGTTGTTACTAATTAGTTATAGGGCGTGTTTAACAAATAGGTTATATCAATTACTTCGATATAAACTCATTTTGGTAATTAAGTTGTTACTAATCATTAATGGAACGTGTTTGACAAAACTGGTTGGTAATGTAAGTTGAAAGATTGTAGCCGGTAGTAGGTAGCTATTAGTTGGAAGCTGATAGTTGTAGTTTTTACTTGTTTGTTGGAAGCTGATAGTTGTAGTTTTTATTTGTCAGAAGTCTTCAGGATCCCACCAGAGCGCCTTCCACTTCTAATAGGTCACGAACTAGACTAGAATCATTCTCAATGAGTCCATTAGGAGTGATCCTATTTTTTCATCGGTTCCAGGTAGAGACCAAAGATCTTGAGTGACCGATCCGACAAAATAAAACTCAAAAGCCCGAAAAAACTAAAAACAACTTGAAGTAGCGTTTAAATTAAAAAGTTTTTGTTTAAAATAAAAGTTAAAAGCATATGTTGTCAAACGAAACTTTTTCTTTTAGTTTCTTTTTTAAAGCTCTCAAAAGCTACGTGTTGAACACGCCTATAATCCTATATTATATTTGATTTCAAAAGTTAAAATTCTCTAAATTTTAACTTAGACTAATGGTAAAATTTTCTACCGAATGAAATCCACATCTTTTATGGACAAGTTTTCTTATATTCTTCAATAGAAATTCAATAAACTTATATCATTGACTCCAATTAACATTGATAAATTATTCAAAACGATAATAAGATACAAATAAATAGTTGAGTAAATTGCAGAATTGGTCCTATAGTTGACACTATTTTTCACTCTAAGTCCACGTTTTCTTTTTCCCGGTGAAGGTCCCTATGGTGGCAAAATGGTAATAGATTTGGTCCCTAATCCAAGTTAAAAGACCAAATTACCATTTCTTATTTATTTTTCATTTTTTAATCTATTATTTATTATATTAATAAAAAACAAAAAGAAAATCACCCTACCCTCGTCACACACACACACACACACACACACACACACACACTCTCTCACTATTTCTCTCTACAGAGGATAATAATCCGAGTAATGGCAAAAGTATACCCGAAAACTGTAGTTCCATCTCTTCAATCTCTGACCGGCCGTGCTTCGTTACACAATCCTCCACGGTTCTCACCGTGTGGAAGAAATCTTTGCTTTTCAATTGTGACGAATTTACGGTTTTCGACACCAAGGGCAATATCGTGTTTCGAGTCGACAACTACGCCATCGCTAACAATACCAAGTTTATTCTCATGGATGCCTCTGATCGCTCTATCCACACCATCCGTTGTAGCTATTCCAATTCAGGTATCCAATCTTCTCATCTTTTCAATTGGGTCCGTACCAAACACCCCCATATTAACCTACAACCGTTGAATTTGAAGAACTTCTCAAAATCTTACCCAAAATATGCCATTGGGAAACCTAGTAATCATGAGGAATACTGTAAAACCCTACGAAACTGATCTCAACACTAGAATGGCAAATACGTAAGGTATATCGCCGAACAAGTTGAAGCTTTGGAAATGGTTTATTCAGAGTGCCTAAAGCCAAGTTCTTTAAGAGGCAATAATTGATCCGAGAATGCCCTATTTTATCCAACATAGAACCTAAACAAATCAAAGTATGTTTTCAAAATCATAGGTGAAAAAAGTGTTTGTTTGTTTGATTCAAATTGTTTATCTTATTTTATGTGCTAAACTTTGGCTTTTGAAATTTATTTTCGATCCAATATGTTGTTAATCTTAATACATAGATCTTCATTTACTTGAATCTATACATGAGCTCGATTCCTATATCCGAGATTAAGAGCAACAGTCCAAAACCTCTATGAGATTTCGTACTTGAAATGAAACCTACAAGGATAATCAAAATGAAGAATCGCCTAAGGCAAAAGCAGAATTTAGGTCTGCTCAAAGGCTGCCCAAAGGCAATTCAAGCTGTCTGGCAACTGACGTTATTAATAATCTAAATTGTCTTAACATCCCAAGTTGTATTGGCAACTTGGAGAGATGTTCTAAGTCCCATAAAGGTTATTTATTTGGAATTATTAAGATACAATAATAATATATAACTAAAATAGTGAAAAATATCTATGTTGAAAGCTTGTAAATAAACTGAAAAACCTATTTGATAAAACACTTCCGTTTAGCTTTGACAATATTATTAAGGGTTAAGGTCCGTTTGGTCACTTAAGTTTTGAGTTTGTACTCATCTGGTCACTTAACTTAATATAAGTTATAAAAGGTCGTTTAACTTGCAAATTTTGTTCCGAAATGGTCACAATGACATGCAATTATGCAATTATAGGTTATCATATTCTTTTGGACTATTTAAGGTCACCGAACTTCTAGTTTTGGCTATAAATGGTCATTGGACTTTTTTGTGCTATAATTAATCACTAAACTTTAAAAATTGTGCATATATATATATATATATATATATATATATATATATATATATATATATATATATATATATATATAAATCTATGTGTGTGTGTGTGTGTTTCAGAATTCGTTTTTACAAGTTTATTTTTATTTCGTTTTCGTATGTTTTTACAGTCCGTTTTTATAACATTGTGTTTTTTACTTCGATTTTTACATGTTTTATTTCCACTATTCGCTTTCATAACTTGATTTTTATTGTATTTTCATGTTTTTTCACAAGCTATTTGTACTATATTTCTTAGTTTATTTTCATGTTTTTTCCAAATACATGTTTACGGCTTTGTTTTTTATTTGTTTATATATGTTTGTTTGTTATTATAATTATTCATTCAATTTTCCAATTAGGTATCAAATAACGAAAATTTAAAATTATTGATATAAATGATAACGTTAGAATTATAAGTTTCTTATGCATCTAATAGAATTACTTAATGTTTAAGAAAATGATAATTGTAAAATTCTTATTTAGATCAATAATTTTGTAATCTAGTTATTTGACACCTACTTGACAAATTAAATAAATGTAGTTACAAAAAACAAACATATGTAAATAAAGAATAAATAAAGTTGTAAAAATGTATTTAAAGAAAGGGTGATTTTATACATACCCCTACTATCTAACCATACCCCCCCTGATTTGATTTTTTGTCTTTTTGTAGTTTTTTTCTTTTGTCTTTCGTCTTTTGTCTATTTTGTTTGTTTTTTGTCTTTTTCTTTTTCTTTTCCTTTTATTTTATTAATAACATTTGATTTATTATTATTATTATTATTAGAAAAACAATAACAATGAATTTACACTTTATAATTTTTACGTTTTAGTAACAATAAACAATATGTTTTTAAAAGAAATTACGGCAAATCGAACGACGTTTATAACTTTAGAAAATTATGTCAAATTATACCAAAACGGTTATGTCAAATTTGAACGAATGTCAAATTAATGAATTTAGTTTTTATAATTTTTACGTTTTAGTAACAATAAGCAATAGTTTTTTTAAAGTAATTACGACACAACGAACAACGTTTATAATTTTATAAAATTATGACAAATTATATCAAAACAGTTATGTCAAATTCGAACGAATGTATAGAAATAACAATATAAATTATATTATAATGCAAAGTTTGATCCAATATTACGTCTGGGTCGATGGACCAAGAATGACGGTTTCCGGCTAATAATAACATGAATTTCGATTACTTACAAATGGTATAAATCGAAGGATTTTATAAAAAATAAATTCTAATTCAATCACTTGATTTATAAACGACTGAATAAATTCGAACGAATAAAAAAGAGGCATTAGATTATCAATAAACACGAACGGTTATATTTTATAAAGCTAATAATAATAATAATAATAATAATAATAACAATAACAATAACAATAAAAGACGAAATTGAGATAAAACAAATAATAATAATAATAATAATAATAATAATAATAATAATAATAAAGAAAAAGACAATAAAAGACGAAATTAAGATAAAACAAATCAGTTAGTCAAATCAGGGGGGTATAATATGAAATGGGGGGTAGCTATAGCACAACCCTAAAGAAAACATGAAAAAGAACTAAAAAATGAAATAGAAAAATAAATTGTGAAAAAATGAAAACGAAATAAAAAATGAAGTTGTTAAAGCTAATTGTGAAAAAAATGTAAAAACAAATTAAAAAATTAAAGTTAGAAAAACAAATTGCAAAAAACATTTGAAAGCGAATAAAAATGAAATTGTAAAAACGAGTTCTGAAAAAAATGTATATAAATGAATATGCACAGTTTTAAAAGTTTAGTGACTAATTATAGCTCAAAACAAGTCCAGTGACTTTTTATAGACAAAACTAGAAGTTTAGTGAGATTAATAGCCTAAAAGAATATGGTAGCCTATTATTGTAGGTCATAGTGACCATTTCAGAACAAAAATTACATGTTAAATGACATTTTATAACTTAAATGAAGTTAAGTGACCAAATGAATACAACCTCAAAACTTAAGTGACCAAATATGATAACACACACAAGTAGCTAGTTACCTATTATAATGATACTTAGATTTTTCAACATAAGAAATCATACAAAATAATTTAACCACAAATGATTATAGTGTTAATAACATAAAAGTCACTATAGTTTGGTTGGATTCTGGTTTAACAACTATATTTCGTTTTGTTTAATAAAAACCACTCATACTTTCAACAAAATTCATTGTGACCACTATTCGTATTATTTTATAACTTTTAAAGATTATATCATCGTATGATTATGTGAAAAGTTCCATATCGATATTTGAAGAAAATATTGGAACTTCATTGCAGTGAAAATGATAGACAAACTCGTCTATATTTGATTTTTTTCTTCGTAAGTGCAGCTCTTCGCCCACGTTGTGAATGTATATGGTGTCCAAATGAATCCACTAAATTTTGAATGCGACGAGAATAATGAGTGTTTCGAGTTGAAGACATACAAATATGACTTTTATTTGTTATATAAGTCACAATAATTTTTTTTTTTGAAAATATAAGTAATTTTTACGATTTTTTTAAAATGATGAGTGATTTAAAAAAATAAAATAATGATTAAACCAGATTATATGCAAATTATAACGGTTTTTATGTTAATAGCCATTAATATTATAAAAAATAAAACTACAAATAGAACAATGCGTTGTTATTTATTAGGGCAAATTTCATAAAAGACACTAACTTTTCAAAAAAATTTGATTTTGACACTGTGTTATTTTTTTTTTCAATTAAGTCACTAAGTTTTCAATTTTTTTCAATTAAGTCACTAGGTTTTCAATTTGGTTTCAATCTTGACTATTTGACCGGTCAACCCGGTAGTCAGCTGACGTGGCATGATGACGTGTCAGTCTTTGATTATGCGACGCTGACGTGGCATGCCGACGTGGCACCCGAGTGTCAAAATTGAAACAAAATTGAAAACATAGTGACTTAATTGGAAAAAATTGAAAACTTAGTGTTTTAATTGAAAAAAATAACACAGTGTCAAAACCAATTTTTTTTTGAAAAATTAGGGTCTTTTTTGGAATTTTTCCTACATTTTTTAAAATGATAAATTCGTCTTTTTATGTTTTTAGAACGTATAAGTATTTTTTTACAAGCATAAATACGTATTTTTATATTTTTATAAACATAGATACATTGTCATATTTTTTTGGAACGTATAAATATTTTTTTTACAAGTATAAATACGTATTTTTTGGAATTTTTCCTACATTTTTTAAAGAACGTCTTTTATGTTTTTAGAACATTGTCATATTTTTTTAGAACGTATAAATATTTTTTTTACAAGTATAAATACGTCTTTTTTTGGAAATTTTCCTACATTTTTTAAAGAAATATATTTTTTTGGAAGTTTTCCTACATTTTTTAAAATGATAAATTTGTCTTTGTTTATATTTGTTCCGTTATGTTGGTTTAAGTTCGTCTGTGTATGTTTTTTCATTGAGAAGTATAAATACATATTTTTATGTTGGTTTACGTTCGTTCGGTTAGAATAATACATTTTAGTTGTATAAATATGTTTTTACGTCTTTAGAAGTATAAATACATATTTTTATGTTTTTAGAAATATAAATATATTTTTATGTTGGTTTAAGTTCGTTCGGTTAGAAGTATAATACATTTTAAAAAGTATAAATACGTTTTTTACGTCTTTAGAAGTATAAATACATATTATTATATTTTAGAAGTATAATACATTTTTAGAAGTATATACATTTTTTATGTCTTTAGAAGTATAAATACGTTTTTTACATCTTTAGAAGTATAAATACGTATATACTATATATACGTATGAAAATGTATGTATGCTTCTAAAAGTATAAAAATACATCTTTATACTTGTAAAAAAATATATTTATACGTTCCAAAAACGTAAAAAGACGAATTTATCATTTTAAAAAATGTAGGAAAAATTCCAAAAAAGACAGTAATTTTTCAAAAAAAAATTGATTTTGACACTGTGTTATTTTTTTTCAATTAAAACACTAAGTTTTTAATTTTTTCCAATTAAGTCACTATGTTTTCAATTTTGTTTCAATTTTGACACTCGGGTGCCACGTCAGCATGCCACGTCAGCGTCGCATCATCAAAGACTGACACGTCATCATGCCACGTCAGCTGACTACCGGCTTGACTGGTCAAATGGTCAAAATTGAAATCAAATTGAAAACATAGTGACTTAATTGAAAAAAATTGAAAACTTAGTGACTTAATTGAAAAAAAAAATAACACAGTGTCAAAATCGAAATTTTTTGAAAAGTTAGTGTCTTTTATGAAATTTGCCCTATTTATTACTTTAACCTATTTTAATTTACAAACAAGAGAAATTTTCACGGGAAAAAGTATTGTTTGGGGTAGCGAAACGGGACCCACAAAGATACGTTAGTGGGGTCCGCAGCCGAGGCCTAGGGCGGTCAAACCGGAGTGGATGATATTTTGACCCACGCGCGTGCAACGATCGTCCAGTTAACCCTTGATTATTCAGTATTCCACCTATGGCGCGGGAGTACACCGCGCGTCCTTCAAGGTAGCTAAGGACAAGACGCCAATGTGTCCCCGCAATTTATGCAAGTGCAACAGACTTTCTTTTTGCACCGACGCACGGCCATGGCACGTGTGCACGTGACCACCTTAATCTCCAATTAGTTTTTTAATGCTATAATTGATAACCGAATATCGAGTAAATTACGTAAATTATTTTAAAAATATTATTTTAATACGGATATTTCTTGAAATAAAAATTTATACCTGTTCAGATGTTACATATAAATTTAAAGAAAATAAAGGTCTAATTATGATGTTATATGGAATTAATGGTTGTTACCGTTTTGTTAAGCGCTGCAAATAAAGAAGCCATGCAAATAAAATCACATAGACATCTTTTTAATTTACTAAAAAATATTTAGAAAAACAATACTTTATAAAATAATAATTATGAACAAATTGCAGAATAACACCCCACTAAAAAGTTGTTTTCATTATATGGTAAAGGCATTGATCAATATGAGTGTTAACCGGTTTGCTTTCTGGGTCATCGGCTTGAGTTTTTTGATTTTATCGTTAAACGAGGCAAATTTGTATTTTGGATCTAAGATAAAACTTTGTTTTGAATAAATAAAACTTGATTCTACATTTGATCGGGTTTTTATCTTGAATTAAAGTGATTACTATCGTTAAAGTAAAAAGACGAGGTATGGTTTTTCACACCCAAGACCCAATATCCAATTTGAAAATCACATCCAAAACCATATTAAAATTTTGAAATAAGATTCCTATTTATTTGGTTTATGGTCTTTCCCTATAATGAAAAAGATCAAACTAATCTTTATGAATAACAACTTCGATTGTTCTAAAACAGCAATTCACATATGATGTTTCTTCGGCACACAAAATAAGTTTTTTATACAATCACACTACATGTCGGAACTATCCTGCAATATAATCGTCACACTCATAAGTAAAAGAAGACATGAATAAGTAGCCAAGGGTGTAAATCTCAACATATATTCTTCGTACATGTACAACTTTTAAAAGTACTATCTATGTATTATAATATAAGCTAGAGGTAAAAAATTCGATATAT
This sequence comes from Cichorium intybus, assembly GCA_023525715.1. Taxonomy (NCBI): domain Eukaryota; kingdom Viridiplantae; phylum Streptophyta; class Magnoliopsida; order Asterales; family Asteraceae; genus Cichorium; species Cichorium intybus. Next base: position 37,542,140 of record CM042009.1, read on the forward strand.
TTAGTATTTACCTATAGATAAAATTGTTTTTGGGTTATCTTTATTCCCTAAGAGGTCAAACTTAGCAAAAGTCAAATTCACAAGACCTCCAAAACCCTACCATTAAAAGAATATGATTATCCGTGTGATAACATAATCATGTTATATCACATTAACTATTTATAGTATTGAAAATAATTAAAAAAATATTTATAGTTTGTGCAAAACAAAGTAACAAACTAACTACATGCATTAAAAAATGCCGGTTCTCACCCCACTCTACTTACCCTTTTGATCATCTTAAATAAAGATCCTTTATTTAATCAACAATAATACTATTAGGACCATTATCTAATAAAATAACCAAACCAAATCTAACCTTCAAAATCCTCGCATGGTTTTGACCAGTAAAAATATTCCCTTTTGCCAAACCCTCAATGTCCATAACAAACCTTCCATCATACCATTGAGAGTTGTGTTTGGTCATGGATTGTGACCTTGCTAAGGTCACTTGTACCCTATCCAAACAAACCCAAAATCACTACCATTTTAAGACCTCACTTGCCACCCTTTATGTTGTTGCAAAAGTTGGAATTTTCATGTTATAGAAAACGGAAAAAAATTGGGTACACTAGCGACCGTAACACCGATAAGAAAAATGATATATGAAATAAACCGAATAATAAATAATCTTTTACTTACTTGTGTAAAAATTGAGACTAAATTACAATATTGAATAACTTTACCTTGTTTTTTTGTCATAAAATTGATGAAATTTATTATGAGTTGAAAGTGTCAATCATTTAAAGGTTTTTAATATTTTGTTGGGTTAATCAATGTGGTCTAGTCCACAAAATAAATAAGTGGATTAGAGAGGGTGGTTAAAGTTAAAAGGTAAACCAAACCCTACAATCTAAATAAACATGCAAACTCTCACCGCCTTTCCTGTTCTCTTGGTAAATCCAAGCTCGCAACCGTGACATAAAAGAAGCTATAGAAGTAACAAACTCAAAGACCCTCCATTTTTGGCCTGGTTTAGTTCTCATAAAGATTGATTGGATTACTAGAGGTTTAACACATGGGTATGAACTCATGATGCACTAGTGTTCTTCGGTTCTTCCCCTTTGAGAATCTTAAAGACTTGGAGATCAGAACTCAGAGCTGCTACAAAAACCCTAAAAGTAGCTTAAGAGAGAGGAGAGAGGGAGGGAAAGATGGTGGGCTCAGGAGCAGCAGATAGAAACAAAGAAGCAGTTGGAATGATGGCTCTTCATGAAGCTTTAAGAAGTGTTTGTCTCAATTCTGACTGGACATACTCTGTTTTCTGGACCATTCGCCCTCGCCCGTAAATTTCTGTCTATATATGTCGAAAATCAAATCAACCCACTTTCGTTCTTGATCTTTACTAAAATGGGGTTTCTTTTCGGCATTTTTTCAGGCGAGTTAGAGGCGGTAATGGCTGCAAAGTCGGAGACGACATCGGTAGCCTGTAAGTCACTGTTAACATTCTTATATCAGGAAAACACAGGGGCTACCAGTTGTTATTGTGATTATTTTATGTTTTTTCTTATCAATTCGCCATGGTTTCTTGCAGGATGTTGATGTGGGAAGATGGGTTTTGCAGAGGAAGAATGGGCGACTGTTTAGATGACATGGATGGAGGGGAAGATCTTGTTAGAAAAGCTTTCAGCAAAATGTCAATTCAGTTGTATAATTACGGAGAAGGGTGGGTACTTGGTAGGTGTTTATTTTTAATTATTCGATGTATAACGTCTAATTAAGCTCAAAGATCAACAACAGAATCTCGAAACAAATCGAAACAAGTTTTTTTATTAGGGCTTTTTCTTCTGATCATGGTTGATTTATTGAGGTGCAGATTGATGGGAAAAGTTGCTTCGGATAAGTGTCACAAATGGGTATTCAAAGAACCTTCCGAATGTGATCAGACCATCTCCAACTATTGGCAAAGTTCCTTCGATGCTGTATGTCTCTCAAGAACACACACTTTTACACCCTCAAACACATACTTTACTGTTCTTTGACCAAAAAGTCATAGATTTCTTTTCGTCGCCTACTTTCCTGTTAATGTAATCATTGTCAATAAATTGACCTCATAATTTCCTGATTTCCAGCTTCCAACCGAATGGAATGAACAGTTCGAATCAGGGATTCAGGTGAAATCTTTTGTCAAGATTTCGTAATAATTCTTTCCTTATAATCACTTTGATTACACCCTTTTGACACCTGCTCTCAATTTACTAGACTATAGCTGTTATTCAAGCTGGCCACGGTCTTCTTCAACTTGGTTCTTGCAAGATTGTGAGTATCATCTTTATGATCACCATTTTCGATCATCTTCAACCACTGAAAAACTCATTTGGATGTGTTTATGTGTGATCAGGTACCTGAAGACCTTCATTTTGTGCTTCGAATGAGACATACCTTTGAATCGCTTGGCTACCAATCTGGTTTCTATCTATCCCAGCTATTCGCATCGACATCATCAAACCCGTTAAAGCAACCAACGGCCCCGATTCACCCGCCTCCCACCTTCAACTGGGCCGCACCGAAGCCAATGCAATCGCCAAATTTCCAGAATCCTACGAGATTAGGTTTCGCGCCTAAAGACGAGACGCATATGTTCCTCCTTCCTCATTCATCGGAACCACAAATGGGAAACATGATGGGTTCTTCTGATCACGTTGAAAACGACATCAAATGGCCGAATGGATTGTCGTTCTTTAGTGCACTCACAGGACGAAGTGATGACGCGAAGCTTTTGTTTAATGCAGAAGGACTCGGTGGTGGAAAGCCAGATGGCGGCCAGAATATCAATCATGATAAACATAATCCCGAGGCGGCTATGTACACCGATGTTATGGAAAATTTCTTGGAGTGATAAGATGGATCGGTTCGTAACGAAGCTTTGGCAAGACACTCTTAGTAATCTTTGTTTTTCGTAATGTTTAGTAGTCGTTTTTGATCTTTTTAGATGTTTATGTATCGTGTTTCGATAAAATTAGTGAACTTTTGACATAAAGACGGAATCCCACCATCAAATTAGAAGGAAAAAACATTAAGAATGGAGCAGTTACGGCTCCATAGCATGACACCGTTTGCATGTTGACACAAACCACCGGAATAGCCTCCGGCAGTAACCTCTTCTCCGATTACAATTCTTCTTCTCCGGCGACCCTATTCGCTTCTCTTCTTCTCCCTTTCTTCTCTGCGAAGTCCGGCGGTTTAGCATAGGAACCGGCGCCATAAACTGCCAACTTTGAGCGGGAAGACGGTAACTGTTACAGTGGTGAACTGGGCTCCGACTTCCCTTTTCAGGGAAGATCTTGCTTTTCAGTGCAACTCCGGCGGAAGCTTCACTGGTGCTTGTTCTGGCGCTGCTGCAACTGCTGCTGCTGCTGGTTCGACTGTTTGTACTGCTGCTCCGGGAAGACACCAGCGAATCTTTACTACTAACGCTGCTGGTTCTTGAAAGCTTACAAAGCGTTAAGTTTCTTGGCTGAATAGGGAAAGTGTGGAGGAGGAATTTGCCGTTGGAGAACAAATGGTCTGCTAATTCCGACTCCATCTCCATATCTGGTGACATTGCCGGAAAAGTGAAGTTATCGCCGGAGGAATTGCTTTTATGCTGGGTATAATTCTCCATGGTGGTTTATGCATTGGGATGAGCAGATTCACATAATATATATCATCGGAAAGTTTGTGAATGGAGGGCATGGGGCCAATCGGGTCTGTTGTTTTCACCTAAAGGGGAGGCGACCGGGGCCATATGTTTTGCCACATTCATAACCTTCAACGTGGCCAACTCCTTAAGATATTGTCATAAAGGTGTTAGATTCAAGATGTTATCGGGGAAAACATAAAATTTTACGTTCATGGTTATTTAAACAATTACTAATTCACATCTTTAAACTTTATAATCTAACGTTAATACAAGAAATGATACTCATGGATGACGGATCTCACTAGTAACTACTGATGATACCCAAGGAGGGGGTTTTCATTGTACTATTTTGTTGAGTTGTAACGTTAGTTCTCCTTTTGACATCATAGCCCCTTTGGAGACCAAGCATGGGTTCATATACTAGGATCATCTTCAGATTCCAAAAACTCCGTAGTTTGAGCGGCAACTGTGGATGTAGTCGGAAGCGCAAGGATGATTAGAAGCAGAGCTAAGAGTGGCCGTGGGAAAGAAGTCAGAATGGCAAATACGGAAGTGCAATTGCAGGTTGCCAGTTCAATGCTTGAGCTTCAACTTTGGTGTACTTCATACTTTGGCATTCGGTGATCAGGAGTAGCTTCGAAATTGAGTTATAGAAATGACCCAGTAATACGGGGACCAAGTTTGTTGCGTATGAACATGTGCCAATTCATCTCGGTGATGTCATAGGTCTATGAGCTCCGGTCTAAAAGAAATTACGTCTCACGAGTGCTAATGTGTCAAAAACCATTGAAACGAGTGTAACGGCAGGAAACGCAAACTAGCGTGCATTCATGATATCAATAAAATCTCTCTCTAGTTCGATCGCGAATGTAGTTTGATTTCTTTGACCAAGTGAACCACTTTAAATTATCGTGTTCTTATCGTTCTTCACATATTTTATAATCATGTGTGTGAATTTATTGAACTCCTTAATCCTAACATACTCGACGTTTATTGTACTACTTGATAGACGGATCTCATATCACTCACATAATGAGAATAAGGTTAGAGTGAATACCAGGATGGTGCTCCTAAAACACATAATGGCGATCAAGTTAGAAGAGGATATAGATAACAACATGAGACTGTAACTGTAAGTAGATATAAGTGTAAGTAATGTAAACCTTGATATATTCGAGTATGGCCTTCAAGATGTATTTATATTTATAGTGGAACTCAGATCGTTACATCGACTAACGTTTATGTGATTAATCATCCTAAGATCTTTGGTAGCACAAGAGATATTATGGATATGTAGTGCTCTTCTAGCTCTTAAGCCAGGGAAACTCCCATAAGATGGTAGAGTGATGATCAAGGTTTTTTTTTTTTTTTTTTTTTTGTTTTTTTTTGTTTTTTTTGTTTTTTGTTTTTTTTTTATTTTTTTATTTTTTTATTTTTTATTTTTTTTAGAACGGCATATCTATCCTACTGTTACTCCTAAAGTACTCCTTGTTATGTTAGTGTCAGAGTTTGAACCCATGACCTCATTGTTAGTATATCACCTTGTTAGCCAAGTGGGCTAGCCCCAACTTGTTGAGTGATGATCAAGGTAACTTCCACTTTGGTGATACATGTGATCAAGTTCACATGTACTATTCTGAAGCCGCAATTTCTTGATTACATTAGCATTACAACAATAGTGTCTCGTCTTCTCTGGGTTGGTACTAGGTTATGCAAGGTTTGGACTCAACCATCGGTTGTACTAGTAGCATGTTCGGGTAAGTGATCAAGCCCCCAAAGGTTAGTTGTCATGAAGGTGACATTAGTCTTTTCATTATCATAATCGTCAAATCAAACCACTAATCATCGTCTGTTTTTAGGATATACTCTAAGTTTGAGCTTGAAGTTGACTTAGACCCATGTCAGTTAACAACGCCATAATTTCCTTTCTTTCGTCCATTCCCATAAAACCCTCAAAAAGGTAAATTTTGTCCCTTTATCTTCTCTCATTTATTGTTTTCTCTCTACCAATGATAACTTTTCCTCTTGTTCTTGTTCTTTTTGACATGATAGCTAGGGACTTGTCTCAAATGACTTCATTTTTGTTACGATGTAATAACTCAAAAAATATTTCTATGTTAGTCTTCATTGTCGTTTACATGGCATTGGCATTGCGATTATAGATCTTGGTGAATATAACATAGACGTCTATAAAGACTTCCTCTAGACATGGCTCCCATCTTTTTAGGTAACTCATTATGTACCTACAAGGTAAGTGTTTGTAACTTGAATCAGATGACTTTAAAAGGAGCCTGGGCTCTCTTATGCTGTATAGAGCCCTCAAAATTACTCAAGATGTTAAAGTCTTTAAAATTTCTATTATGTCATGCCTCGTACAGGCCGAAATTTGCAGTTCAGTCTTCATCACAAGTTGGAACTTATTTTTTATTTGTCAGATTTGATTAAAAATTAGATAAAGAGATTTTTTTGTAATGTTTTCCATTTTCCAATGGAAGACATCATCATTCAAGGACGTTCTTGATATAATAAAGTGACCATTGTTGCACCCTTTGAAGGATCATACATCAAATGTGTGAGTATTAGAAGCAATGATGACTCCAAAGGATAGAGGCATCTAAAGTGTTAGCCTCCAAAGGATTAATGTATATTTGACTTTTACCTAGTGTCATAATTTTAGGAGGCATGGCCAGATATAATCATTTATGAGTTGTTGAATGTTCATAGAACCATAACTTTGTTTACTTTGTTGTTTCTTTATACCCAATGTGATCTAGGTTTCCATATAAAACGTCCGTTGTCCATATTGTTATATTATCAGCAAAGTACTACTTCTCTTCAACTTATTGTTTATACTATTGTTATTTACTTATCGTTCTTGTTTATATTTGTTTTTTCATGTGACGTTTTTTACTTATTCTACACCTAACTAGCTAGCAGTGAACCATAATGAGAAGACTTTCACTTTGGCGTGAACTAACTACTCTAAGCAATCAGGATGAACAAAGACAAATAAAATAGAGGCTATGCCAAGCCCCGATAACCTTCAGACAAAGGCATCTCCAAAGCATCAAAAGTATCCCACCCAATTACATGGATCATGCGTCACCCACGATCACCTAGAAAAAGCAATTTTCAAATATACAGGGTGTGTTCATACAAGCACTAATACACCAGATCCCATCAAAACTCTGCAATTAAGCATGCTTGGGAGAGAGTAGTACTCAGATGGGTGACCCCCTGGGAAGTCCTCGTGTTGTACCATCCCTTTTAAAGCCCTAACAATAGGAGCCTAGTTGGTTGATGTGTGGAATTCCATATAGAAGGTTCATGGTTCAAACTCTGACACGCCCAAAATATCACTAGTGTCCAACGATTGACTTCCCACGTGGGTCTTGGGCCGGTTTGACATGGGCCGCTCAGATGATACGATTTACCAATTTTTCGAAATACAGACATGATAAAAGTGCAAAAACCATACAAGATATTGTTTCCTCCTCCAACTTTATATATACCTCCTCCATAGGATGTATCAACCAAGTAACAATTCACTTTCCTATTTCTCCCCGACGCTCACAAGCACTCTCTCGAGTAATACCCTACTAACTTGGGCGTTGGAGCTTAATCCATGACTCAACCCGGGATTGTATCTGACCCTAGTTCTTCCTTTGTAATCAACACGACTTGAAGCTTCCTACTCAAGTGAGATGGCAACAGCTTCTGGTCAACCTTAATCCAACTTCATCCCTCCATGACTTGGTTGCATCATTGGTGCCAACTGTGGGATCCACAACTAACAACCCTTAAGCTATAGTCTCAATTAATAATCCAATCCTCACATAATCAAAAACCAAAACCCAAAATTGACATCCTAACACTAGAGGCCAATTCATTACTTAAATGTCGGAACCTAAGACATTGAACCCGTGAAAGAACTAGTGATACTCAATGTAAACAGAACACCGATGAGAGGATCGCAATTCGATGATACATACATAATCCCCATACACTACCCAGGAACTGAATCCCTACTTATCAAATAATAGGTAAGGGAAGCCATCATCCATGGAGTATATATGGATGGAGGAAGTATGATGGATTAAACCAAGCTTTAAATAGCTGGTTGGTTCTTAATAAGACGATCTAAAGAAGTCAAGATCCTCGGTGGTTGGCTTCGGGGAAAATAACATGTAGCCTTTGGGGGATATCTGGTGAACCTTGGTAAAAATTTATAACAAATAAGCAACAGAAGCATCATGCAATTCGTCCACCAAGAATGAATAGAGGATCATGGATCTTGCAATTAAGAACGAGATAGTTAGGGGTTTTTGAATTATATACATTTCTTGTAATGTTCTTGAAACCTTATTGGATGATCTTGAGAGCTGAAAGTAGAACTCCTCCAATGTAGTCACACCCTAAGGAAGAAATCTGATTACGCAAGCAAGGAACAAAGACCAAATCTTCAAACCCATGTTGCTTGGAAAGCAAGCAAGTTGAAACCCTTAGGGTTTGTGTGTTGTTGTCAAACAATGGATGGGGGGGGGGGGGTTGTAGCAAGTGTCTTTTGTGTGTCATCCTAAAGGTTTGAGTAAGATGTCCTTTTATAGGAACCCTTTGCTTAGTGACAAAGCCACAATCCATTTTCTTAGTAACCACGTCATGATCCAATTAAAAATTGTATTTAAATGTTGATATAATTATCCATATATCAAAATGGTTGATTATCTAGTCATTAATTGAAAATACCTTAATAACATATTTAGTCCTCCTCTTTTAATTTCTAATTGAACCATCAATTTGTTGATGAGTAACAAACTAGTCCCTTTATTATTATCCTTCTTGATTTTCTATTGTACTTGTGTGCTACATAATATGCCTATGTATTAATTGTAGTGTCACTAACTTGTTGTGTCATTGAACATTATCTATAACAGACTCCTTCTTATAGATGGCATAACAACTGTATAACAACATTCCCACAAAACATAATGAATGTCATCCATGACAAAAACTGAATTCAAAACATAATTGTAAGAATCACTCCTACATGTAAGTGCTTAAATATAAATTTGTTCCAGATATTTGTATGAACGAGGACATGGGATGTCACTAGTCTCAAACATTTAATATTCAGTTTCTTGATAAATATTTGTGGTGACCTCAAATGTAGAATGTAAGATTCATTCCATATCAATCTAATTTGCATATGGCCATACTTTTATTGTCAGTACTGACATTGTTTGGGCAACATATATAACTTCTACGATATGTCAGAGAGAACAAGTCAACACCTGAGTGTACCCTATATGGTTTCCAGTTACGAACAACATTAGAGCATGTTCTGGTGAAACAGATCATGAGTCAAATCCTATGTACATCTGTATATAAGGACATAAGATATTACCATCTTAAAATCACTATTAACAAATTCCATGAAGTGATCTCTAAGTGTGGGTTACTCTAATACTTGATCTTTATAAAGAACATATGAGTTATTCATATCTCTATGTTATATCAATATCCATGGATAACCTACTCAAACCTCACATCTGTTTTAATTCACTACTCCTTCCTTGAATTGGTTGTTTAGGAAACCGGGTCTTACAATATATATATATATATATATATATATATATATATATATATATATATATATATATATATATATATATGAGATTGAATAAGGTTTGAAATTTGTGTTCTAAATGGGCGAAACGCATTTTGGAAATGGATAAACCCATTTTTGCAACAGTATCCCAATTCATTTGATATTTATTACTCTTTTCTAACAAAAACCAAGATAAAATGTCAACAATTATAATTTACAAGCATTGTGTGATACTGTGACCTGGGCACTCAATCTCGCGCTATAGTGCCGAAATAGCGTTTCGCGGAGTCAGACCGAGATAGAAATGAAAATCTCGGTTAGTAATCTCGTTGGCGCTATTCTCGATGAGATTTTCCGAGATTTAGCGCTATTTGGGACCGCTATAGCGGCGCTATGACCGCTATTTGGACCAGGTGATTATTTTTCCGGAATTTTTGAAAAATATTGGGTTGTTGACTGTAATGTGTTTTGAGGTCATTATTTTGTGTATATTTTTCATTATGGGATATGATTCTTTGTATCAGATATGATTGTGATTAACAAGAAATTAAAGTATTACTTATGAATATAGGAGTATAAATATTAATTGTATGTAATATAAAAAACCGCTATTCCGCCGCTATACCACCGCTAGAACCGCTATTTCAAATAGCGGCCAGTGACCGCTATTTCATTTTGGACCGCGATAACTGCATAGACCGTGACATAACATTCCCTAGTTTAATTATTGTTTCATGAGGACTACACAACACACTCACACACAAAGACCATAATCAATATTTCCAAGAGTTGCATGAATCAAACCCATTACGATTACATCTTAAGCAATCATTGTGTTGATACAGTTTCAACATGTATAGAGTTGACAAGATTCACAAATGCTTTATGTTGGGATGGTCCTAGGCTACAGGTAGCCAGCCGCTGCAAGCCTTTCCTCAACCATCACATATAACTCACTCTTCATCACGCCAGAGAAAGACCATAATCAATATTTCAAAGAGTTGCTTGAATCAAACCCAGTACCATTACATCTTAAGCAATCGTTGTGTTGATACAGTTTGCAATGTGTACAGAGTTGACAAGATTCACAAATGCTTTATGATGGGATGGTGTTGAGGATGTAACTCTCATTATGAAGTTTATACTTACGCATGCCAAAATGATATATCTAACTTAAAACTAAGAGTAAATTACACTTTTGGTCCCTATGGTTGCCACAATTATACGCCATGGGTCCAAGTTTTGAAAAATCATTTCAGGGGTCCTTATGGTTACATTTTTGCTACACTGACGGTCCTTCTTGCAGTTACTATTTAATTTAATCCGTTAAGTGCTTGTAAATTGTCTAAATTGCCCTCAGGGACCAAAACTGTATTTTGGTTATACTTTTCTCTCTATTTCTCTCTCACTCTCTTGGCCGATCTCTTGCGTAAACACACAGAAGACCCACCATAGCCTACCTCCGACCTACCTTATACCATCACATAATCCGACAGCCACCTCCTCCCAGAGCGACACTGTGGATTTGGCTTTAGATTTTACGTACATTGATGATATCGTGAAGGGTGTGTGACGTTCTTGGATACTCCTGCTAAGAGTACTGTGTCCGGTGGAAAGAAACGGGACCGATGTCGTACCAGATTTACAATTGATGAAGTTGCTGGCTTACAGAACCGCCCGATGCTAATCTTCAAGATCAAAGGCAATGGGATGTTCAACGATAAGAATTTTGGAGAATTTCGTGTGTGAAATGGCTTACAAAAACTGATTTCGTGACTTATCTCTCACGTCGTGATGTCGCTCGTCTTGATTGCAGGTTACTAAATTCTCTCGAACATAAGTTGATTGAAGAAATGGATGCGGTTGGTCCACACGATCGTTTCCGACTCTGATGAGGGATGGGAAGGATCGACATGGTGATTCTCGTTCTGATATTGAGGGCGTAGTCGTCATCAAACCACATCTAGGTGGTTTCTGTTCTGCGTTGGTCTCACCGGAGTTGCCCACCGACCCCCTTTGCGAGGGTCCTGCCTTGGTCTCGCCATCATTTGTTTGACGGAGATGGCATGATTTATGTCACGATGTGCGATGATGGATCGGCCGACGATTAGATGTGATCAACGTTGATTTAGGTTAGGGGTTTGGGTAAATTGCAGTTTTAGTCCCTGAATTTTAGAAAATAACAAATATAACAAAGGAATAAAAAAGGAGGGGTATTTTCGTTATTTTACCTCAACTTAACGGAGCAAAACAGACGGTAACCCCAAGAGGGACCGTTAATGTACCCATAGACACCCCTGAAGTGATTTTTCGAAACCTGGACTCAGAACGTATAATTGTGGCAACCATAGGGACCAAATGTGTAATTTACTCTAAAACTAATCATAACTATCAATGAAATTCAGATAAAAAACAAGTTGAGAGATTTAAGTTTCAAACTTTAAAACATATTTTTCTTATTGGAAAGAGATAGTAAAATTTGAAAAACTAGTCAGTATTACTTTTAAGTTGGATTATTGATTGATTAACTAGGAAATGTCAAGTATATGATCAATACCACAACGTCCATAAAAAGTACAAGTAAAAAAAAAAGAAATACTTATTTTGTAAATAGTTTTAAAATATGTTTATAATCAATTCCACATAAAGAAAAAATAAAGGACAAAAGCATAGTCCAAAAAGATAATGCAACTTGGATGGATGACCACATTTTGATGGGCTCTTTTGGGCTCCCACAAGACAAAGTAATGATGAGTTCAACTTAACTTTTACAAGTTGTCATTAGCGAAGACATGATTGTATAACATTCTTACCCATTAGTAGATCAAATATATCGTCGTCGTTGTGTTTAAAATCTTCTCTTAATTGACTTGATTAAATGCATTCAAAATTCTTCATCAGAAAAACAAAAGATTAAATCAGCCAGACTTTTATCTTGTCAACGTTGACGCATTTATAATGTATCTAGCATTGCCAAAAAGTATGATTCTATAAAATTTTTCCCTTTTCAAATACCAATTAGCGTCAAATGGTAAAGTCGCAATCTTTATAGGACATGTTAATAATAGAAACTTTTATAAACCATCACATGCAAAGCTTACTTTTAAATCAATTATTAGATGAACGAGGTTCATATTTCTAATGTTAACCTAAAGCTTTGGGGTTGATGGCAAGTGCCAATACCCAAAAAGAAAAGGACAAGTCGGACAACCTTTGTTTGTAAGGTTTCTTGTGGAAGAACATATGGGACCCGTTGATCGAAATGGATTGTTTTGGGGGTTTATAGAACATGTCTAAAGGATAAAAAGGGTCGACAAAAATTTCCATAATAAAATTCCTATTGTTGCCTGTAAGGGTCAAAGACAAAAACAAGGAATGGAAAGGACGATAGGTATGTGACTACAAATTTTGAAAAAATCTTGTTAGTACAAATGTCGTATTCTGTTTTTATTGGAAGTTTTTTTTTTTCTTTTTTCTTTTTATCTAAACTAACTACATAAGTCGACATCAGTTTTGATGGTTGATAGATCGTTTTATGTTGCATTAATAAGTTCGTTTTTGAAGGGTTTCTGACTTCTAGATTACCAAATAGAACAAAGTGTGAAGTTCGAACTATTATTATAAAACCGAGTTGTGACATTGGAAAGCATCTCAACAAGATGACACCAAGATTTACAATCAAATATCAGATATTGGGGTTCAGTGTGTGGAATTAGAAATTGAACAAGTTCAAGTGAGCTCGACTTTGTTTGGATTAATAATAGTCCAAATGCTTTTATTTTGCAAAATGCATTTTTAGAAAATGATTTTAAAAAATCAAAAGTATGAGAAAAGGGTATATTACAAAATAATAATAATAATTACTTTTGGGGGCTTTAACTATAAAAATCAATTACGTTATTTTCATTCTTACTATAACCATTACAAATTACATAAAGATCTAAATTAACCGTTGTTGAAAAGTGATATCCCATTAACTGACTACTTATGCTGACGAGGACAAATATATTGAACTGACGTATAATGTGGAAATAATTTGCTGATGTGGGACTAAATATACTCATATAAATTGGATGTCTCTTCCATTTTTGTTTCATGGACCATTGCCTAAAGAAATTATAGATTTAAGAATATTGATGCACACATACAATATTCTTAAATCTATAATTTCAAAGCTAAATGGATAATCCGCTATTATGATAACATTTTGATTTTTTCATGGACCATTGCCTAAGTACACATACATTTTGACTCATGCTTTGCCTGAGGTAACTGCACCTCATGCAACAAAGGTCTTGCATGTTCCAAGTGAAAACTAGAAATTTCCTTGACTTTGTGAGCTTGGTTATGTAGAATGTAAGTAATGGCAAAGCAAAATGGATAATCCGATTATGATGGCATTTTGATTTTTTGATGAATGTGATATTTTTGTATATGTATAAACTTGTCTTGATGACCTCATAGTAATAAGAAAGAAATTCTAGTGAGTTAAGAGTAACACTTGAAACCCGAGTAGAAATGAAGTTACATAAATGGAAGAATTATAGGAATTATCTTTGGAAATTTTATATCTCAAAATCTAAAAAGAATTAGGAAAAATCTCTCAAGGAGACTTTGGTACTATTTGAGATAACAAAAATATAGGAAAAATATTCAAGTCATTTGAAGTTACAAGGAAGAAGTTACGAAGGTTTGAAAATGGCTCATAAGTGACAAAAATGGCCAAGTGGTGTTAGAAATTGGATTTGAAAGCATTAGAAAGGAATTTCCGACAGTGTTGTTTTCACTAAATTTGGGATCTCAAACGGCTAGGGTTTTCTTCATTATTGAAAATTTGATCGCATTAAACATGAATGAGTATTGTACAAACATACAATCCATTAATAACCAATCAAATGAAGAAAATAAAAAGAATGACAACAAGAAACGAAACACAAAATGCAGATCAAGAAACATCATATCCATAAAAAAAACCTCAAAAAAGAGAAAATTATGGGAATTCTGATCAAACTAAACATACCTCAAGTGCATGATTGCCGAAAATAAGATGCTTGGGTTGTTTTTAGCAAGAAATTAGACAAAGGGGGAGGGGGGTATCCTTGGCTGCCGTCGCCAGATCCCTTCCACCCTAGGGTACCCTCGAATTGTAGGGGCGTTATTGGTAATTGACAAGCTGCGGTTGCTCTAGAAGCGGAAACAATTGAGACTATTGATGAGTTTGCGACTTAGACCGGGTTTATATCAACTTCTTCAGAGCAAACTTGTTGATTCAAACCAAACCCTTCGATTCCCTTTCCGCCATTGGAGTCCACTGCCGCCCACTAGATACCCTCATGTTGCCAGTCAGTGCCATGGTCGGCCTCCAACAACGAAATTGCTACTTTTGTCCTTATCTGTCTCGCTTTCTGCCTCAAAATATTGAAATATGGAAATCTCTTTGTCGCCATCTCGCTTCAGTCACTCTATCTTGTAATCTCTGTATCTCGCTATCTCGATTTCTAATCAGACTACACACAAAACTTCAACAAAGTGAAAAGGGGTCGAGTGGTATCTTGAAATAGAGAGAGAGAGAGAGAGAGAGAGAGAGAGAGAGAGAAAACCGGAGGGTGGGGTTGGAAGGGGGTTAAGGGTAGGTTTTTTATTAATACAAAATCTTTAAATGTATTAAAAATAAAAAAGAAAAAGAAAATAAAAGAGTAAAACTTCATAAATGATCCATGTTATGCAAAACAAAATTACAAAAGTTTTCTTTTCTTAAGCATCATACCCCTTTAACCCAACTATCACATCCTTTAACTTTAACGGTTGAAATTTACCAAATTAACCCTAATAAAATACATACTAAGACCTTGTTTTTTTTCATATTAACTATTATCGAATCAATAATGATACATGCATGGATAAAATTCTTGCTAATGTATATATTGTTTCTATTTTGGACTAGATCTATTGTCTGAATCAAATTAAATTACTATTTTACCCTCCAAGTTTTCATGTTATTAGCTAATTTCATGATAATCACAAAAGAAAAACCCCAAATTATCTGTTAAGGAAAAACAATGGTATGCTTCCCTCTTAGGCCGAAGGGTGTGCCACACGCGGACCCCACGCGTCCTCCACATCAGCAGCGAAGACGCAGCAAACACCGCCCCCTCCCCCCCCCCCCCCACGTTCTCGTTGTTCAGCGTCCAAGGTTAGTCAAGTTGCAGACGCGTGAAGACGATACCAAATTCAAAAAGCTAGCTGTTGGGTAAAAAAACAATTTTTTTACAAACTATAAATAAACACACAAACTACCATATTTTTACACACAAACTTTCATCTTTTTACACACATACAAACACATATTTTCACATTGAAAAATATGGAGAACGATCCGAACAACCCCCCGTCAAACCCAAACACGCCCCGTGGCGAATACAATTTCAACATTTCCCGAATTGTACTTTTACGAGTATGCTTTTGGGTTCGTCGCAACAACCGCAATACCCGTTTCCATATCCACCACCGAACCAATATCAATACCCGCAACAACCTTACCCATTCGCACCCTTCCAACAACCGTTTCTATCACAATCGCCACCGATTCCATCACCACCGCCACAAGCATCACCCGAAGAGGTCGTGATGGAAACACAATCCCCCGCGTCTTCCTCCAAAAAGAAAAAGAAAAATAATAGTCAAAGGAACAAAACGCGAAACGCGAAAGAGGCGAAGGTTCCGTGGACGACCGAGAAAGAGGTTCAAGTTGTCAAATCGTGGCTCGCTATTTCCATGGATTCGGGAAAAGGAAATAGCCAAACTTCTACATCGTTGTGGGAACACATTTTAGACCACCATCACGAGGCGATGGGTCGTGGGGGGTACCGAAACAACGACGATATTACGGGGAAGTGACGAAAACTTCGTGTCGAATGCACCAAGTTCAACGGCCTTTACAACAATTTGGTGAACATGCGACGAAGTGGCGAGAACGATTTCGGGATTTTCACAACGGCATTGGAACAATATGTCCGAGTTGTCGGGAAACCGTTTAAGCATATGCGAAGTTGGGAGTTGATGCGTACCGGTCCTAAATGGCTACTAAATCCTGATTCCCCGCGCTCGAGCTCGGGTTCCAAACGTGGGAGGACCCCAGATGACGACCTTTCCGACGCTCGAGACCTGATCGATCTCAATGACGACGACGAACCGGTACCCGAGATGCCTCCTAGACGCCCCATCGGCCGCGACCGAGCGAAAAGAGCAAGTCGAGATGCCTCCTGCTCGTCTTCGAAAGACGATGTCGAGGAAAAGGTCGACCGGCTAGTTGAATAATTCCACCGCCACAACGAAATTGCGGAATCGCGGTTGGATTATGTGTTGTTTAGCCGATCCGGGACCGAAGAGGACCTCGAGGCTATCCAATTGATGACGGAAAGAGCACGCAAGAAATATTTGAATAAGTAGTTTTTTTTAAAAAAAGTTATGAATTGTCATTTTTTATGTTTTTTTTTAATTTCATGCAATGTCATTTTTTTATTTTTATTTTTATGCAATGTCTTTTATTTAATTTTTAATGTTTGGTTTTAATTAATTTTTAATGTTTGGTTTTAATTAAAAAAACGTAAAATATAAATGTGACGTGAAAATTAAAAGAGTAGTCATGGGAGTCTTGCACACCCTTAGTGGAAGTCTTGGGAGTCCTGGTGACATGACGCTGACGTGACGGTACTCTTGGGTTGTCATAGGAGTCTTGCACACCCTTCAGTCTTACGTACCGCGACTTTTCCTATTTTTTACTTAGGAATTTTCTTATTTAGAGCAGCCGTTTAGTCGTTTAATAAAAAAAGTCAAGGAGCTGGAGGGAAAACAACAAACATAGTGTGATACATCCACACGGCACATATAAAAAGTCAAAACCAAAACCCAAACAGAAAAAAGTCAATCTGAATTGGGAAAAGCAAACACAAAGACCGTGAGAACAATTCTTATACTCAAAAGCATCATAAACCATACGTAACTTTTCAATTATATTATCAGATCTACCAGTTTTTCTTTTTCAATTTATGATCGCTCGTCTCCTGTATTCTTTTCTTAGGGATAATCTCATAAAAGCTATGTTGCACGGAAACGGATACGGCACCAGGAAACGGATACGTAATGGTACCGGAAACGGCAAAACTCAAAAATTTAAGATACGGATACGGCAGAGATACGGCAAATAATATATATATATATATATATATATATATATATATATATATATATATATTAAAGAAATTCCAAAATAGATAGAAGAAACGTCGCTCGATTAAAATCCCCATAAACCCATCGGGAACACCTTACGCATTGAAAGTTCAGAAAAGAAAAACCCTTCCGTTTTTTCTTCTGCTGCTCATTCTCCCTCTGCCGCCCTCACCATCTCGTTCTTCTTTCTCGTCCCGATCGGCTTGCTATCTCCGGCGATAGCTTCATACAATCCAGCGACCCCCATTCCCCTCCTGCGCTCCCCATTCACCCTCACCCACAGTCTGCCAGCCATAGGTAATTCTCCTTTGCTATTTTTTTTGCTAGTTGATTTGATAAAACGCTTGATGAAATTCATCGTATTGATGAATTGGATGCCCAAACTAGGAATTGTAATCGACGGGAATGCTGAATTGTTGATCGAAAGAAGCAGATACCACAAAGAAACGTCATTGATACTTCATCGGAAACGTTTCTGGTGATTCTGAAACTCCGGAGCGTTTCCGTTTCCGGCGCGTTTCCGATACGGGAACGGCGGCCTTGGTGGCGTTTCGATGCATCAGAGCATAAAAGCCCTTAATTTTGTCAGAAATGTTGAGTTTTACCTTTTACATATTTTTGGTTCATTAAAGCCCTTAAGTTTGATAGAGTTTCGGGTTTTACACTCTTGACATGCTATCAAAGGTTTTCAGGTTACCGTGAAATGAAATGTGTAAAAAAAACCCTTAAGTTTGCAATTTTTGTATGTTTTTACCCAAAGTCTTTTTTATATTATACTTATTTATGAAAAAAAATATATTTAATATGTAAAAATAAGTATTTATACACGAAAAAAATATTTCATTAAATATCGTATTTACGTTATGTTTTTTCTTTCCGGTTTATATGGTTTATAACATAAAAAAAACATATTTACGTGTTTATATAACGGCGAAAATCCATCATTCTTGAAATCGTTTTTTATGTTTTTTAAAAGTATAGATATATTTTTACGTTTTTTAGAAGCATAAATACATGTTTAGAAGTATTACTACGTTTTTAGAAGTTTAAATATATATTTTTGCATATTAACACGTATGTAGTTGTCAAAATGTGTTACGAAACGAAATAAACGTATATATACTTCTAAAAACATAGAAATACCTATCTATACCTCTAAAAATATATCTATATATTTCTAAAAACGTAAACTACATATTTATGTTTTTTGAAGTATAAATACGTATTTTTATGTTTTTTATGTGAGCCAATTGTCATATGTATGTTGTTTAAGTCATTAATTGTGGTGTTCACATATGTTCATATAGTTTGGTGGCTAAATTGATAAAAAAAAAGGTTAGTATTGTTATGTGAACCAACTGTCATATGTGTTGTTTGTCATTATGGTAGAAAGACTTTTAATTGTTCTAACAGTTAAGTAAACAATTAAATTCATATGCATGATCATTTTGATGATTGGTTCTTCATCTTATTGAGAATGTCTTGGAGAAACTACAATCTTCATAAGTTAATTTTTTAAAACTAAATTCACAAACTTTATAAACTGGTTTTATTCATATAAAGTAAAAGGTATATATATTAGGTATTTTTTATATTATGAGACAATAGAGAAATAATATAAAAGGAAAAAAATACTATTGGAATTTATATTAAAATTGAGTGTCATTAATTTAAGAAACATGAAAGATTGTTTTGGTTTCAAATGTATATAGTTTGAGATAACAAATTACCTTCAACCATATTATCGATTAAATAAAGTTTAAACGAACTTAAACGAAATACAAAAATCTGAAAGCCCAATAATATAGAAATGTTATGTCTAAAAACTTGTGTAACGTTTGTCACTTCTTTGTTTATGCTTCTAATCCCTAATTCTTTTTATCTTCTCTTAGACCAAGGGGTACCGTGACCACACACCTCAAGGGGTTTGAGTGCCACGTAGGCGCCACATTACTCTCTCTTTACTAACCCCTCACCCTTTAAATTTTAGAAAATGGTATCCCCTCACCACCACTCACTTTTTTTAATTAAATAATTAATTTAAAATACATATAACTAATTTTACCAAATAACATTTAATTAAAAACGTATAAACATTACAAAATTAAAATCCGTACACGATAATTAAAATATTAGAAACAGGAAAATAAAACCTAAACACGATAATTAAATTTCTAAAAACGGCAAATTAAAACCTAAATACGATAATTAAATTCCTTGATACCTATGTGAATCTTTCACCACATTCCCGGGTTGTCGGTCCGCCGATAAGTGTAAGTAAATTTGGTTAAAGTTAATCAGTTTTGCCGACGAATTCCTCCATTTGTTGTGTAGTTGATGCCTACCCCGATAATGTATTGTACCAATTATATTGTGAAACAATTCCTCCATACGTTCCTAGAATTGACGGTTGTTTCCTACTTGGACCACTTCATTGATGGTGAGGTATGCGATTGTCAAAGCTGCTTCTTCACGTTGAGTCCACCCCCAACAAATATTTTCATTTCCGTTGCTAGCAATTTCCTATAAAACTTTGTAGCTTGTTTTATATTGTATAGGAAGTTTTAAAAGAAATGTGTGATTTTTAAATGGAGAATAAAGGAGTATTTACAGTTGGGTAAATTACTGATTTTTTTTAAAAGAGCAGTTATTTAGCCGTTGGGGGGGGGGGGGGGGGGGGGGGGGGGGCAGGATTTGCAAAACTGATCAAAGTGTAAGAGGTATGAAATTTTATCACGTATGGGGTTAGAACACCACGGATGGGGACTTCACGGCGGGCACCTACCCAACTGGGACGGTGTACCCGCACGGTGATTGCCTTCCACCCTGGACACCAAATTCATATTAAGGAAAAACGATGGTATGCTTCCCTCATGGGACTTTTCCTACTTTTTACTTGGAATTTTGTTATCTAGAGCAGCCGTTTAATCATTTAATAAACAAAGTCATGTAGCTGGAGGGAAAACAACAAACATAGTTTAATACATCCACACGGCACACCCAAACTATATGTTTAAAAAAAAAAAAAAACAACACCTGGCATAGAAAACGTGATGCAGGACCACAAAATTAACTTAAAAACCCCAAAATTCTTTAAATAAAAAAGACCTCCTAAATATAATTGTATTGCGAATTAATCAATTGGACAAATTAGTTTTGGTTAATGAACGAAGCTATAGGTATTTACATTATAGTTAGCAACTCATGGAAATATATGTAGCAACAGATATCCAACCCTCCATCCAAGTACGTAAAGAGGAATACACAACATCAAGCACATCGTACGGCTCATGGAAATATATGATCAACAGATACTCAACCCTCAAACTTAAGGTACATAACATCAAACACATGGTACCGTTACAAATTGTTGACGAAGTAAACTGTACAGTGGGATGCAGATTTGTTCCCTAATGCAATTCAATAATCGGGATTGGTTTTTCTCGTTTTTCTCAAGCCTTAACAGCCTTGTATACGACCCAGCACATGAGTACTCTGTATCTTTTCCATCAATTCATGAATATTAAGCAAACGAATTGTTACACCCAGTGTTTGACTACTCTCGGTTAATAAAACCTTCTTCAATTGATGTTTCCTTTACATTTTTCTAAAAGTAAGATAATTTTATTATATTGAAAAAAACCTAGCGTGCGAGAGGTATTACAAAAATTAAGACATTCCTTTTCCCAAGTATTACACCAATGTTTCTTTTACATGAATAACGTGCTCCATTTTGAATATCTAAATGCACAGTCTAATTAATATGATGCACTAGGTAATATATATATATATATATATATATATATATATATATATATATATATATATATATATATATATATATATATATATATATATATATATATATATATATATATATATATATATATATATATATATATATATATATATATATATATATATAGGAATGAGTTCAAATGAGAACTACTAAAAGGTTAAGAACTGTGAGAACCGATATTCACACATTAAGAATCATGTTTTTTTTCGTTTTTTTGTTTTTTCACACTTTTTATTATGTGAAAATACATCAAACTTAATAAAATTTCTTAATTTTTAATACGTTTTACAATATTCACAATATAAAAATATTTCTAGTTATTAAACTGTGAATACTATAACGTAAATTTTTTTTTCTTTAAAACATATCAATATTGATATTTAATAGTAAATGAAGGATAATTATATACTTTTATGTGTTTGAAAAATTTATTTTGATAAAAAACATGTGTTAAAAATAAAAAATACAACATTATTAAACTGTGAATTAGTGATTCTCACGGTTCTCAACCTTTTAATAGTTCTCATTTAAACCCTTTCCTATATATATATATATATATATATATATATATATATATGTATATATATATATATGTATATATATATATATATATATATATATATATATATATATATATATATATATATATATAGGGAAGAGTTCAAATGAGAACCACTAAAAGGTTGAGAACCGTGAGAACCATTAATTCACAGTTTAATAATGTTGTATTTGTTTATTACGTTATAGTATTCACAGTTTAATAACTACAATTTTTATTATATTGTGAATATTGTAAAACGTATTAAAAAATAAGAAAATTTATTAAGTTTGATGTATTTTCACATAATAAACAAGTGTGAAAAAACAAAAAAACGAAAAAAAACATGATGTTAATGTGTGAATATCGGTTCTCACGGTTCTTAACCTTTTAGTGGTTCTCATTTGAACCTATATATATATATATATATATATATATATATATATATATATATATATATATATATATATATATATATATATATATATATATATATATATATATATATATATATATATATATATATATATATATATATATATATATATATATATATATATATATATCAATTAATACTTGTCTAATGAAACTGTCAAAAATGGCTGGTAGAAAACCTTTAAATGAATTTTACATTTCAACATTTAGCCACCTCGATCAAAACCTAACCCGCCCACATGCCATGATTTGCCACCGTTTGTACCCAAATTTCTGGCTTCTCCAAAGACACTTTGTGGAAAGGCTTTCTACTCTATAAAAATGCCGCAGGGGCATTGATCAAAACACTCACCAAAAACATGGAGAACTCTCCAATAAGCTCTTACGTCTTCCTCTTGCTTCTAACACTTTCATTTTCTATTTCACGGGCTTCCTTATTATCTTCCATTCTTGATATTACACCAGGTTCTTCTTCCGAAGATCTCTTGGGCTGCCTACTATCCAACTCCAATAATATCACCTTCACCTCTCAACTCATTTTCACTCCCGCCAATGCTTCTTTCTTACCGGTTTGGGAAGCCTCAGTCCAAAACATTAAGTTCCTAAAACCCTCCACTCCTAAACCATCCGTCATCGTGACACCTGTGGAAGAAACCCTTGTCCAAACGACACTACACTGCGCCAAGAAACATGGCTACGAACTCAGGATGAAAAGCGGGGGCCATGACTTCGAGGGAATCTCGTATTCTTCTTATGTTCCGTTTGTTATGCTTGATTTCATCAACATGAGGGCTATAGACGTGGACGTATCAAACAGTACCGCGTGGGTCCAGCCTGGCGCTGCACTTGGTGCACTCTATTATGCAATTTCTCAGAAAACTGATACCTTGTATTTCCCAGCAGGTGTTTGCCCTACAGTGAATATCGGCGGGTATATTGGCGGTGGTGGCTACGGAAACCTGTTGAGGAAATACGGTACAGCCGCTGATAATGTTGTGGATGCACGCTTCGTCGATGTCAATGGAAATATTCTGGACAGGAAGTCAATGGGAGAAGATTTATTTTGGGCTATTCGAGGAGGTGGTGTATCCAGTTTCGGAATCGTTCTTGCGTGGAAGCTAAGTTTGGTTCCTGTTCCAGAAAAAGTAACCGTCTTTAGACTGAACAGAACTTTGGAAGACGGTGTAAACGAAATTTTTAATAAATATCAATCTGTTGCACCAGCTATTGATAGAAATTTGATTATAAGAACTACGATCTTGTGCGAATATATCGGCAATAGCACTAAGAAAACCATCAAAATTATGTTCGAAGGAATTTATCAAGGTACAACCGACATATTACTACCATTGTTGGACGAAAAATTTCCCGAGCTTGGTGTTACACGTGAGAATTGTGAAGAAATGAGAAGCATCCAAACTAGCCTTGTGTCTTGGGGCTTGCCAAGCTCCACCCCACCAGAGATTCTAACAAATCGGTCCGCCTTTGCCAAGTCGAACGACAAAGTTAAATCCGACTACGTCAGGGAACCGATCCCCATAAGCGGGCTCAGAAAGATTTGGAAAAAGCTTATGGAAAAGGAAAATGACCAAAATGCACTTGTGGTTATGAATCCTTTTGGCGGAAGGATTGCTGAATTTCCGGAGACTGCGATTCCGTATCCTCACAGAGCTGGGGTATTGTTCCAGATTTATATGTCTGTCAATTTTAATGATCAAACTTCAGACACAACCCCTATCTCGCTGAGTAGGATAGCATGGCTGCGAAGCTTGGTTGAGTTATTGACACCTTATGTGTCAAGCAACCCGAGAGAGGCGTATGTTAACTACATTGATTTCGATTTAGGTGTTGGAAATGGTAATTATGAAGAAGCGAGTGTTTGGGGTGAGAGGTATTGGAAGAGGGATAATTTCAAGAAGTTGATTCGGATCAAGGCCAAAGTTGATCCGGAGAACTTCTTCAGGCACCCACAAAGTATCCCAGTTTTCTCAGCATCTTTCTCCGACATGTGAGCTCTTGGATTTATATACTTCTTTTGGTTTTTCTCTTGAATAAGTCTACTTTATGTCGTGTATGAATAAAACTAGGGGGTCGCACCATAGCACATCGTTATTGCGGTTATGTACATCTATGATAAGAAATATATAATTTACAATCGAATTAAGTTATATTATACATGACAATGTACTTTAGTTTGTGAGGAAAAAATATGTAAAAAGGAAGAAAATTTTTCAATTTTTACAACATTGCATGCATAAAACGAATATAGAAATAAATTAGTATTCAAATTCTTAAAAAGAAAACAATATGTAAAAATGGAAAAAACTGTAAGAGTAAATTATAGTTTTGGTCCCTGTGGTTTGGGCCATTTTTCGTATTGGTCCCTAAACTCAAAAGACAAATTTCCCCTTTTTCTTTTAACATTTTATTTCTTTTTAATTATTAAAAAAAAAGAAAAAACCCCTCCCCTACCCCAATTACCCCATCGGCTTCTCTCTCTATCTCCCTCTCACACACACACACACACACACTTTCTCTCTCTCTCCATCAATTGGGCCCACAACGATCACAGTGTTTTTTCTTTGTTTCTTCCTAGTAAAACCTCCATAACCATGCTTACATCTTTCTTCAAAGAATGATCAAATTCGGAGATGGTGTTAATTTCTTTGAAGGTGAAATGAAAAGTGGCTTTTGTTCAAGAGAGTGATTCAAGAAATAGGTTTGCGGGTTTTGACGATGAGGAATGTATTGGTGATCGGAGTTTGGTGATGAAGGAGATGATTAAACGCCACCGGAGCTGCTAAAAACACGCATGGTGCAGAAGTTAGAGAGTTCGATGAATAATCTTCCAAGTTGCTTTTCACAACGGTGCTTGATAAACCCGCTTCTCTCATAACCCTACTAACACTTCGGTAATCAAGAATCGACAAAATGGGCTGCTCGAGCTCCACTTTAATGGCCAACAATGGCGGTTGTTGTTGCCGACACTGTTGCTGCGTGTGAGTCTGTTGGTTCTTAATGCAACCTCTTCTTTGATGAGCTTGAGCTCTCTTGAGTGCAGCAATGAGAGCATTAGAGAGTGACATTACGTTCCTTCTCCATTTCTTTACCCTGAACATCCATACCTCATGGGCGATACCTAAGTCGTATTCTATTTCAAGTTTAGAAATCCAGGGAATAAAACAACATTAGGCAAATGGTTTCTGCGAGTATAGTGATCTACCATGGCCATTCATGGAAGAAGATCACCAGAAAAGAAAACTAATGGCACGACGACCGGTATATTAATGGAAGACGTTAGCCGGAAACCAACGTAAACCTTCATAGCTTATACACACTGAGAGAGAGAAAAAGAGAGAGATGGGGGAGTGTTAGATGTAGGTTATTTTCAATAACCAAAACATAAAAATGCGGAAACATAAACTTAGATCTTTAATCTCGAATCTGTTACAAGAAACCAAAACAAAGAAAGATTACATACCTACTTCCATGAAGATTTTCGGATCTTATGAGAAGGGTTAGTTTTCCAGTTGATCTCAAAACCTCTCTCTAAATCCCCCAGCAATAAGACCGGCGAATTTTAATGTGTATTTTCGTATATTTTATTTGCTACTCGTCACGTGTTTATATAGATGGAGATATAACCGAATGTGAGAGATTTACGGGATAGAGATGAGTTTGATTCAACCGGGAACTCAACACACAGGATAAACACTAGATAATGATTATCTACTATTCAAAATCAGTCCATCAATAATTTTAAATAGCATTATCTATTAAACATTAGATGGTAGTTATTGGGTTTCACGGACAACATATGGCTTCGTTGGAGGCATTGGCTTTGCCGGCGCATGAGATGGTGAAGTTCATCGGTGTAGTGGGTGGGCCTGCTTCCTTTAATTTAACGGAAAAATAGGTTACGGCGATAATAAACGGAGAAGATCATCGAAGAGAATGAGATGAGGGACTTGTGGGTCCAATTGAGAGAGAGAGAGAAAAAAAAACGGTGGGGTAATTGGGGGTGGGGGTGGTTTTTTTTAATAATTAAAAGGAAATAAAGCGTTAAAAGAAAAGGAAAAAAGAAATAAAAAGAGTAAAATTGTCTTTTGACATGTACTAAGTACCAAACATGTTAGTAAATACAAACCATAGGAGCAAGAATGTAAGATTTCGAGTTCAGGGACCAATGCAAAAAATAGGCCAAACCACAGGGAACAAAACTGTAATTTACTCAAAATATAAAGTGAATACGAATGTAAAAACGAAAACATACAAAGTTTGTAAAAAGTAGTTATCTAAATAACTGTAGTTGCATACAAAAATGTAAAACAATAAGTTGTAAGAAATATTTCAAAAAACTAATATTAAGAAAATGGGAAAACAAAGTTATAAAAAAGGTTGGGAAAAGTTGAAAGAGAAGTTTGTAGCAAATCCATAAAGACATTGAAAGGTGACTCGATATTGTCCAAAGAAAAATTCGGATGGGACAATTTGTAAGAAATGAAAAGTCTAGGACTAAAATTGAAACCATGAAAAACTTGAGGGGATAAAGACTAAAAAAATGATAGAAGAAATAATAAAGGGGAAAGCAAACATAATCTCCCCAAACCAAAAAACCAAGTCTAACCATGTGTCTTAAAATGCAAATATTTTTTTTAACCAAAAATCTGCCGCTGGATGGTAAACCCAATAACAGTAAAATTACTTATTTTAAGAAACAACAATTGTCATAATAAGAAAATTTGAAAGTAGGGGGAATGACATTGTTGCTACAGAAATTAGTGAATCAAAGATATTGCAATGTAGAAATGCCCTCCAACGGTTAAAACTTGGTGAGAGGACGATCTACATATCTAATTATGTAATTTTACTGAAATACCCTTCAATAATTAAAAGTCAATTAGAAACCTCTATAAACAGCTGCATATCTAATTTTGTGTACATTTACTAAAAGTCTAAAATACCCTCCAACAATTAAAACTCAAAGAGAAGTCAAATGCTAAAAAGTTTGAATCTTTAAATTAAATGCACCTCTACGTCAATTTTAGCTAAAAGGTGCATCGATTGGGTGCATCCATGTGAAACAGAAAGCATTTCTTACTTTTAAAGTACAATGTTGTAACAAAAACACACATTAAAAGTACAATGCTAGAATTGGATAGATTTTCTAGTATACCTTAATAAGAAAAAATTGAATTCAAAATGACGTTATATAAAAGAAATAATATAAGTAGGATGCTAAAATGAACCGATAGACAAAAGCATGTTGCCGTTTGTTGCATTTGATACTTTTATTTCTGTTCAAATTTGTGATTTGTGATTTGATATTATATTCTTTATTTGAATTTTCTTTGTTTCTTTTAACACGAGTCGAACATACATATAAAAAGTCAAAACCAAAACCCAAACAGAAAAAAGTCAATCTGAATTGGGAAAAGCAAACACAAAGACCGCGAGAACAATTCTTATACTCAAAAGCATCATAAACCATACGTAACTTTTCAATTATATTATCAGATCTACCAGTTTTTCTTTTTCAATTTATGATCGCTCGTCTCCTGTATTCTTTTCTTAGGGATAATCCCATAAAAGCTATGTTGCAAGGAAACGGATACGGCACCGGGAAACGGATACGTAATGGTACCGGAAACGGCAAAACTCAAAAATTTAAGATACGGATACGGCAGACATACGGCAAATATAATATATATATATATATATATATATATATATATATATATATATATATATATATATATATATATATATATATATATATATATATATATATTAAAGAAATTCCAAAATAGATAGAAGAAACGTCGCTCGATTAAAATCCCCATAAACACATCGGGAACACCTTACGCATTGAAAGTTCAGAAAAGAAAAACCCTTCCGTTTTTTCTTCTGCTGCTCGTTCTCCCTCTGCCGCCCTCACCATCTCGTTCTTCTTTCTCGTCCCGATCGGCTTGCTATCTCCGGCGATAGCTTCATACAATCCAGCGACCCCCATTCACCCTCCTGCGCTCCCCATTCACTCTCCGACCACCCACAGTCCGCCAGCCATAGGTAATTCACCTTTGCCATTTTTTTTGCTAGTTGATTTGATAAAACGCTTGATGAAATTCATCGTATTGATGAATTGGATACCCAAACTAGGAATTGTAATCGACAGGAATGCTGAATTGCTGATCGAAAAAAGCCGATACCTCAAAGAAACGTCATCGATACTTCATCGGAAACGTTTCTGGTGATTCTGAAACGTTTCCGTTTCCGGCGCGTTTCCGATACGGGAACGGCGGCCTTGGTGGCGTTTCGGTGCATCAGAGCATAAAAGCCCTTAATTTGCAGAAATGTTCAGTTTTACCTTTTACATATTTTTGGTTCATTAAAGCCCTTAAGTTTGATTGAGTTTCGGGTTTTACACTTTTGACATGCTATCAAAGGTTTTCAGGTTACCGTGAAATGAAATGTGTAAAAAAAACCCTTAAGTTTGCAATTTTTGTACGTTTTTACCCAAAGTTTTTTTTATATTATACTTATTTATGAAAAAAATATATTTAATATGTAAAAATAAGTATTTATACACGAAAAAAAATATTTCATTAAATATCGTATTTACGTTATGTTTTTTTTTCCGGTTTATATGGTTTATAACATAAAAAAACATATTTACGTGTTTATATAACGGCGAAAATCCATCATTCTTGAAATCGTTTTTTATGTTTTTTAAAAGTATAGATATATTTTTACGTTTTTTAGAAGCATAAATACATGTTTAGAAGTATTACTACATTTTTAGAAGTTTAAATATATATTTTTGCATATTAACACGTATGTAGTTGTCAAAATGTGTTATGAAACGAAATAAACGTATATATACTTCTAAAAACATAGAAATACCTATCTATACCTCTAAAAATATATCTATATATTTCTAAAAACGTAAACTACATATTTATATTTTTTGAAGTATAAATACGTATTTTTATGTTTTTTATGTGAGCCAAATGTCATATATATGTTGTTTAAGTCATTAATTGTGGTGTTGATAAAAAAAAAGGTTAGTATTGTTATGTGAACCAACCGTCATATGTGTTGTTTGTCATTATGGTAGAAAGACTTTTAATTGTTCAACAGTTAAGTAAACAATTAAATTCATATTCATGATCATTTTGATGATTGGTTCTTCATCTTATTGATAATGTCTTGGAGAAACTACAATCTTCATAAGTTAATTTTTGAAAACTAAATTCACAAAATTTATAAACTGGTTTTATTCATATAAAGTAAAAGGTATATATATATATATATATTAGGTATTTTTTATATTGTGAGACAATAGAGAAATAATATAGAAGGAAAAAATACTATTGGAATTTATATTAAAATTGAGTGTCATTAATTTAAGAAACATGAAAGATTGTTTTGGTTTCAAATGTATATAGTTTGAGATAACAAATTACCTTAAACCATATTATCGATTAAATAAAGTTTAAACGAACTTAAACGAAATACAAAAATATGAAAGCCCAATAATATAGAAACGTTATGTCTGAAAACTTGTGTAACGATCTGTCACTTCTTTGTTTATGCTTCTAATCCCTAATTCTTTTTATCTTCTCTTAGACCAAGGGGTACCGTGACCACACACCTCAAGGGGTTTGAGTGCCACGTAGGCGCCACATTACTTTCTCTTTACTAACCTCTCACCTTTAAATTTAATAAAATGGTATCCCTTCACCACCACTCACTTTTTTAATTAAATAATTAATTTAAAATACATATAACTAATTTTACCAAATAACATTTAATTAAAAACGTATAAACATTACAAAATTAAAATCCGTACACGATAATTAAAATATTAGAAACAGGAAAATAAAACCTAAAGACGATAATTAAATTTCTAAAAACGGCAAATTAAAACCTAAATACGATAATTAAATTCCTTGATACCTATGTGAATCTTTCACCACATTCCCGGGTTGTCGGTCCGCCGATAGGTGTAAGTAAAATTGGTTAAAGTTAATCAGTTTTGCCGACGAATTCCTCCATTTGTTGTGTAGTTGATGCCTACCCCGATAATGTATTGTACCAATTATATTGTGAAACAATTCCTCCATACGTTCCTAGAATTGGCGGTTGTTTCCTACTTGGACCTCTTCATTGATGGTGAGGTATGCGGTTGTCAAAGCTGCTTCTTCACGTTGAGTCCACCTCCAACAAATATTTTTATTTCCGTTGCTAGCAATTTTCTATAAAACTTTGTAGCTTGTTTTATATTGTATAGGAAGTTTTAAAAGAAATGTGTGATTTTTAAATGGAGAAGAAATGAGTATTTACAGTTGGGTAAATTACTGATTTTTTTTAAAAGAGCAGTTATTTAGCCGTTGGGGTTTGCAAAACTGAACAAAGTGTAAGAGGTATGAAATTTTATCACGCATGGGGTTAGAACACCACGGATGGGGACTTCACGGCGGGCACCTACCCAACTGGGGCGGTATACCCGCACGGTGATTGCCTTCTACCCTGGACACCATACCCCGCGTTGTCATGGCTCCGGTCGATCTTAAAAAGAGGGCTAGTATTTATGATAACTCTTGATCCCAAATTTTTAATATGGCCTACTTCCTGAATATTAACAAACGAATTGTTACTCCGAAAACCTTATTAAATGTTTCTTTTTTCATTTTTTTAAACAGTAAGATAATTCTATTATATTGAAAAGAAGCTAGCGAGAGCTAGGATTACAAAAAAATTATGACATACCTATTCCGGAGTATTACACCACTACTTTTTTTTACAGGAAACCTAATTTGATCAGACCTAATATGCTCCCATTTTGAATATCTAAATGAACAGTCTGATATGATATTTTAGGGGCGTGTTCTGCAAAATTAGCTGGTAGCTGGTAGTGGTTAGCTGAAAGCGGTTAGTGGTTAGCTGGAAGCTGGTAGCGGTTAGCGGTTAGCTGGTAGCTGTGACTTTTATTACTGCAGAAGTGTTCGGCAAAAGCAGCTGTTAGCTTTTAGATGTGTAAAATAATATAAAAATCAAAAGCCAAACGCTAAACACTCTCAAAAGGTACATGAAATAGCTTTTGGATTATGAGCGTTTTGTTAAAAGTAAAAGCTAAAAGCTCTTGTTGCCGAACGAGGTTTTTCATTTTTTCAAGCATTTTCCTAAAAGTTAAACGCTAAACGCTCCCAAAAGCTCTCAAACGTTGCGTGCCGAACACGATATCAATACTTAGGCTAAACTTTCATAAATGGCTGGTAGAAAGCCATTGAATAAATTTTGCATTCTATTAATACTTGGTAACCTCGATCGTAATTTAAGCCGCCTCCATGCCATGATTTTCCCCCATATGTATCCAAATTTAACTACCCATGGGTCCAACACGCTAATAGAAGACTCATTCTTTGCAAGCATTCATTTCCCTTTCTTTGTTTTTGACCATCGTAATTGGATCCATCTAGCTCTTATCTCTATGCACAAATTCTTACATACTAATCAAACTAATATAATTTCTATATATAGGAATAAATACTTATATATACGATTTTCTTAATTTGTTGCCATTACTTTAATGTATATATATACATTAATTTTGGTCTAACTACAGCTTACAAATATTTATATCATTCACTTTTGGATCACGATTATTTCTGAAGACGAAATATTATATTCTTTTACGACCCAACAAAATTTAATAGCCGATAAGTTATAATATAACGTCAATAATTGATTAGAAGCTTCTCCAAAGACACACTTGATGGAAAGACTCATACTCTATAAAAATACCGCAGGGGGATCGATCAAACTCTCACCAAAACATGAAAAAGTCTCAACTAAGCTCTTATGTCGTCCTCTTTCTTCTAACGCTTTCATTTTCTGTTTCACGTGCTTCCGTATTATCTTCCATTCTTGATATTACACCAGGTTCTTCCTCCGAAGATCTCTTAGGCTGCCTACTATCCAACTCCAACAATATCACCTCCACCTCTCAACTCCTTTTCACCCCTGCCAATTCCTCTTTCCTACCCGTTTGGCAAGCCTCGGTACAAAACACCAAGTTCCTAAAACCCTCCACTCCTAAACCATCGGTCATCGTGACACCTGTGGAAGAAACCCTTGTCCAAACGACTCTACACTGCGCCAAGAAACATGGCTACGAACTCAGGATCAGAAGCGGGGGCCACGACTTCGAGGGCCTCTCCTACTCTTCTGATGTCCCGTTTGTTATGCTTGATTTCACCAACATGAGGGCTATAGACGTGGACGTAGCAAACCGTACCACGTGGGTCCAGGCTGGCGCTGCACTTGGTGCACTCTATTATGCAATTTCTCAGAAAACTGATACCTTGTATTTCCCAGCAGGTCTTTGCCCTACTGTGAATATTGGCGGGTATATTGGCGGTGGTGGCTATGGAAACCTGTTGAGGAAATATGGTACTGCCGCTGATAATGTTGTGGATGTACGCTTCATCGATGTCAATGGAAAGATTCTTGATAGAAAGTCAATGGGCGAAGATTTGTTTTGGGCTATTCGAGGAGGTGGCGCATCCAGTTTCGGAATCGTTCTTGCATGGAAGCTAAGTTTAGTTTCGGTTCCAGAAAAAATAACCGTCTTTAGACTGAACAGAACTTTGGAAGACGGTGTAACCGAAATTTTCCATAAATATCAATCGGTTGCACCAGCTATCGATAGAAATTTGCTTATAAGAACTACGATCTTGTGTGAATATATCGGCAACACCACTAAGAAAACCATTAAAGTTATGTTCGAAGGAATTTATCAGGGCACAACCGACACGTTACTACCATTGATGGACGAGAAATTCCCTGAACTCGGTGTTACACGGGAGATTTGTGAAGAAATGAGAAGCATCCAAGGGACCCTTGTGTTTTGGAGCTTGCCAAGTTCTACCCCGCCAGAGATTCTAACAAACCGATCTGCCTTTGCAAAGGCGAACGACAAAGCTAAATCTGATTATGTTAGGGAACCGATCCCCATAAGCGGGCTCAGAAAGATATGGAGAAAGTTTATGGAAAAGGAAAATGACCAAAATGCACTTATGGTCATGAATCCTTTTGGTGGAAGGATTGCTGATTTTCCCGAGACAACGATTCCATATCCCCATAGAGCTGGGGTGTTGTTACAGATTTACATGTCTGTCAATTTTAACGATCAAACTTCTGACGCAACCCCTGTATCGCTTAGGAGGATAGCTTGGCTGCGAAGCTTGGATGAATTATTGACGCCTTATGTGTCAAATAACCCGAGAGAGGCTTATTCCAATTATGTTGATTTGGATTTAGGTGTTGGAAATGGTAATTATGAAGAAGCGAGTTTTTGGGGTGAGAGGTATTGGAAGAGGGATAATTTCAAGAAGTTGATTCGGATCAAGGCCAAAGTTGATCCCGAGAATTTCTTTAGGCGCCCACAAAGTATCCCAGTTTTCTCAACATCTTACTCCGACATGTGACCTCTTAGATTTATATACTTTATGACGGTTTCCATCGCATAATCATGAATACGGGAGCGTTTCTTTTTATTTTTCCTATGATTCGTGTATGGATAAAAGCTAAATGCATAATGATGTTTTTTGTGAATGAAGAGTAGTAAAAATAAAAATTGTTCCCTTTTTGGACTGGATGAACTGTCTCAGTTTGAATAACGGCCATTTTACCCTTCTTTTTTAAAGCAGTGTTGGATAATAAATAAATGGTTATTTATTAGCGGTTAAAAACCACCACTAACCAAGTACGTCGCTGTTGCTATTTTCTGGAATGATTGTTAGCTAAGTACATTGCTATTATGGTAAAAAGTCTAGATAATAAGACTAACTAAAACTTGAATAATTCAATAAGTTTTCTTGAAATCTCCTTATTAAGATACATCCGTCACAGTCACAGTCCTTCATCAAAAATCCAATCACATCAGGTATGAAAGATGAAAACAAATATACAGAGCATCATATTATTTATAATATTTATCCATGAGTGCAAAATACCACCAGGGGATTCAAAACAATGGACTCAAAACAATGTCCAGCAATTAAAGATATCACTGCATCTTATTTGGGATTCAAAACAAAATGAAAGAAGAAAGGCACAAAATTCATGATTACAGAACTTGAAGTTAAAAATTGGTAGCACAAGTTTAGGGACACTAGAAGCATATCATATGCATAATGATTTAGCATATGTGCTAGCAAGAATCATCACTGCAGAAGTTATCAGTAAACAGCTTAACACAGAATTCAATAAGATGAAATTTGATGATGATTTAGCACATTTGCAATCCATCTTGGCCCTTCCATGTCGAAAATCCTAACCATATTCATCAACAAAATTATCTCTTAGAAGCTGTAAGCTTTTATCTAACCCCACCCAACTTTTTTTACCTAATTTTGGCTCATTGAACCGTAGCTTACATTCGCAATGGTCGAGTAGGCCATGGTGAAATTTTGAGGCATTCCAACAAAACGCAAACTATCAAACACCTGTTATCACTTACACATTTCCAGGTACATGCTATTTAACATAATTAATCATTCCGCAGAAATTAGATGCAATTTTATAATACGAGATGTGATTCGATTTTGGTACTAACCAATATTACCTGATGCTTGATTTACTAATGGGAACCATTAACAAGTGAATCGAAATTGTAATTTAATTTACCTCATGAAATCCGGAAACAGAAACTCAAATTGCATATTGAGAACGAAGTACGTAAACTGAATAGGATCTCTAAGCCAATGATGTAGGTTGATCTCTAGAGTTCGCAATTGAGAAGGATAGGATGATAAAGCAGAGCACCTTGTAATTAAACCGAAGAGAAAAAGATGAACTCTTGAACAAAGGAAGGAGATCCGTTAACCGATAATTAGTGTGGGTTTGTCACTTTGTTGTGTTCCACCCCTCCTTTGAAGCCCTTTTTGGTGACAAAATTTTGAAGCCCTTTTGGTGACAAAATGGTAGCTAAGGTGGTAAACTTTTGTTATTCGGCTTCAAATTTTCCCCACTAGTCAAAATTTCGAATTTTATTTTCATACATATGCAGCCCCTAAAAAATAATTAGACTATCCTTGAATTATTTAGTATAAAGATAAATGTCCAAACTAAAAAATAATTGAAAAAAATAATCATTTAACAGCCTAAACAATTTAAACCTAACACGACAACACATATTTAAAATAATTCAAATCAATTTAACTAATATTAGTTTTACTATTGGGCCGGCGAATCTCGCCTAAGACATTAATCGGAATCGGGAAAAAGGAAAACGATCAATTCAACTTCACCTCGACGACTTGACACCTCTTGCCTCCTACTCCTCCAAGCTACCAACGACCAAGCCTCCTGTTCGGTTGTTCCTGTCTTAGCTCCTCCGGCTTCGACCTCCGACCTCAATCGCTACTGTTGTCTGTCGAGTCTTATCAACTATCACACAGCACCTTCAGTTGTTCACCTCCTAGCTGCTACAACTTGTAACAATGAAATATGTAAATGGTAATCCAGTAATCCTTCTTAATTATATGAAAGTTATTATGGTTAATTGGCTATTTACTTATCTAATTTCTAATTTAAATTTTATCTGGATTCATCACTTTACATTGTATGTAAAAACACCTCATATACACCCTTTAATAAAAGTCAATCTTTTTTCAACCACTCATAACTAATATTTCCGAAAAACAATGCAATTTCAACAAATTAAAAGAGTTTGACTTTACATATGGTTGTATATGTAGTATATTGAGGTGTATTTAGTCATTACGTATTTATAACCCTACAATGCTATAAAAGTCAAATCCTATAACGTACGTATGTGTATCTATCATTAATGATTTAACATTAAGCTTTTAAATAATATCTTATTGCCTAAAATTACTGATTATTTATAACATTCATGTTACAATAATAGTGACTAAATATTACAAGTTGGTTTGAAGGTGTCGGCCAAATGACTATCATGATATATTTTCTATTGTGTGTCAGATAGTTAATAAATAACATATGTGACTCAAAATTTAACAAATATTTGGAATAATAATTAAAGAAAGAAGAAAATGCTAAAACTCATTAAATAGTAAATTTATTCTAATGTTTATTGGTCAGTGGGTTACGAAAACGCTGCTGAAAAACAGGAAATACGAGGTCATTTATTGAATTCGAAGCATCATCTTCCTTCGAGGGTTTCTCAAATCTCACATGCACTATCATGCACCTTCACTATAATCCCGTATTCAGTCATGTCTACGCTCTCTACTCTATAAAAATACCGCGCACAGGGGCCGGCATTGATCAAACCCACCAGATTAAACATGAGGAAGTCTCAACTAAGCTCTTCTGTCTTCCTCCTGCTTCTAACACTTTCATTTTCTGTTTCATGGGCTTCCTTATCTTCCATTCTGGATGCTACAATAGGTTCTTCTGATGATGTCGTAGGTTGCCTACTATCCAACTCGAACAACATCACCTTGACCTCTCAACTTATTTTCACCCCTGTCAATGCTTCTTTCCAAGCCGTTTGGGAAGTCGCAATCATGGACACTAGGCTCCTTACACCTTCCACTCCCAAGCCAGCAGTCATCGTGACACCTACGGAAGAAACCCTTGTCCAAACGACTCTATACTGCACCAAGCAATACGGCTACGAACTCAGAATCAGGAGCGGGGGCCATGACTTCGAGGGCATCTCGTACACTTCTTCTGTTCCGTTTGTTATGCTTGATTTCACCAACATGAGGGCTATAGACGTGGACGTAGCAAACAGCACCGCGTGGGTCCAGGCAGGGGCTGCCCTTGGTGCACTTTATTACGCTATTTCTCAGAAGACCGATACTTTGTATTTCCCAGCTGGTCTTTGCCCTACCGTGAATATTGGCGGGTACATTGGCGGTGCTGGCTATGGAAACCTTTTGAGGAAATACGGTACTGCTGCTGATAATGTTGTGGATGTTCGCTTCGTTGATGTCAATGGAACTATTCTCAACAGGACGTCCATGGGCGAAGATTTATTTTGGGCTATTCGAGGAGGTGGTGCATCCAGTTTCGGAATCGTTCTTGCATGGAAGCTAAGTTTGGTTCCAGTTCCAGAAAAAGTAACCGTCTTTATACTGACCAAAACTTTGGCAGACGGTGCAGCCGAACTTTTCTACAAATATCAAACTGTTGCACCAGCTATCGATAAAAATTTGCTTATAAGAGCTACAGTATCCACCAAATATATCGGCAACAGCACTACGAAAACCATCCAGGTTATGTTCCAAGGAATTTATCAGGGCACAACCGACACATTACTACCATTGATGGACGAGAAATTTCCTGAACTCGGTGTTACGCGGGAGATTTGTGAAGAGATGAGAAGCGTCCAGGCGACCCTTGTATCGTGGGGCTTGCCAAGCTCTACCCCGCCAGAGATTCTAACAAACCGATCTGCCTTTGCGAAGGTGAGCAGCAAAGTTAAATCCGACTATATCAGGGAACCGATCCCCATGAGTGGGATCACAGAACTCGGGAGAAAACTTTTGGAAAATGATATGTCAGCGCTTGTGGTAATGAATGCTTTTGGTGGAAGGATGTCTGAGTTTTCGGAGACAGCACTTCCATTTCCTCATAGAGCTGGGGTGTTATTACAGGTTTATAAGGCTGTCTTTTTTACCGATCAAACTTCAGACACAACCCCTATATCACTGAGTCGAAAAGCTTGGTTGCAAAGCTTTCATGAGTTATTGACGCCTTATGTGTCAAGCAACCCGAGAGAGGCATATTTTAACTACATCGATCTGGAATTAGGAGTTGGAGATGCTAATTATGAAGAAGCGAGTGTTTGGGGTGACATGTACTGGAAGAGTGACAATTTCAAGAAATTGATTCGGATCAAGGCTGAAGTTGACCCGGAAAATTTCTTTAGACACCCACAAAGTATTCCTGTTGTCTCAACCTCTTTGTTGGGCATGTGAAACTCTTAGATTTACTGCTTTTGTTTTTTTCTTGAGTGGGTCTACTTTCTGTAAGTTTTTTTTTTGTCGGTTACTAACGCCTATGTAGGGATCAGAGGACCCTTTCTTCTCTCTTTTTTTCCAATAAGTATGTGTTGATAAAATCAGTGAATGAATAATAATAATTATGTTTTTCTGGATAAATAGTTGTAAAAATAAAGAATGTTTTCTGTTTGGATTGAATGAACTGTTGAACAAAACTCAATATTACTACCATAATTCTAACTAACCACCTTTCTCTAATCGACAAAAATGCCCTTATCTCCTTAGTACAAGAGTATAATGACAAATTTATCCCAGAAAGGGTGTGTTTGATAATGATGTAATGGAATGACAAGGGAATAGAATGAAGGAGATAATGAAATGGATCATTACCATTCCATTGTCATGTTTGGTTACTCTATTGGCACTACTACAAAAATGGCTTTTTATGACAGACAATGCCTGTCATAAATGGCTATAGATGACAGACATTTGTCTGTCATTGAAAGCCATGTCATAAATGAGAGATGACAGATTTATGACAGACATTTATGACATACAATTACGACCGACCTTTTGTACGTCATAAATTTTGACATTCTTTTTTTTTTTAATTCTTGGTACACATTTTATGACATTCAATTAAAACAAACCTTACATTTTTTAAAATTGATTGATACTCAAACTAAAATACATTGAGTCTCATAATACAAAAAGCATTACCTATACAAACTAAAATACATTGAATCTCATAATACAAAAGCATCACGTATACAAAAGTACGTTTCCTTAGAAAGTACAATGCTATAGCTTGATTAAAATTTCAACGTACAAATTCTTATAAGTAAATCTGAAAATCCAGCCCATGCATAGATTCACCATCCTGCAGGTTTTGTTATAAAATCCATTACCTAATAATATATGAAAAAAACAAAACAGAACCAATCTTTTTTTTTCAAGTATAAAAAGGACATTCGGTCACCTCAAGATAGTGTGTGTGAAGTCGAGTGGGACCCTCATCTTGGGCACTATGAGATGACAATAAAACCTACACTTCAACCCAACAGATAGAGAGACATTTAATATAAAAACATAGAAATTGTAAAAAAGAAAAAAGTTTAAAGGAAACTACCTCTAAGGATGTGATGCAGCCTTCATACATGGTATGAACTATGTTAAGAAATGAGAAATAATTGTATTGAAGCTGTCATGAATCAAAGGCTGGGCTTTTATCGCATTAGTAACCTGAAAAAAATGGCGATTGTGTTAGAAAAAGGGTGGTTTTGGTATTTTGAAATTTCACTACATCAAAACTTACAATTAATTGTGTCAACTCTTCATTCTCATGACCATAGATGGCATAGATATCTCGCAACTTAGGCAAGCCAAGCAACTTCTCTTCCTGCAAAATGACTACATGTGTATATAGTAAACAAAGATGCCATAAAATATGAATTGTTAATGATTTTATAGCTTCCATATTAAAATGTAGCACACCTGTATGATATTTTGCACTAAGACTATGAGAAGCCTTGGCACCAGGGTCCTGATTTGAAGATCTTCACAAGGAAATTGTGCAACCATAAACTGAATGATGTTGTCAAAAGTGTGGTCAAAATTCAAAGAGGTGTATGAACATATATACATACCCGTTTCTCGGTTTTTGATTTGTGATTTGCTGATTATTTTCTCCTATTCTCCTTGTCAGATTTTCGATTTACTGTTGGTATGCTGGAAGTCGAAGCCTTCAATTTAGATTTTGGATTTCCTAATTTGAAAATTTTGGAGACTGTTATACTAGAGTTTGAGATGTTCTTATTCTGAAATTCACATATACCATTTCTAATCACTAGTTTGATTCCATTTTGATGTATAACATATAATAATTATTAATTAATTGACCTTCTGAATTTTTTTGTTATGTTTTCTGATTCCAAAGGCAGGACGTTTACGTTGAACTTCTGATTATTCTGAATCTAATTAGGAGGTAGCAGTAGGTACATGATTTTCTATTGTTGCTATTATACAGTAGTCTTGATTATCGCAAAATGTCAGACGTTTTTGCTTCAAAAAAAATGCATGAAAGCATCGTTTTAGGTAATATTTGTTGTTTTTGGTTTGTATTAGTATGAATTTTGTTTCACTATAAATTTTGTTGTATTTTTGTTTTATAAAACTTTTTATTTATGTGTTTTGTCTATTGTATAAGGGCATAAGATTGTTATCCCGTCCTGGGCATTAAAACTTATTGGATCGGCCCTGATCCCATATTCAAAGATAAGATTGTGACAAAAAGTTCTTTTAGACTAAACTGCAGACTTCACTAAACCATATAGGCAATTTATGTAATTTAATCTATATAATAAGGATATTACTAAAATGACCAGGTTTACCCCACGAATATCACAAAATAGCCATAATTCTTAAGAATCGGATTAGTCATTCTAAATTACCAACTAAAGGTACACTAACTAATTCTCTATCCATCCTTGACCATTAAGGTCCAAGTACTATATTAAGAACCTAGTTCACTGAAACATATACTCTGATAAGAATTGAAACATCCCTCGCATGGGCTATCTGAAATTAGTTTAATAAATCTCATGTTTAATTTTAAAATGCGCAATTGCGGAAATTAGGTCCCAAAAGCTCAAGTTCTTAAGAGTTTAAATAAAATGTGAGGTTTGCAACAATGTATCAACAACATAAATAAATAAAATATCATTATAATCAAAATATCTTCTAATAATCCAAGTTCCTTCTACAACATCCATCATTTAATCCTCTAATCTAAACACATGTCAAAATACATATAGTAGGCTTCGAAAGCCAAGTAAGACTTACCAGGATCAACTCTTAAATGTTTTGGATAACAGAAACAATCAAAACCACAGTCAAACACCAAAAACATAATAGTTAGGGAAATAAGCATTTAATTATAAACATTGCTAAAATATCTTCAAAATCAAAATAACATGAAATACATGTGCTTTTAAATCTCAACCCAAAAATCAATCTCATAGTCCAATCTCACCGATGATGGATAAGCATCAGGATCATATGAGTATAAGACATAGCCAACCATGTATACCCTTTAGTCCCGTATGAAATGTCACACCTTGTATACCCATTTAACTAGGTACTAGAGAGTCATCACCCTAGGACCACACAAGGGATTGCAAGTTCCTTGTGCATGTTAGGCCTTTTAGAATGTCATCACCAACTTGTTTCTCGTTTCTCATTTTTGGATATCCAAATCTTAAATGGCCACCAGTCTCAACCTATCCTAAAGTATATGCACATGCTCATGATCAAAACTTATTTCAAGAATTTGTAAAGTTTGTTCCCACTTCAAACTCTTTACAAAA
This sequence comes from Cichorium intybus, assembly GCA_023525715.1. Classification (NCBI taxonomy): domain Eukaryota; kingdom Viridiplantae; phylum Streptophyta; class Magnoliopsida; order Asterales; family Asteraceae; genus Cichorium; species Cichorium intybus. Next base: position 37,583,779 of record CM042009.1, read on the forward strand.
CTCATTTAATGAATGCAACACGTATTATATATAGTATTTCATGTAAGATGCTCACGTCATAAGATAACTCACAATGGAGATCAGGTACATATATAATAGGGGATGTGTTATTGGTAGTAACTCACCTTAACTTGTAATAGTATTCCTTTTCACTTCCAAGGTTGTTTGGTGCCCAAAAGTCACCAAAGGATAGGAATAAAAAGAGTAATTAGTAACTAATTACCTTCAAATTATCATATTAATCCTAAACATCTCACTTTAGTCATTGCATGCCATGCCTTAGATTATAGGAAAAAACTAGACTTGATTCGGACATTCTATGAAAATGTTACAAAAGCTACATGTTTCCTTCTCAACAACTACTCAGTCGAGTGTTCCTTACAAAAGAAATCCACTCGACCTCCAATTGGTTAAATAAATATGTCTGACAGCACATTACGAGTTTTAAACACTTTAAGCTTCTGGATCATGTCCAAACTAAACCTAACTTCATTACGTTCCTTTTTAATGACTTAATATGATAATCTAACTTTTAAATACATGTTTAAACACTAAATAACATTGTAATTTTATCATCATTTTAATGATTTACAAGCTAAAATAGAGATATGGAGGTTTAGATTCCACATTTCTCAAAATGAGCTTGTAAGCTTCATTACAACTATTTAATCATCCATAAATGCAATTTGACCTCCAAATGATGAGTCCATTTGATAAGCTCAAACTACATTAATGAGATAGGTTGACAATCCAACTAATCAAATCATCGAATAAAAAATGTAGATTCAAAATCGTCAAAGGAACTCCTGATCTCCAAATTTAGCTTGAAATGAATTCAATGAAAAAATAAAAATGACTAGTCTCATGTTTGATTTCAATAATATAATTTGACATTAGAAACTCATTTCTAAGTTAAATCAAACATCAAATTTATTCTTTGAAGCTATTGATCAACATTTTCACTAATTTAGGGTTTATAACCTCTAAAACAACTCATGAAATTAAATTCAAGCAACATCAAGGGATGTCGTTAATAAATTAGTGAATAAATGTTGAATTACTAACTAGAAACTCGACATAAAATAATAATATCAATAGGGATTTTGGAATATAAGGGAATACAACCCATGGATTACTACAATGAATAAGATAACTAAGAATTATTACCTCATTAAGTCTCATTTGATGATCTAGACATTAATCCTTCAAGAACCCTTGACCTCAAAATGACTTTACGTATATGATCCCCTAATTTATTGTTTTCCTCCTTTGACCTCAAAATGACTCCACTTAACTAGGTTATATATATACTAAAACAACCCTATCTAACTTATTTATTTTTCCCAAATGGTGTTAAATAAGTTAAATGAGAGTTGCATATGATTTTCTGAATTCAATCAAGTCGCCTCTTAATTTACTAAACTTTGACGCAATATTAATATTTATCATATAATATTATTAATATATAAATCATACTTATTTTTATTATTTTTATAGTTTAATTAAAAGTTGGGTTTTAAACGGAGGGGTTTATCATTCAATCAATGAATAACAAGAGACATTCATCGGATGTCCTTCGGGCACCATGGCTGGGAAATAATCTCGACAAACAAATCGTCTCCGACATTTACTCTCGTTAATTCATATAGTAGGCATGAATACTTAAATCGTCTTGATTCTCTTGTTTGATGATCACTAGAACACAAAAAACTGAAAATTTTCATTAAAAACAAGAAACAAAAAAACAAACTAGTAATAGGCTAAAACTTCTAATTATTTTTGAAAAATAAATAAAAAGTCAAAAGAGAAAGGCGAACAATCATGTTCCTACCATGTTTTTCGAACGTGTTCGTAGCTGCTGTCAAACATGGTTCTTAAATTTCTGCAAATATGTTCTTAGATATATTTAAGCGGTTTTTTTCATGCATCCCTCTCAATTGCTTGGTATACTCTCTCCTTTTTGTCTTTTTATTGTTTTTTTGTTGTTTGTTTATTTCGTCTGTTTGTTGTCATTTGTTATTTTGTTTTTTGTATTTGTGTTTTATTTTTGTGTTTTGTCTTTTATTATTATTTTTTATTATTTAGATTATTAGTTATTATTATTATTATATTATTCCTATTATTAACATTAAATTCTTATTATTATTATTCTGTTTTTTTTATTATTTAAAATACATTAATACAATAAATAAAATAAATTATTTACTATCATGATTGTATAAATTAGACCAAATTTTACGTCAAAAATTAGACCGAATTATACGTCAAAAATCTTCAACGGTGTTGATGTTTTATAACATTTTTGTTTTTTTTGTTCAATATTGGCTTTTATGACTGTGTATTGTGATTCAACTGTATGTTGGAGATCAATTGTAAACATGCATGATAAAAATAAACGACTAAAAGCGTGATTTTTTTGTAAATCACATTGGTCAATCATAAACGTGATTAATTGAAGATTTCCAATAACGCATGATTTTTTGTAAACTGCGTTGCGAGTTCTAAAATTTTGTCAAATAATAATAATAATAATAATAATAATAATAATATAATAATAATAATAATAATAATAATAATAAAGACATCAATATTAAACATGCGTGATAAAAATAAACGACTAAACGCGTGATTTTTTTTTTATAAATCATGTTGACCAATTGTAAACGTAAGCAATTAAAGATTAACAATTAAACGCATGATTTTTTGTAACCCGATTTGTCAATTGTAGAGTTTTGTCAAATAATAATAATAATAATAATAATAATAATAATAATGCACGATAAAAATAAACAACAAAATGCGTGATTTTTTATAAATCATATTAGCCAATCGTAAATATCGTCAATTAAAGGCGTGATTTTTCGTAACTCATATTAACGAGTTATAAACTTTTATTAAATAATAATAACAACAACAATAGACAAAACAAAAAGGAACAACAAAAAGACAAACAATTAAATCAAATAGAGATATATGAAATAAAAAAAACAACAAAATAACAAAACGACATATCAAAAGAGATACATGAAATAATTTTGAAAAATAAAAAGACACAACACCCTATATTTAAACAAATTTCATTGTACAAACCAATCAAATAAAAGTAATATCCAATTTTGTTTTAGAATTATCAAACATGTTCTTCATTTATTCCAACAACATCCAGGAAGTTATGGTTTATTTGGAGAGAAATTTCAAAGAAAGACTTTAGTTTCTAAAAAATATACTTTTATATAGAGAAACTATAATGATTGTGTTCGAAATTTAAAAAGTATTCTAAAATCGATAACACGGTGGTCATTTGGATTTTTCGAACATAATATGGTGATTTCTCTAGAAATAATTGCCAAAAATAAGTCATTCGGTGAATATCCTAAAGTATGACCTGGCGCCTATTCTTCCGGTGTAAATCGGATTGGTGGTACATGTGGACTTTATGGGGGTCGTGTCAACTGTAGGAAAGTCGTCGGCGTCATACCGCTATTACTACGCACACACTCTCTCTCTCTCTTTCAGATTAACATCACAAGAATCAACCATGATAGGCAAGGAAATCCTCCACAAGATGAAGGTAACTTATAATAATCACCTTTATATCAAAGAATTTCACATGAACTTGTTAAGTTTCTCTCTATACTCTCTTTCAATTTATGTGTAATTTGTTACCAGTTCTTGTTACAATCTCTACTTTGACACTTAATTAGGTGCAAATATTTCCTTATATATGTTATGTCGCAGTTCTCATGTTTATAAGTATAATTAGTCTTTCTAGTATTGGATTCCAATTTCATGGGGCTATGTTGTGTGTTTTCGTTATTGTGGAATGCTTTATTGAATCTGAGAAGTTAGGGTTTATCGAAGATGATTGTTGATCCGTAAGCACACACTATCGACCTACTCTGTTGTATTTAGCACTTAAGAATTATGTCCATTGCAGCTTCTTCAAATTCTATTAATCATGGAAACAATCTGGATAAATGAGTAAATGTTAAGATAATGTTTCATCAGTACAAACCGACAATTGTATAGCTAACGAAGAGCATGTTTTTCTTTTCCGCAATAGCATAATCACAAGTCAAAATGACGATCATATTCTCTTCATCACTTTTCACCATTAAAATCTCCTTGTCTAACAGGAAAAGGTCGGCCTATCATCATCTTCAGCTGAAACTGGAAAAGGAAAGAGCAAGATGTCAAAACACGTTACCCATGGGTATCATCTAGTTAAAGGAAAATCATACCATGACATGGAAGATTACGTATTCGCACAATTCAAGAAGGTTGATGACAACGAACTTGGACTCTTTGCTATATACGACGGTCACTTAAGCCATGAAGTTCCCGATTATCTCCGCTCACATTTGTTTGAAAACATTTTAAACGAGGCAAGTCCCTTCTTTCTTTCACTCTCTTAAACTCTTCTCACGATTCATCATTCTTACCTTCTCTCTCTCTCTCTCTCTTACTACAATCAGCCTGATTTCTGGACTGAGACTGAATGTGCAGTCAGAAGGGCGTATCGTATTACTGATGAAACTATACTTGAAAAAGCTGTTGATTTGGGTAAAGGAGGTTCAACTGCGGTTACTGCAATTTTAATCAACTGTAAAAAGCTTGTAGTAGCTAACGTTGGTGACTCACGCGCTGTGATATGCAAGAAAGGTGTGGCTAAACAATTATCAATTGACCATGAGCCTAGTAAGGAACGCGAAGTTATCGAGGACAGAGGAGGATTCGTCTCCACCTTTCCAGGTAACAGAAATCAGAATCTTTTAATTGTTAAATCACAATTTTATATTACTTTTTCTTTTTTTATATTATGTCATCGCAACAACCAGATATCACAGGCTATTAGATGGCAGGTGATGTGCCACGTGTCGACGGACGATTGGCTGTGGCGAGAGCATTTGGTGACAAGAGCTTGAAGGAACATTTGAGCTCTGAACCGGATGTATCAATGGAAATAATAGATGATGATACAGAATTCATAATCTTGGCAAGCGATGGCGTGTGGAAGGTTTTCCTCAATATAACTTTTTAGGGCTAGGAGGGCATTTACGTCTTTTTGCACAGACCAAAGATTGAAAGCCGAGTCTGTGCTCCATCTGTCTAGATGAGACAAAAAGTTGCAACTTTTGTCTGGTTGACAGTGACTTCATTTCGGTTTCAGTTCAATGCATGTCAAACGCAGTACAGGCTGTACTGTCTGTGTATCAGTGTATGTTAATGTTGTGTTGTTGGCAGGTTATGTCAAATCAGGAAGCTGTGGATTGCATTAAGAATGTGAAGGATGCAAGGACAGCTGCAAAGCAACTGACTGAAGAGGCACTTGCAAGGAAGAGTACGGATGACATTTCCTGTATTGTTGTGAGGTTTCAATGATACGTATCAAGCTATTGAGAATAACACAGAAAGCTGTTTGTTTTTGTGCCTTTTGATGTTTTTTGAACATTTCCTTTTCGGTTTGTGTATCATATTTATCTTCAAAGGATTGCGTTAACGAGTCTTGTTACTTGTTAGCCTCTCTAATGTTGTATACATGCCAATTGTCAAGTTTTATATGTTATTTCGATTGAATATGTCTTAAATCTCTTTTAAGCTTTTTGATACCTTTAGCCTGTTTGGGGAATCTTGGTTGGTAAATGTATTTAGTTGTCACGTATTAGTTTAAAAATTTTTGAAATTTTGGAACCGACATTCTTACGTTTTTTCCGAAATATTGTTAGATGGAAAGTTGACAATCAAAGAATTTGAACAAAAACAAATGAGATGCCAAATCTAACCATATATAATCTGGTTCCCAACCCTCGAACACTGCCAAAAACCTTTCAATGGAATATTAATTATTTAATGAAATTTTAAATTTATTTTGTAATTTACAGATTAAAAATAATCTGAGGCCAACAGCCCCAAGTCAATGGCAAGTAAACTACAAAATCTTTGACGTTTGACAATCGTGTATGGCAATTTTGGTCTAGCCCATGACCACCGCCAAGCCCAATGTCTCTGTCTCTCAAGTCTCAACTATGCGACTATACATATCGGCGGATGACGTCTGGAGTTTAGCTCGCCGATAAAGACATCGAAATTTAAGAAAAAAGAATCTTAATATGTTCAAGCAATCCGCTGTTAGCCATGGCCTCTGCTTGCTTGTTTTTTCCAATTGTTTATGCCATGTGTCAAGATATGAGTGGAGTTTTTTTTTATTTCTTTTTTTTTATTTCTAACCCAAAACTTAATTTAATAATTGGGCTTATTTTAAAAATAAAATAAAATAAATCAAATTCTTTAAATATTTTTACGATTAAAAACCATAATTGATTTTTTTTGTAGATATCTTATTTTAATCTAGAATTAAAAAATATGCAAAAGTCTTAGTTCATTAAAAATACAATAAATTATTTATATTTTTTATGATCTTAAAAGAAGTCGATTATAGATAATAATTTTGTTAGTATAAGGTTGGGTTAGTTGTTGGTGAAGTGATAAAAATAAATTTGGTTTTATATGAAAAATAAATTAGTATTTAGATAATAGATTAGATTGAGCTTAATTGTTGATTAGTCTTAGATTCAATTTATCAGAAAGAAACTATTTTTGTAATTAAACATTTGTAAAACTAATAAAATAGCCTATAACCAAAAGATCGGATTACAAAGATGTGTAATCCGCCGCTAAGGAGTAACTTTCTTGATTTACAGGTCATAGGTTCAAATCTCACATTAGGAGTAGATTAATTTGCCTTTTTAGGTCCCCATTGCTTGAAATTAGTTAACATAGTTTCAAGAAGTGCATCAAAGTTTATTGCTTACCCTGTTCTTACACTACTAAAAACGTGGTAAAGTTTGAAAATTTATTTTGTTTTTATTTGCGCTTATTTATTCCTAGAAGGAAAGTCATGTGCCAATTAAACTTAGTAGATGGGTCTAGTGCTAAAGACAAAAAGGAGATTAAGAATACCGTTCAATGTTAATAGTTGATACTTGACTTTTGTTGGTAATTTACTTTATTATATGTTACGGAACATATCCTCTTTTTCTAAATGAGACAAATATGTAATAAAGTTAAATTGATATCTTTCGTAAGTTTACAAAATTATTGTACTACAATCGAACATTGTACTTTAAATACTATTTCTTTTGGGGAAAAAGATTCTAAATATATCAAAATTTATAAGAGAAAATGACTAAAATAGCCTAATCCCATAAGGATTTTTCTCAAAACAGCCAAAATTTAGGGGTATACCTCAAAATAGCCAAGAAAAACACAGTTGGCAGCCATGGGCTGCGTTTCCCTCTCACCAACTGCGTTTTCCTCCCTCCCAAGCACCAACTGCGTTTTCCTCCATCCACCTGCGTTTTCCTCCCTCCCAACTGCGTTTTCCTCTTTGAGTTCTTGAGTTCTTGCGTTTTCCACCCTCCCAGCTGCGTTTTCCTCCATCCCAACTGCGTTTTCCTCCTTGTGTTCTTGAGGTTCTTGGTGGTTCATGGGTTTAGTTTAAATTTTTGTCCAACTTTGAACACTCGTCATTTGTTCATACGAAATCGTATTGAGTTGAAATTTTTTTTAACGTGAAGTGTATCAGTAGATGTGTTCACAAACATGATTAACAAAAAATTATGATGTCGGAAAGTGTTACGCGATTGAAAATTTTGACGTTTTTTTTCCCCCAATTTATATATTTGGGCTGATGTGCCAGTAGCCAACGAAAACGCAGCCCGTCTAGAGGAAAACGCAGCCCGTCTAGAAGAAAACGCAGCCCAGTGAGCCCGTTAAGAGGAAAACACAGCCCATGGCTGCCAACTGTGTTTTCCTTGGCTATTTTGAGGTATGCCCCTAAATTTTGGCTGTTTTGAGGAAAACCCTTATGGGATTAGGCTATTTTAGTCATTTTCTCAAATTATAATTGTTATTCTATATAAATTGATATTTTTATACAAATAATATTTAAGATAAAAATACAACAAAAAAATCAACAAGAATTCACAGCATGTGTATTTTTCATATGTGATTAAAGTTTATTCACACGTGAATAAAGAAATATACAATTTAATCACATATGAATACTACACATGAAAAGTGTTTATATAAAAAAATTAAAAACTATGTGTGTGTGTATATATATATATATATATATATATATATATATATATATATATATATATATGTGTGTGTGTGTGTGTGTGTGTGTGTGTGTATGTGTGTGTGTGTGTGTGGACATGAATACGCATTTTTTGCTAATCATTCTTGGGTGTCAACAAAATAAGTTTAAAATAAATGGATAAAACTGAAAAAAAAAATATTATTTTCATCAGTTTTTATCCAAAAAATAAAAAATGGCATTTTTAGAAAATTCAGTGTAATATTCTCATTGAATATTACTCATATATGTAATATTCTATTTGAATATTACACTACAAAAAATTTAAAAGATTTCATAAAATTCTACCTATATATTACATGTTTAAAAGTATATGTCATGAACAATATTCTATCAGAACAATGTACTACCGTGACGTTGATCTAATACTTTTTTTATCTTTTTATTTTTTGTTGGATAAAAGGTGATGAAATTTTTTAAAACATATTTTTTCGTTATTCTAACTTCTTTTAACTTTTGATCTTCAATATAAGTGGTCAGGATTGCATCTACATGTCTTACAAATTTTTCTTGACCTAAAATACACACACACACACACACACACACACACACATATATATATATATATATATATATATATATATATATATATATATATATATATATATATATATATATGTGTGTGTGTGTGTGTGTGTGTGTGTGTGTGTGTGAGTGTGTGAGTTCATTTGAGAAAACAAAATTTCGTGAGAACCATGAGTACAATTCTTAACCACACATTTTGTAAAATGCATCAAAAAAGAGTTGGTGAAATTTTTGTAATTATGCAAAAAAAAATTAAAACAAACACGGTAGCATTTTCGTAATTATATCAACATGTATATGTATTGATGCGTTCAAAAAAAATTAGTTTTTTTATATCACCACAATTATTATTTAATAGAGCATAAAAGAGTATAAATGTTATATTATTTACCTATTTTGAATAAAATAAAGTGGATGTGCATCAATGCATATGTATTCACTAAAGCATTCATAAAAGAATTTAATTTTTATCAGCATATTTATCATTTAAAAAGCATTAAAGTGTAAAAATGTCAATACATATCAATACATCAATGTATTCAAATGCATGGCTTGATGATGTCAACACTAATAGAAATGAAAATATGATAACATTAGCGACAAGTTTCTGCTAAAGTAATCCCACAGCTCAGAAGTAGACTAAATTCCTACACGACATAAAATGATCTGATTAAAAAAGTTACAACGAAGCTGCTTGTGGTGTTTTAGGTCATTCAGGGTCGTTTAGGGCATCAAAAATGCATTTTTCTGTTTTTCCCATTGACGACAACTTTTTTTTTTGTTTTGATTTAGATAAATGTTTAGGAATCTTATACTGTATGATTTCAGAGTGTCAAGCTCATAGTATCTGTTAAAATTTCTTAAAAGTTTGGAGATTTCTAGGGTTTTTTTAACTTTTTTTCATTATACTCTATTTACGAAAAATACATATTGTGAATGTGGATCGTTGTTTTTTTAACGGGAAACTAAAAAACTTGAAATCGTAGAACCGATAACCAGACCGGATAACCTTATTCCGACTGCAGTTCCGGTTTGCTTTTACAGTTAAAAATCTTGTCCCTACACCACACCACTAAAAATGAGTTTTCAAGAAGTCACTCCTTCTAACTTTTTGAAACTCCTTGTAACTTTTTGAGATAAAAAGATTATACTACCTTTAACGACCCTAAAACTCTCGTTTTCCTTCCCTTGTCTTGTCTGTTTCCATCCAATTTTGGTCATTTTACAATTATGAATATTTCTGTCAAACACTAAAAAAATACTTTTAATTTATAGTGTTTTTCACTATATAAACTAATACAAACATCTTTTTTACAAAATCTCATTTTACCAAGCTTTGAAGTAAAAAAAACACATTTAGGATATCTGGTGTAATCTCCCCATCTCTCGATTTTGTTAAAGACGCTAAGTTCGCAGGGTTTGTGGGATGGCACGATCTCCAATTAGCGACGCTAACATAATGTTAGCGACGCTAACTATGTTGTTTGGTCCAAAACCCTAGATTTTGATCTATGGGTTATATATATAAAGGTATTAAACCCTAGGGTAGCCGTCATTCTTCATGTTTCAACCCCCAAGAACGTCTTTTTCTCTCTCTAGCCTCTTTGGAATGGTTTTTGGCTCATTTTGGTCCTTTTTTAGAAGGTTTCTTGAACAAGAAGAAGTGGTGTGATGTTGCATGGTGGTGATTGAAGTGGTTCTTCAAGTTTGAATCATAAGATCTGCATATTTTGGACCTTTGTGAGTATAAAGCTTATCCCTTTCGTGTTTATATGGTTGTACTTATTTTTATGATGTGGGAAACTGCAGGAATTGTTCCTTTCTTATGTTGTCCTTGGTTGGGGAGGATAAAGTTCTGAACTTTATGTCTCTATGACCTCTTTTAGTGGCAATAAGTCAGATTAGAAGGTGAGCCAAGCCCTCTTTGGTTGTTTTGGTTAGTTTTAAGCTTTTAGGACTTAGGTTTTGAGTTTTGGGCATGTTTGCTCATAAATATGGCAACTTTATGGGTCAATTGTCGTTTTGGGTGAATTTTGGAAGGACTTGACCGCTGGCTGAATGGATTAAGTGCTTAATGGAGTTTTGAGAAATTTCCTAGATAGAGACGCTATCTTTATCTAGCATTGACTTTAACCGTTGACTTTTTGACCAATTTGACTTTTGGTCAAACTTGAGAGTTCGGGGTACCTGTCTTGAGGGTTTATCATGTTTGGGGTTTAAGAAGTTCTAAGTGAAGTTTATCCTTTTTAGGAGATTCGTGTTGTCGGCATCTGATGACACTCGCGTAGAGTGTTGTCTAGCTTGCGGTTGCGGATCAAGTGAGTCTCCTTAGTATACTATGGGTGAAGTTGCATACGCAGGTAACCTTAATTACTTTGTGTATTAATGCGTGTTAGCTGGGCGTGCCTTACGTTATTTGACTGTATGGTTGGTAATAGGAACCCGAGGGGTTAGGTTGTATGCTTAGACTTTTGTGCTTGCATGTGATAGTCGTTGGATTCGTTATGGCGACTGAAGAATGATTGGTCGATCTGAGGGTTGTTGCATGATAAAGGACGATGCATGACTGGTCGTACCTGCGCACCTGAAGATCAAAGAACGAGTTGATAACTCTGAGAGATGTTGCATGATAAAGGACGATGCATGACTGGTCGTATGTGGGTACTCGAGGATGTTTAATGACGAAAGGATGATGCATGACCGGTCGTTCATGTATGTCATATCTGACTTATGTGTCTAAATGGAATGGATCGTGTGGTATTTTAGGAAACTCACTAAGATTTGTGCTCACTCTTTCACCCTAACTGTTTTTCAAGTGTTTGCTAGTTTGGGCTTAAAGCACGGCGTGACTGTATCGCATCTATGGTTTTGGCATTCAAGTCTTCCGCTGGATAATTATTGTAAACGTTTTTATAAACACGATTTTATACGTTTTAAATATCAAGTTTTAATGAGATAGTTTCTATTTTACATTACGTTTTATGTATTTGACCCATTTTTAAAACGAAAACTTTATTACGTAATTTGGAACTTTACAATTTCAAATACTTATCACTAGCGTCAGTTGTTATACTGAGTCTTAAATACCTATGTACAACCGTAAATTTTTATTAACAGCTAAAACTCATTTTACCTCTAGCATCTGGTTTTTGCTTAAAAAATCATAGTGCGCCTCTAAAGCATTGCTAATGGGTAAAAATAAGTCTTTATTTATATGAAAATGACGACTGAAAGCTTTGGCATCATAAAGACAATTATCAGCAAAGTAGTTATGTATCAAAAAGTCATGCGCAGGTTGCCGATCTCAGTTGACTGTAACATTTGTGGACTCTTGATCGGCAAGGTTTTTCAACAACATTAAAGAGAATGAGAATAGTGTGTGAAAGTATGAGAACAAAATGGTATTTGTATAGGTGAAGGCCCGAAGGTATAATGTTTAAAAAAGAAATTAAGGTGTTGTTTGTTTTTGAAGAGGTAAAACCTCTGCAGTCTGCGGACCACATCTGCAGAAGAAGAGGTGGACCAAACATCTACGGTCTGCAAGAAAAAGATTGTTTGTTTTTGAAAGTCTGCAATTTGCTAAAATAAACTAAAATTTAAATAAACTGATTTTTTAATTTAAAACACTTTTCCAATAATTCTAATTTTACAACACTTGAATTAAACCATGGTTTGTCCATACACATTTTTAAAGAACCTTTTCTTAACTGAGTTAAGATATAACATATACCTATCCCTTTGTGTTTTAAGTTTTTATATTCAATTATATTTAGATAGAAGTTGGAATTTTAAGATGGAGAGCTTGATTTACAAAATCCAAAGAAGGTTGACTTTTTTTTCTGCTATCAACTTGATTTTGATTATCATCTTCGGTGTGAAGTCTTTTTTGATGGAGTAAAGGAACATAAGTATTGCCTGTATATTCTTTAGATTTCTCATCTTCAATTGAAGACATTATATTGTCATCTGACTATTTTGACATTTTCAACATGGATTTCCCTACAGTTGATATCTAAATTCCTTGAATATAAAGGAGAAACCTCATTTTATATATAGAGAAAATAAACACACAATCATCACTCAATGAATTGAAATTTGAGGAATCATGATTCATCTAGCTATCAGAGAGAAATTAATTAGAAATATATTCTCTTGAATTTGTAGCAGATAGCATATGAATTCGTATCTCAAAGACTAATTTGAATCCAACTGATACACCAATTTTATCTTCATTATTCGCCTACGATTCCTAATATGACGAGTTAATTACAAACCGAACAAACAGATGAAGCTCAATAGGCTAACAAGTTATACTATTATGAAACTCAAATTGAAACAAATGATGTAAACTCGTGTCAATTTTTGAGTCACCCAAACTGTTTAAAAGAAAGGCACCTAGAAGTCGGCAGCGATGGAATGAAGTTGCGCTACCCTGGAAAATGACAGCGGTTGGTGGCACTACACTGGAGTTCGACCGTCGGAGCCGGCGCTGCGTTGGAGGAGGTTGTCGGCAGGTCTGGAAGGAAGTGGAGCAACAAATGCGTGAAGGAGGAGGGAAAAGTTCGCTGTAGGGCAGACGAGAAAAAAAAAAGAACGTGTTTTTTTTAGATTTTGGTCCGCAGAGTTTAGAAGTGGTATATCCAAGTCTTCTTCCAGAAGAGGGCGTGCAGACGTTTTTAGGTCAGCCGACTTCTAAAAAACAAACGATCTGCAAGAAAAATGTTTGTCCGCCTACAGACAAAAATGGTTAAAAATGTCTTCTAAATAAACAAACAGCCCTAAGTGGTTTAAAAAAGATAATGTCTTGAGAATTAGAAGGTACACTTCCCGAGGCACTTTGGGAGTTCGTAGTTCTTAAGGTAATATAAAGAGTCTTGCCATATTCGGTTACAGGGAGACTATTAACAAGTTAAATTGTGGTATTAGCGGTTGAATTAGTGATTGCATGGCAGAATTCAAGGTTATCGGAGTGATCGGTGCTGGCCAAATGGGCTCCGGGATAGCTCAATTAGCGGCGGTTGCCGGTGCCGATGTACGACTCCTCGACAAAGATGCCCAAGCTCTTCTCAGTGCTAAGAAGTCTATCTCCGACTCAGTTCAACGTTTTGTCTCCAAAGGTCAACTCCCCAAGGTCTCGTATCTCTGCGCCGTCTTCTAAGCTTCGTAATATTTTTAGCTATGTTATCCTACCTAATACCCCCAATTTGTTCATAATTCAGCGATTCGGTCAATAATAACATCGTTAGGGTTCGTCATAGTCTTTCGCATTTGTTGGCTCGATGATTATCTATGCATATGATAGCACTCTTTTTGTTTAGATTTTCAAAATTCTGCCATGGACTTCATAACAATCATAACTAGGGTTCTGTGTTACGATCGCACATAGCGAATTTTAGAATATCGAATTTCTTGGCACAATAGCTCTCTAAATTTGATAGCCATCCCTTAGGAGAATCAATCATATTTCAAATTTAGATATGAATCATATGATCTCACATTGACCTAAAAAAGTATATGCAAAATCTACCTGACAGGACGCAGGGACTGATGCTGTAGCTCGTGTGAAATACACTTCGAACCTAGAAGATCTTCAATTTGCAGATATTGTAATCGAAGCCATTGTCGAATCTGAGGACGTGAAGAAGAAACTATTTGCAGAACTAGATAAGATTGTTAAAGGATCTGCCATTTTAGCATCAAATACAAGCTCTATCTCCATTACTCGTTTAGCAGCTGCAACAAAACGACCACACCAGGTCTCTTTTAGCATACGAATGATGATTTCGTGCACGAATCTCCATTTTTATACTTCATAATTTTCAGGTTATTGGCATGCATTTCATGAACCCTCCTCCTATCATGAAACTTGTTGAGATTATCCGCGGTGCACAAACATCAGACGAGACCTTCAACGCAACAAAAACTTTGGCGGAGAGGTCTTTCCTCTTTACTGTTTAATGTTTAGGTCAAAATACAAATTTCCAATTTTAACCTTGTAATGTTTAACAATTACAGATTCGGCAAGACTGTTGTTTGCTCACAGGATTATGCCGGCTTCATAGTGAACCGGATCCTAATGCCGATGATAAACGAAGCCTTTTACACACTCTACACTGGTGTAGCAACAAAAGAAGACATCGATGCAGGAATGAAACTAGGAACCAATCAACCAATGGGACCTTTACAGCTGGCAGACTTCATTGGGCTTGATGTATGCTTATCAATTCTCAAAGTTCTTCACAATGGACTTGGGGACACTAAATACACACCCTGCCCCCTTCTTGTACAGTTAGTTGATGCAGGTCGGTTAGGTAAAAAACGAGGCATCGGTGTTTATAACTACAGTAAATTACCTAAACAGTCCTCCAAACTGTAATCCATTTACGAGAATACCCTTTTGTGTAACACTCTAGTACTGTTTCTTTCACTATTGTAAGCAATAAAAGTTATTATTTTAAGAATGATAGGCTTTTTAGGATATGATATATGACCCTACAAGGTGAGAAACAGGCTGTGAATTAATGGGTGGTGGTCCCTACTTATGAGCGTGAAAGTGACTGAATAGGAATCCTATCATTGCGTTTGTATATAATTGTAGTGATAAAAACAGATCTGAATTGTGGAATTAAAGTAGAGATGAAGTTTCTGTTTCAGTGTCCTTGTTGTTCTTGCTTTTGTTTTGTGAAGCCGAAAAAGGGGAAACCTAAAGAGGTGAAAGAAAGTAAACCAGAGAAAGAAAGTAAACCTAAGGAGAAAGAAAGCAAGGATGAAAAGAAGACGGAGTGAAGTGCATTTTTCTTGAAATGTAGTAATCGGTATGTTGTAATGTTAAATAAGTGTTGAATTTTCTTATGGGTGGGTAGATTATATGTGTTTTATTGGCGTAGGGTCTGGTTTCAATTAACGGGGTCCTGGATGAAGTGTTTATAGGACATGATGTCATGATCTATCTTTGGGTTCAAGTTTATGTTATGAATTTTCAAGGTTTTGTCTTGTGTTCATGATTAGGTTCTGGATTTAAAGAGAATTCAATGATTATAATTTGATGGGTACTTTGCATTGAGAATATGTTTTCGACGTTATTCTTTGTTACCTATTTCTATCAGGATAGAATGTAGTCTAAGAAACGAGGTTTTCTCCCTTCTACCTTTTTTGATTGTTGGGAGTGTGTGGCAAATTCAGCAAGTGCGCACTATTCAGACAACACTTTTCATTTATTGCACAATCTTTCGTTATCTGCGACATATCGGGGTTTTTGTCAATATTGCAGATTTTCTTGGACAGAGAAATTTTTTTGTTTAAAGTGCTTTTTGACTTTAGAATTTATGATTTTAAGATTTCAAATAAATCCTTTTATTAAAACTTAATCCAAGCATTGTAAAACTAAATAAGTTCATAGAAATTATGTACATAATTCAATTTTCCTCATTCAAAACTGTTCATTCCAACACCCTACGATTCTTATTTTATTTTTGACAATTAAACTGATCGAGATGTAGATCATCAGTACGTCAAAATCAATTTTGCGATTCACAGATATCATGCAAAAAAAAAAAACATTTGTACGCCAATTTGGTTGCCCAAAAACACACGAACACCATTTTCCGGACGTTCGGAAAACATAAAACAAAAACACTGCTAAACAAGACACGACAAGTGGCAATCCCAACTCATTTGTATATACCAATATACATCAATAACAAGAAAAATAGATCAAATAGTCTACAGAAAATCAGAAAATATGTTTCTCTCATTTGCTCACGAGGTGGAAGCAACAAACTCCTTTTTGTGACACACGACTAAAGCGATCTTGCGACTGCCTTAAATTCAGTTAAACAAGAGTGCAATATCTTCTGACGTTTCTTAAGAGACTCCCTTTCATTCTCAAGTATATCAATCGCTCCCGGTGCAACAAACATATCCATAAACTTCTCATCATTCACAGCAAATAACTCAAGTCCCAATGCCACCATAAGCCGTTCACGACTAACCAAAAAAAAAAAGACACATCATCAAACAATTTCACTAAAAAAGTTGAAAACTAAAATTAGTAAAACATACCACGGGGTTAAAAACCCTGAATTCAACGCTGACGTCACACTCCGTTCCACTAGCACTTCACGTATCCGCGCAAAATGTTGTGCAGCCGAAGAACATATCTCATTATAAGTCGTACCACCGTTTTGACCTAATAAACTCCCCAACATTTTACCGTTACCGTTACCTTGTATCCTAGGATGCCGTTTCCTCCCGCCACCTTCCATAAAGTTACCGTTTTCCTTTTTGACAACGTAATTCCCGTCACGTGGTTGGTCAGGTGACGGCGTCTCCGGCACAGTCATAGAAGCTTCTCCCGCTTTCACAATCTTCCCCGGTGTTGTTTCCCGGTCGATATTTTCCGGCGGTATGTTTTCTTGGTCGGACAAATCAAGGCCCGTTGTCTGGTTTCTGTAAGTGAAATTTCCACTGAATAAGAGCTCGCTCTCGTAGCATACTTGAGAATACGGACTTGTAACGGAATCCAAATGATGCCTAACGAGTTGCTTGCATTGTTTCGAAAGTTCTTTTATAAAACAATTGTAAGATCGCCTTAAAGCAGCGTGAAAACCGACGTAACCTTCCATGTCACCACTTTTCTTTCCATCTGTCACAAACCGACAAGAATTTGTAACGTAACATGATAAAAAGAACAAGAAATAAATCGTAGAAAATAACTTACAATCGAAATGGCGGCGTTGGTTTTTTTCCATGGCAAGATCGAACAAATTTCGTAAGACAAAAGAGAGGCGTTCACAAGCGGTGTCTAGAAGCGGTGCAAGCCATGACCTGGCAGCCGCACGTGCGATCTCAGCGGCGGCTTCTGTAATCCCCTTTCCACCTCCTCTTCCCGCATGTGCGAGTATTATATTTGCGACTTTCTCCCTTGAAACGGGAGGACATTCAACTGAATAAGCGGCACAACGAAACTCATGCATCACTCTTTCAAAAGCCGCACCACCGTAAAGACGGAGGGTAGCATTTGGTGGCTTAATTTCCGATATTACCCCTGGCCAATTCCCCATTCCACTTTCTGATTTCTCCTCTTCCGTTGTTCTTCCCCATTGTTCAGGATCAGGGTCCGCTGCGCCGTCTATCAATTCCCCCTACAAAATATGGAAATGTCTCAATTAATTGAAAGTATACAAGAAAATACAAGTATAGAATAGCAATGTACTTTACCCTATCTACCAATATGGACAGTTTACTTTGTTCTTTACATATAATAGCAATGATTGGTATTGCACTTTATTTGTTACATAGTGCTGTTATTAGTAAAGAAATGTAAGTGTGTTGCTATTATGAGTAAAGATTTGTAAGTATGTTGCTATATTGAGTTGAATATTGGTAAAATGTTGAAGTAAGTTGTAATTATAGGTAAATAACTGAAAGTATACTGATACTGTGGGTAATAAATAAAGTATATAGTCTATATTGGTAGAAAAGAGTAAAGTATGTTGCTATTTCCTGCAATTTGCCCTAAATCCATACCACATGGTTGCAGATGGAGGATGCAAACATCATTGATGATCTTCTGAGGTGAGCAACATCAGAAGTTGCTTGAATCTTGGAATCCATGGTGGTTAATTGAGCAGTGACTTCACTACATCTTTGTTCAAGTAAAGCTAATGTTGCAGGTGTGGCTTCTTTGTATCTTTTTTGAAGCTCGGATTCTAAATAATCTCTAAGACAACCAAAACCAATTTGGGATTTGTATTTTTCTTCATCGTATCCACCTTTAACATTTTGTTGTAAATGGCGTATAACATCTGCATCCACTTGAGATATTTGCCTGCGAAATTCTTCATTTGAAACTGTGGTTCTTTCTTTTGGTAGGGCCACAAAAAATGGGTGTATGTTTTCTCCAAGGTAGCCACTTGCACTTAAGTACCTGTCCACCTCCCACTTGTCAGTAAATTCTTTAAGGCGGTTATCGAATTTAGAGACAACAATTAATGTTCTTCTGAAGGTTGGATCAATGTCACGAATGGCATCAAGCCATAAAGATGAACACCATTCCACGCTACTTTGTTGAAGGAATACAAGGATGCGATGAGGTGGACTAGCTAAAGTTTTCACCATTGAGAGGATTTCTTCTGGGGTGGTCTCTGGTTCACCCTTTTTAGCCTGTTGAATGCAGTTCAGATTGTTGTAATAGAAGAAGAGGGTGGATTTGAACTTTTTGTTAGAGATGAAAGAGTTTTGTGTGAAGTACCTTGAGAACAAATCCTGGAGTGTCGATGATGGTGAGATTAGGGCAATGGGCATATTCAGCTCTCATTACGATAGGTTTAGGAGAGACTGCAGTTTGTGTCTTCTTCAACAGAGCTTCTGTTCGTGATTTGATGGTTTCTGCAATTGCTGATGCTAAAACAATAGGACTGCCATATTCCTCGGAGTCCTCCTCCTGTTGTTACTGTCAACATTCAGTATCACCCATACACAAGAAGTGACAACTAAAGCTGTTGTTTGAAGGGGGGAAACAGTTTGATGAAAGTGTAGTCTATACATTCGTTACTGAACCCTAACCACGTATTCATTCTATGATCAATAAGTTTCAGAATCTGTAAACCCTAAATAAGCATTAATAAATTCAATCGTTTCAGAGTGTATGGTTAGGTAAAACAGGAACTGACCTGAAATCGGCACCTAGGATCCAGAGCAGTAGGATCATGGACCATCTGGAGTATGAGAGGCCTGCGGGTACCCATTTCGACCTCGCGTACATTGAATCGGAACCCAAGTAACGCTTCCAGAAGAGAGCTCTTGCCATCTGACTGTCCTCCGAGCGCTACAATCTCGGGAATCGGAAGCTTTTCACCAAATGCGACGGCGGCAGACTGAAGGCGGTTATAGGCTTCGAATCGGGACTTAGAGGAAGACGAAGACGATGAGATGGTGGTATGGTGGTGCTGTTTTCTAGAAGACGAAGAAACCTTATCGTTCATTGGTGTTTTACTAGGTGTTTTCAAGAAGTTGTCGGAGGACGCCATTGCAGATAGAGCAAATTAGGGAGAAAGGAGGGAGGATTCAATTTGAAATTTTGAATCTGGGAGATGAAACCCGCTGACCGTTTTTACGTTTAACATATTTGGGTTTCCTTCGGTGTTCGGAGTTTGGACCCCAAAAAGAATTTAAAAAATCACCTTTGTTTTATTTAGGATGTCTCGCACGCAACTTTTGAAAAAAATTTGAAGTTTTTTTTTTTTTTAAATTGTTTATATTCTTATAAACATCTATTTATATATTATTATAAAATTTTAAATTACATATATGTTTTTACAAATCCTAAAAATTCACATAATACTTATATATTTAATTTAATAATAATAATCTTTCAAAATATAAAAAACTCTCTTTAAATTGATTTTTAATGATTAAAAAACTAAATAAAATAAAAAATGACTGCATTATACTTTTTTCCAAAGATCAGACATATCGAACATATCGATACTGGTTTGAAACTGCCATTGATCCAAAGTAACGTATCAAATCCAAGATTTGTACACTGATAATTCATTGAACAGAGGGCGATCACTTTGGTATATCGTCAGGCCCGACCCTCACATTTTGAGGCCGTGTGCGAAAACCAAAATGAGGCCTATAACTTTTTTTGTAAAATAATATTAAGTAAATTCTCCACCATTAAATTTAAAACTCAAATACACCTCGCAAATTCATTAGTAATAAATTGAACCTATTATAGGTAACTTTCTAAAATAAGATAAACAACTAATACATTATTATTTTCTTAACATCGGCATTATATCATTTTTAGAATAAAACAAATCTATTACACTTTCATAGTCAATATTATCAAAAAATTCATTCTCAATCGAAATTAAAGTCAAAGCGAATAATTTCTCTTGAGACATGGTAGATCACAAAATAAGATTTTAGAAGTTTCCGTTTTAAAAAGTTTTTCTTCGCTGATGCAACTGTAATAGGAACAATCGACAATATTCTATATGTTAGAGAAGAAATTAGATAAGTGTTTATATTTTTTTTAAGAAATTTAGTATTTTGTCAATTGTATTATGTTCAATTGGCGATTTTTTGTAACAATTCAAGTTCTTTGAAAAAATCATCACAATCGATGTATGAGATATCGCCATTTTGTAACATATTTTCAAGATTTTTACAGCTTCCTTTCAGTTCATCTGTATTCAGCGACTTCAACTTTTTAGTTGTGCATAAGAAACCAAACATGTCTTCGTACTATTTGTATTGCTCAAACCTTCTATCTAATAAACCAATGGTTTGATCAACTAACTACGAAAAACACTAGGTCCTAAATGATTATTGAGCTAAAAATTAATGTGTTGGTTTGGATGTCTCAAAGCCACTCACGTCAAAATATCTTTTTTTCTAAAAATTATTTTTTGCAACATACATCAGATCAATTCTTAAATCGAAACTTAAGCTCTGTCATAACTTAAAGCCTTTTCAAACTCATGCTCTTGATATTCTTTTAAAAACTCAATAAATGCTTTCACACTACTCATTAAATCATCAATACACATGGTTTCATATTGTATTTGTATGCTAAGGTATATACTTTAAACAATATATACACCATATAACCATACCATTTATAAAGTCAAAACAACAAAGTTCATACTCTGCTAGACAAGTAACTTCACTTTAGATGTTTATATTTGTCTCTTAATCGACAAGTTTATGCAGAACTTCTACTATTTTCGGAGTTTGAGTCACTATTGCTTTCACACTTTCGCTCCTATTTTGCTAGAAATTATTATTAGAAACAAAATTTGTATTTTTATTATATGTAGATCCGTTCTTTAAGTTGCTGATAAACCCTGACAGGTTTAAGATTTTGAATTTTGTTTTTCAGTTGTTTCTTTATAAATAATGACTTAAAAAGTTAAATATTGCAACCAATGGTTATATTTTGTATGTTAAGACTACTTTTCTATAATTAAAAAACACGTAAAATATATATTTTCTGAAAAATCATATATCATAACTATAAATATTCCCTAAATTTTGAGGTCCCTTACAAACGGAGGCCTCGTGTGACCGCACCACCGACACACCCCCAGGGCCACCACTGTATATCGTACGAGTCGATTATGGAAATATTGAATAGAGGTATTTTTCATAATTTAGTTATAATGTAATTTAAAAATAGTTTTTAAATTGTTAAAAAATTAATTATCATTTAATTAATCTTTTTAGGTAATTTAGATACTTAATTAATCTTTTTAGGTAATTATCATTTAATTAATCTTTTTAGGTATATCTGTGAGTTTCTATAGTTTGTAATGATATATATGGAATTTAAAATTGTATAAGGATATATACGTAATTTAGATATTTATAAAGATATAAACGAAATTCTCCCTAAAAAAACTCAAAATAAAATAAAAGTTTCGTTAAGTAGAATTTCTTATTGTATACAAAAAGCTCTTAACCCAGAAGCAAATTGAGCTTTTAGCTCTTTAAACATTTTATCTTTTGATTTTTATGTTATTTTACATTGTTAAAATAACAATAACATTTGTCGAACACTTATGCACAAATAGACGTTGCAACTACAGGTTACAAGGTTCCAGCTAGTTTTGTCAAACATATTTTTAGTCCTTCATTTGAATACACATTTTATTTTACTTTTTCATAAGATTCAAAAGCTACTGTTTGTAAATCTTTTTACATATCAGTCACTAATAACCTACAAAATCTTGTTATCTAGTTATAACTACGAATACGATACTAAAAATATACAATAACTTGAAGATTAAATTGTTTTGGAAAACAAAAAAGACAAAAGAGAGTGTTGATTACGACGATAACGGTCGGAGACGGAGCATGATGTGGTCGCACTCATAAGTTGGTGCAAGTCCTTGACTCATACGTTTTATTTTATGTTTCGGTGATGATGAATGGAAACCTAATATGTTTTGTGATCGAACCAATTATTTGTGAATTTATAAGATAAGGAGCTACTTTAATCTTTGTTAATCAGTGACCATTAAGATACATTTATTCAAGTGATCAACTCAATTTGAGCTTTAGCGGTAAAATATGTATTTATCTCGGGAAACATGCCAATATAGAAGTGTTTCGAAGACTCAATTGAATATTCACGCCTGAGAGATTTAGGTTGTCTTTGGTAGAATCTTAATTTTTAAGATCTGAAATTTAATATACTGTTTGATTGTAACATCTTAATTGTTGTGCTGAAAGATAAAATGACTATTTTACCCTTCGGCAAATTACACAAACATCAAATTTCAGATTGTAACATATTTCATTTCACAAACACCATATCTGATTTCAAGTTCCGATTTCATGAAAAAAACATCAAATTTCAGATTGTAACATGACATTATCATTTTCTGATTTCATGTTTCACAAGTTTCACATTTCAGATTATAACATGACATTAACATCATATTCTGATTTCCTAATAGAAACATCACACCTATCGTAGGGCAAAATTATACAAGAAATCCAAACTCATTCGTAAAAGCTGATTTAAAAAAACGATTCTTTAGGGCAAAATCATACGAGAAATCCAACAGCAGCAACACCTATAGTAAGGAAGGAGACAGAACCGGCGAGAGCAGTAGCAGAAAAGCAGCAGGGGCAGGGTCGTCGTCGGCCATAAGAGAGCTGCCGCAAGTGGAAGACGGCAAGGAGTAAACGATTCTGAAGAATCGCGCTGCAGGTGGAAGCCGGTGGAGGATTAAACGATTTTGGGTTCACCGGCCATTGAAGAGTCGTCGTCGGCAGAGGAGCAGTGGCTACGAAGTGGTGGAAGGCAACTGTGAATTGGTGGTTAGCGGACGTAGATGGAACACGCAGAAGAGAAAAGAGAAGGCAGGCGTTTTTTTTTTTTGGGTTAGGGCAAAGAAGGAAACGCATGCTCTTATTTTTATTCACATACGTCTTTATCTCTTAATTTTTAAGAGGATATTAACAAATTAAGAGGCAATAAATAAGACGCTACCAAACACACTTAATTTTTTCAGTTAAGAGTTGCCTCTTAAATTTTCAATTAAGTGAAAAACAAACGAACCCTTATACAATGTTTTTTATGAACTTATGTACCTTGGTTAGATAATTCTCCATTTAATATTAATTTTGACAAATACAATACGTCTGACTATTAAGACTATTAAGATACATTTATTCAAGTGATCACCTCAATTTGAGCTTTACTGGTCAAAAACTTTTTATCTCGGGAAACATATCAATGTAGAAGTGGCGCGAAGACTCGATTGAATATTCAAGCCCAATGGATTTATATTATGTTTTAATTATAAATTTATGTACATTGGTTGGGTAATTTCCAATTAAATTCAATTTTGACAAATACAAGATGTTAGACTTAGTAAAATATGTTTTAATAAAAATATAATTTTTTTTAAATAGAAACAGAGCATGGTTTATGTATAAATATGCTTTTAAAATGTTTTTTAAAAGTTTTCTTACATAAAAACATATGAGGTGCATAAAAAATACCAATGGCTAAAGGAACAATGCACTTGATTTGCGTTTGCCTATTTTCCCGAGTTGAGTCAATCTTAACCTTCTAAGTTTAATCAATCGCTTGGCCGAGTTGGTATAAATGGGCATATCAGTGTGATTTTACTACTTTTGCAACCTAAATACTCTCATTTTGCTCCCTAAGTTTGGACTCGTGTTCTCGATAGAAACTAAACTTAAATATCTTGACTAATACTTATAAAATCCTCTCTTACATCTTACATTGGTCTTAAATTGAGTGACTTGGTTCACCATCCTTCAAATGTAAAGGTAATTGCAATACATTGTGAACAAAACATAGATCAACACTCTTGTGTCAAATAAGTGTTGAGAATGATTTGGATATATCATTGTACATGATGTTTTAAGTTCCACCTTTAAGGAACTAGTTATTAGTATATTAAACCCAATAGTCGGTATGGATATATAGAAGAGATTCAGTAGAGTGGGGTCGTATGTTGAGTTTATTGGAGCAGAAAATGTTCCATAGTGATTAGTGATAGCTAGGTTACAACATATTCGTTGTGTAAAGTAAGATTCTTTTCTCACATATAAATACATATAGAAATTAGTCATTTAGTTAATGGTGGAGTATTTGTCTCTCTAGAGAGCTCTCATCAAATGTAGTCATTTATGTAGAGAGAATTGGTTTGGATATCTCTTTCATGTCATTGTTCTTCATTGTATTATGTTGTATACTTTTTCTATCTATGAATCTATCATTTGACTCGTATTTGTTCATTTAATTATAACGTCTATCTCGATTTTGATAAATATGAGTTCTAGGTTTTCATCAGAGCTATTGGAAGCACTTTTGTTAATTTAATTTATAATGTCTATCTCAATTTTGAAATATCTTCATATAATAACATTTAGGGAGTACATTGCAATAATCATAATGTGGATGAACATATCCAAGTAGTAAAGATTGTTTCAGTTATAAGTACAAAACTTTGAGAAATTTTAAAATTGGTTCAAGGTGTAGGAATCTAAGTTATGATGCATATAAATGCAGCATCACACTAAAGAAAGCTTTAACCTCATACCACATAGGACGGTATATAAGGATATTTTGGATTTTCAGCCATCAAGTCCACCTGTAAGGTCCATGTTCAGGTATCGATTACCTCTTTATACTTAATTTTTTTAATTAAGGATTGTGAAAAGAAGGAGATAGCGATGCTAATTTGAGTACAGCGGTGCTATCTTCGGCAGGGATCACGTCGCTAAGACTTTCCCATCGCAATGCTAAGAGGGTACATAAGTGGCCATGCACGATCTATGGATAGCGACGCTATCTGTAGATAGTGGCGCTATCCGTCGCAAACACCTAAGAAATCCTAAATTTCGTATTTGGGCCACATAAAAACTAATAAACCCTTGGAAGGTTGTCATTTCTCACTCCCAACCTTAAAGAAAACCCTAAAACACTCTTCTAAGCCTCCTTTGGTGTTCTTGCTTCATTCTTGGAATTTTGAAAGATTTTGGAAGAAGAGGAAGAATGGAAGGTGCTATAGAAGGTCATTCTTGGAAGGAATCAACTCCTCTGGTGTTTCTAGACCATTGTAAGTGTCCATACCATTGTCTCTATAAGTTCCCTTGCTAGAAATAGAGTTATGAGACCATTTTAGTTCCTAAAAGGCAATTATGGTTCCATTTGATGGAATGGGGAGGTATTTGGGGGCTAGAGGTTGGATCTTTTCTCTTCTTTGCTTTTGAATCCTACTAAGAACCCTACCGTATCCTTGAAGTCATTGTTGGAGAGGTTTAAGCTTACTTCTCACCATTTTTGGAGCTAGGTCTTGACCATGACCTTGCATGGCTATGATTGGTTGGTAAAGTTTACATTTTTAAAAGTCTAGGGTTTTTTTTTGTGACAATTATGGAGAGTTATAGACCCTGAGTTAATGTATTAAGAACTTTGGAAAGATAATAGCTGAACACCAGAGATATCGTCAGTATCTCCAGATAGCGAAGTTGACTTTCCAACTTAGCGTTGTTGACTTTCCAACTTAGCGACGCTATCTCTGTAGATAGCGGCGCTAAGTGATGTTTGACTTTGACTTTTGGACAGCTTGAATTTTGATTTAAACCTAAGGAAATAATGGGTTTTGGTCCTAGGAAGGTGTAACATCCGTGTTTTGGGCCTAGGAGTTTTCGGCTTAAACCGACGAATAAAATCTATTTTGCAAATAAAGAAAATAAATGAGTAACTAAATTTAACAATTTGTTATATGTTATATTGTGAATAAATGAGTCAAATATAGTTTTAAAATCAATTTGTAACCAAATGTGAGAAATATTGTCATAAGGACTAAAAGTGTCAATTTGGCCAAACTTACCCTAAGTAGAGTTAACTAGTCATGGATTTGGAAAATTAGGAGATATTATGAAGGAATTGATGTGGAGTTTAAATTAGGTCAAATAATTCCTTGAATTAATATTAAGGACCTAAATTGTGAAGAATTTTAGTGTAAGGGACTATTTGTGTCAAATTGGGAAACTAAGGGTTAGTGTGACTTAGTCAATGACTCAAGTGAAAGAAATAATTGTATTTGGGGCACATGTGCGAATATGGAGACTTCTTATGAGAATAATGGACTTTTGGGGTGTTGGGTGAAAAAGGATCAAACTACAGGGACTATTATTGCCAATTGTGAAAAATACCAAGTTTTTGATGGGGGTTTCACCCATTTCAGCCAAAACGTGATTTGAGAGACAGGAGGAGAAGAGATGGCGATTTTCTAAGAGTTCTTGAGAGATTTGATCTTGGATTTGATGATTCTTGCAAACCTTGAAGTGTCCTAGCAATCTAAGGTATAAACCCTTCATCTTCTAGCTTTGAATTCGAGTTAGGGTTTGAGGTTTTGGCCCAATTCGAGATTTATGGTGGGATGAGGTTATTCCTATGACTCCCCAATGTTTATTTGATGTTTCTAAGTTGATTGGAGTCTACATTCAATCCATGGATGCTCTAGATTCAATTGCTTGATTTGTTTGGGTGTTATGAACCCTAGAATTTGGGGATTTGTTGGATAATTGAGGAATCTAGAAATTGATGGATGTTTATGGTGTATTTGGATGAGGGGATTCATTTCTAATGATTCCCTAAGGATTCCAACCTTTGATTTGTAGTCTTAAACCTTGAATCACTAGGAAATGAGAATTTGGTGTTGAAATGGGTTTTATTCAAGTATATGAAGAATGGATCTTTTGTTTAATGGATGAATGAGTTTAATGTATCAATTTGGATGTATAAGTGGAGTGAGGATCATTTCCTAGTGATTCCATGGAATGGAAGAAGGAATCTCCACTTGTAATCATCAATTGTAAGAATGGAATTGGGTATTCCATGGTTTAAGCTTGTAGAGTGAAGTTATGATCATGGAATGTAATTGATTCATTTGAAATGGTTTTGAATAGTTTAATTGAGTCTAATTATGTGTATTTTAGGAAGGAATAATGTACTTTTGATGTCCATGAGTTTTGGGAAGAATCGGAACTTGAATCGGGTCAAAAATGAGTGAAAAGGACCAAAAATCGGAGCTACAGCAGGCTGTACACGACCCGTGCAGGGCCACACGACCCGTGCAGGGCCACACGACCCGTGTGGGGGGTCTGGAGGCCACGGGTTGGGTTTCCTGCATTGCTACACGACCCGTGTAGGGCTACACGCCCCGTGTAGCCTGGGTTGGCCAGAAATGTCAGTTTTTGGGTTTTAAGCTTTACGGTTTGGACCTTGGATCCTTGTTTTAATGCCAATCTTTGGGGATGTTTTAAATAAGATTTTCTTTATATTAGAGGGTCAAGGACTTCATTTTGGATGATAGATGATTGTTCCTTCTTAGTTCTAAAGAAGTAATTAAAGTGTGACTTTTAGATGAATCGAGTATGATATCTTTCGTTCTTGTATTGTAGGAAGGGGATATGTTGTAGTGACTTGGAGATGAGACTAAGGACTTGAGCTAGCACTCAACTAAGATGATTTGATGGATGAGATGATGTCTAGGAGCGCCTCCAAATGCATCAAACCTTGAGTGGAGTTAGTGTTGACTCGTCAGTTGACCTTCGGTGAGTTTACCGGGAGTACGCATCCCTCTTTTAACTCTTGTGTGTGTTTTATTACATTTCCATGCATACCCTTATGTGCTAATTGTTGCATAAATTATATGTGTGCATGGCATCAAAAGAGTTATTTCAAAGATGTTTTACAATGAAGATATTGATGTAGTTTTGAAATATGTTTTGATCATTCCTCCATGCATTGCATATAGGAGGGGTGGACCATGTGAACCTTGTAACAAAGATGAGATGATTGTTCCGGATTTAGGGAAATCACGGGTTAATACCCAAACGAGTTGTTGTCCCGGATTTAGGGAAACCGTTCCCGACAATAGGGAACCGCATGAGGGACTTGCTAACCCTCATGGGGCTAGTGTGATGGCCACTAGTCCTAGTTTTGCCTATACGGGGATCGAGTGGCATGCTTCGTGCGTGTCATTCGTGAACTTAGGTAGGTGCCATTGAGGTGAGTTGGACTTTATGAGATGGACGTGGGTTTGGGATAGTTGCATCATGCATTACATTTGCATATCATAACTATCTATTTTAAGTAAATCCTTATGATGCTTTAAGTAACTTTTGAAGTGTGTTTAAAACTATTTTTGGGGGTTTGTCCCGAGTGTGGTAGTTCACTACTCACTCAAAATGGGTCAACCTCGGGTAAACTCACTAGGCATTTCCATTGCCTAACTTATTTTGATGTGTACTCAGGTTGAGGAGTTTAGATGACTTAGAAGAGCTGAAAGTTTAGAAGGCCACGGTTTGTGTGGTATCATTTAAATTGTGTAACAGTATTTGAATTGTTACAACCTCGCTATTTTATAAACTAAAATGTTTTATCTAAAATGGGACCAAACGTCGTTTTCCGCAACTTAAACCTAAATTATTTCTCATTAAACCCCATGTGTTTTAAAAATGATTTTGAAAGAAGATGACTTATTTGAAGACGTTGAGATTAAAGTTTTCATTAAAGGATGATTTTGGAACAACGATGATAAACCACGGGTTAAAATGATGTTTTATGAAAAGCCTTAAGCGAGGGTGTTTCAGAAGGGCCTGAATGAGTATGAACCTTATTTGATGCGATGTATTGAATTTGGGAAGCTCAGAAGGATTATTACCAGGACTTACTCAATTTCTGTAGTTGTTCATCATGTGAGTCTCCTCACCTTATTGATATAATGTGTACATATTTTGAATGATGAATGTTTAATTTTAGTACTAATAATTATCGATGAGATGTGATGACGGATCGGGATGAGCCTGAGAGTCGAACGGATCGGGGTAGGCCCGAGAGTCCATATATTATGCTGATAGCGAATGGAACGAGGTGAGCCCGTGAATCCTAGTCGGGGTGGATCGGGGTGAGCTTGAGAGCCGGGTTGTTCGGGGTGAGCCTGAGAGCCGGGTTGTTCGGGGTGAGCTCGTAGACCTTTTTACTTGTTAATGAAGTTTGATTGTATTGCGGTAATCTGGGGAACTTACTAAGCGTTGTACTTTTGGTTGTTACTTTAATTGTTGCAGGTACTTCGGGGACTGTTGGGAATGGATCGACTTGACTACATGACATCTACTCCTCCTCTAGTGCCTTGCTAGAGTGTCTTTTTTAATAAAATCGTCGCCGTTCTAAAAAAAACATGACATCTACTCTAGTCTTTAGTCTTCCGCTATTATCACTATTTTCTATGTTGAACCTTGTCCTTTGAATAAACTTAATGGCATGGATGATTTTAATTATAATTGAGACTTGATTTATAATTTTGTTAAGAAAAAAATGTGTTTTAACTTTTGGAACGTTACACCACTAGTAACATGTTATGTACTAAATCTAATATTCAATATGCCTAGAGCATCATTGATTTCATATTAAATCTAATACATGACACTAGATTACTGTGGTGAATCTTCTTAGTACTCGAGAAAAAATAAAGGTATATTCAGTTTACAGATACATGGATAGTATTTTGGGATTGATGATTAAAAACAGTTTGATAATCATAACAACGGAAACAAAGTCACAATTTTTAATTTTTAATCCCTAAAAACCATTGAACTAACTAGAACACAATTAGATCAACAAACACAATCATATGATGTTAAGAATACTACCTCAATATATATGTGGTCATTTGATACTGGAGACTAATTACCATATATATATATATATATATATATATATATATATATATATATATATATATATATATATATATATACTTTAGATTTATTCATTGTTTTTATGGCTACAACTTAGTATTCTTTCATATATTTCAAATGCCACTGGCCTTGTATTTTTCTGATTTTTTACTATCTTATATGAATATTACAAGGTTACAATTTCAAATTGTCTAGTGCTGATTAGCTTGATAGCCCTAAACAAATTGCAGTGTAAACCTCGTTTCAGGTTGAAACCAGGCTTTAAGGTATGCATATGAAATAAATTAGACACTCATTGTTTTCTAATGAAACTCGTCTCGCCCTCAAATGACTTTGATACGATTTACTATGAATTTTATAAAACACAACAAGTTGTCAGGTACAACTTTGATAGTACTGGACAATTCGTGCGATAATCATTTTTAAACTTAAGACTATGTTAATGGGTCTAAAAATGGATGAAACTAGACCCGCATATGCTTCCAACGCTTCTAGCTGTGGCCTCGTATGAGCTTTCTATGATTCTTTTCAAAAACACTGACAAAAAGCATGAAGTTTCAATCTTTATTCTAGTATCACATACACATCCTTATATGATTATATATATATATATATATATATATATATATATATATATATATATAATATACTCCTTAAACGTGTCTTTTTATGTCAAATTTTTTGATTTATTAAGTCTTGATGTATAAAGGACTTAAGAAGGTAATTTTATGAAATTTTTTAGATTAGGACATTTTGACCTCTGTTCATTGTTTTGGACATGCTTCATGAACTACATCTCCAAATGAGCTGATTCAAGTGTCCTTAGAAACTAGTCAAATTTTCCCACGACGTGTGTCTCTAGTAAAATTCTCTAATCCGTTCACCATTTTTCCATATGCTGTCTGCAAGAACACAATAGTTTGTTTTTCGAGTTTTGAATGTATCTTTTCTAAATTTTCATTATGTAGTTTGTTCATTTACTTGTTAAATTTACACATTGACTCTTTTATGTCATTTACATTTATTAAAACACATTATTGACTAGGGTTTCATGCAACACACCAAAATCTAGGGTTTTCTTATTACGGTTCGAGGGGAATCAATAAATTCACAGCTAGAAAAAGAAGGTTATGTTTAGTATACTTCTTCACGGTTTAGACAACAAGAAGACATTAAAATCTCGACCCACATGGATATTTTTCTGATCACAAACACAACTGTAACACACAATGGTGTTGTGGTGGTTTTCGGTGATGCTTAGAAGCCGAGAAGTAAGAAGAAACAAGAAAGAATCGTGAAGAAAGAAGGAAATACCTACCCTTTAACCACACGTGGATGAAACTAATGATCTTAAACCCTCGAGACTCAAAATTTTGGTCGCTACCACTGTACTTGTTGTCTTCTTCTCTCTCCCACCCTTTATGTGTTTTTTCTCTCTCGGTTGTCTCTCATGCATGAAGTATGTATGGTTGATTTACGGTTGTGGTTTGTCTGGCATGTATATGTTTAACGAGGATAAAAAGAGGTGAGGGGTAGCATGGGCTCTAGGAGTCGAGGACTACAAGAATGAGGAATCTCACTGCTAGTCTCGACCCAAGTAATCCCATGTACAAGTTTTTAAAAAATCTATCTTTGGTCCCTTAAGTTTTCCTTAAGGACAAATCAAACCCCATGCAACATATTTCTATTATCAAAGTTTATTAAAAGGTCAAACTTAGTCCCTCAAACATATTATAACCCCTTTCACATATTTAATCACTTTCTATCTTTTTTATTGTATTTCTTTTATTATTATTATTATTATTATTATTTCGATGCTGATTAGAGATGGTTGCTGAAAGTGGTGGTGTAACCGGAGATGGTAGTGGTGTTCACCGAAGAGAGGTTGGAGGGTGTGGTGGTATTTTTTTTGTTTTTTTTAAAGTGCCATAATAAAAAGAAAATTAAAAAAAAACATAATGAAAATGGGCAAAATTGTCATTCTCAATGTTAAAAAAATGTACCAAAACTGCTATAAATTTTTTATTTTGGACGAGTAGTGCCAGTCCAAAAACTTTTTGGATCAAAGTAATAATTTTTGACAAACCACAGGGACCAAATTTGCATTTAACTATTTTAATTTATATTAATTATAGTTTTTGTCTTTGTTTCTAATTTCAATAATTACATAGTTGGTCAATGTGGCTTTAAATTTCAATAATTATAGTTTTGGTCAATATAGTTTATAATTTGTATCCGTTACAATTTTGGTCAGTATAGAATTGGTCATTGTGTAATAGAGATATTGCACAAATGATCCCTATATAATAGCGACGTTACAAAAATAGTACTCGTGTAACATAAAATTAGAATAATTACAGATTTGGTCTAAATAGTTGTTAATTCGGATAACTACAAATTAAGTCCCTATAATTTTTTTTTGTATTCATTATAGTTTTTAATTTCAATAATTACAAACTTGGTCCTTATGGTTTTAAATTTCTATACTTACATTTTTGGTACTGTATTTTATAATTTGCATTAGTTGCAATTTTGGTCTTTATAATATAAAAATTGCCCCTATGTAATAATAATATTACATAAATGGTCAATGTGTAATAATTACATTACAAAAATAATATATGTGTAATAGAAATTACAGTAATGATTCTAATTTAATAGCAAAATTACAAAATGGTCTGTGTATATGATATCATTACGTAAACTATATTAAAAAATATATAATTAATAAACTCGTCGTAACATACAAATATCCCACTGGTTAGACTAAAAATAAAAAAAACTTTATATTTTTTAACAAAATTCCATCTTCTTGCATAACCAAAGTTGGGAGATGTCATAAAAGATATAAATTTCGCAAAGCGTTCGTTAAACCTAAAACTGTAGATATTTGTAGCTTTATTTCAAAAGATGTATTTCTTGAAAGGGAGAGTGATTCACGCACTATTTACGTAATTGATAAAATCAGTTAAAGTTACTTTGCAACTTTCTGAAATTCTACTAGTTTTTCTTGTAAAACAAATTATGAAGATTTTTGTGATTATGTCAAAACTTTAAAACTAAAATCTCACCACAACACATTATATTTTTAAGAGAAAAGAAATCGATTTTTCTTTAAACAAAACCTAATGAATAAGACGTGCATCCAACGCGCATTTATGTTTCGCATTTATTTTATGTCAGCAACTCAGCATGATAAATATTGATATAGAGGAGTAGTACACAAGTAGTTTAGGAAAAATAACGCACAATGTGGTGGGATCCACGGAATAATGGTGCAGCCAACAATAAATCGCTGGTTGGCGAACGGCCTGAAAGTTCTAAGCTGTAGATTTCATTTTCTTATACCAAAATCGAATGGCTGGAAATCGACGGTGATCGAGTCGCTTGCTAACGTAATTGTTCGCATAGGCGCAGTGGACATTAACCCACCCGCATTATTTTGTTGCAACCCCTAACGCTATAATTGCCGACATTTCAATATACGAGGTTTAAAGATAGGAAAATTAAATAGGATAGTTACTTGTACGAGTAACGAATTTTTTAAATTGTTTGTATTTAGTCATCAAATTATTTTTGTGCTTGATTTACTCATTAACTTTTTAAAATTGTTCACATTATATCATTATGATCGGTTATAGAAGGTTGATGCTGATTTGAAATCCTACGTATCATCCTAGAAGACTTGGAAGGGTAACGAACTTCTAAAATTGTTCACATTTGGTCACTGAACTTCTTTTTGTGATTGATTTTCCCATGAACTTTTTAATATTATTCACATTATACCCTTATGGTCAGTGATAAAAGGTTTATGTTTATTTGGCATCCTACGTAGCATCGGAAAACTGAGACATAAATAAATGCCAGTGATCTTCAGTCAGGGTTTGCTTTTAACGATAGTTCAATATTGCAATGTCTTCCTCCTCTTCAACATTCTGTCAAGTTCACGAGTCTCCAAGTATGGATTATCTATCGTTGTAATTGTGGTTTTCCTTTACAAATTAGATCCTTAACCACAGAAAAGAACCTTAGTGCAAAAATCAGCATAAACATTCTGTCATCGGTCATAAAGGGTATAATATGAACAATTTTAAAAGGTTCATGGGTAAATCAAGCACAAAAATAAGTTTGATGACCAAATGTGAACAATTTTAGAAGTTCGTTACCTTTCCAAGTCTTTTAGGATGCCACGTAGGATTCCAAATCAGCATCAACCTTCTATAACCGGTCATAATGGTATATTATGAACAATTTTAAAAAGTTCATGGGTAAATCAAGCACAAAAGTAAGTTCGTTGACCAAATGTGAAAAATTTTAGAAGTTCATTACCCTTACAAGTCATTATCCCAAATTAAATATTCTTCGGTATTTTGTTTCTACTCATTTTTTATCCATGTTAAATAATAATAAGTGTTTTAAAACATTATTAAATTAATAATATGACATCTGTCATTATTTAATATAGATAGAAT
The DNA here is from genome assembly GCA_023525715.1 of Cichorium intybus. Classification (NCBI taxonomy): domain Eukaryota; kingdom Viridiplantae; phylum Streptophyta; class Magnoliopsida; order Asterales; family Asteraceae; genus Cichorium; species Cichorium intybus. The sequence goes on from CM042009.1 coordinate 37,618,705, forward strand.
AATGAGTAAGAAGAAAATATAGGAGGATATAATCGTGACGTATTTGTGTCAGGTTGTTATAACCAAAAAAACAAATAATTTTAATCTCGGTTGTTATATTTAAAAAAAATTAGTTACATCATCAATATGTTAGGCTTGTTAATTGTGTCAGGTTAAAACTTTAACACGTTGAAAAAGCTTGAATCTAACTCAACACGTTAAATTATTGTGCCGTGTCATTTTAACCATTTTATTTATTATTCTAGTTGGTTGGTTTAGGGTTTAGACCTTATAAATATGCTATTTCGTGCTAGATTGAAGCATTAAATATGTTTGAAAAAAAGAGTTACGAATGTGAAAAAAAGTGAAAACTAAAAAGACTAGTGGTTTGGAGTATGGGGAAGAAATTCACAATAAGTTTAGATAAGATGGGTTGTTGTAAGGGGGAAGCAGTCAATTGTAATTGTAGAGTGTATGATATTAATGAAGTTATGCAAAACAAAAAATAAATATCGACCCGGAAGACTAATTAGTGACTTTCACATCACAAAATAACTCAAGCCAAAGTATTCTTTTAAATTTGGTTTTAGTTTTGGGAAAGAAGTAATGACATTTTTATAAGTTTTACCTACCTTTGAAAGTTATCCAATAAATAATCATTTTTTGTTTGATATCATTTCTCTCATAAGAAAAGATGACTTCAACTTCTCCAGATGAGTATTTTGTTATTACTTGTATCAATGATTCAAAATAGTAAGTAAATGGTGAAAGTCAATATGTTAGGATTTTTGTTAAAACTCCGACGTAGAATTTTCTCAAATATAAATTTCTTTGATTTATTAAATTTGGTCAAAATGAATACAAATTTGGAACATAGACCTAATATCAATTTGTATTTCCAACATCCAACATTGAAATATATTATAGAAATAGTCGATAAGACTGTCGTGAAACACTTGAAAAAGGTTATTCCGAAAGTTGCAAATGTTGTACGCGTGTATCTGGTAGATAGTGTTCCGATGGAAGACACCCTGATTGTTCAATACAATACCTCGAATCAATCCATTGTTGGTAAGAGCCAATATAGTTGAAAAAGGTTTCTGACACTTCGTTTTTATTTCTTCTTTTTATAATTTATTTACCATGTTTTATTTCATTTTTAGTATAATTCGCATACATATTTTGTTTTTTTTACATTTTTATCATTCGGGGATACTTTATAGTCTTTTTGTGTTTAAATATATATTTTATTAAAGACTAGTGGGAGCAAAATGAATATTGCGGAAGCGGAAACGGAGAAAAATTAGCGAGCGTGGAACTTTTGGATGCTTGGATCACAATCGGGCTTGGATTTGGAGCAAGCAAATGGACCATAATATAATACATGGGCTGAAGTGGGCTTACCTAACCCAAAAGATGGTCAAATATGGTAAAAAAATCGGGTTTAGACCAAAGAAGAAAGAGACAAAACCCACTTTTTGCGAGTTGGACCGGATCAGGCCTTTACTGGGATTTTTTCCCAGTCACGCGACCCGCGTGGATTTTTACACTAGGCTTGCGCAACCCACGCAAATGATCCTAATGGGCATTTTTGTCATTTCAAGATAGGGGCTGCTTTAAGGGGTATGTGAAAAGGATTTTCATCATCTTCCACCTCTTGGACCTGAGAATTTTGTAGGCAACACTCCTTGGAGCTTGAGAGAATATTTCTTGAAGATTTATTCACCATTTTCTTCACTTGGATTGGTATTATCTTGCTACATTTGATGTTTGGTACATTTCTACTTCTCTTGTTTGTTCTAGCCATGCTTGGCTAGACATTTATCATCAATATTAGGTGTAATCCATGAACAACTAGTTAAGGTTTGAAAGATTTATGAGTATTTAATTCCGAATCTATGAATGCAACTTTGTTTAAAATTCTAAATTGCTCTTGTGTTCTTATTCATGAGTTTGAATGCTTGAATGATTATTTTCATTTGTTTTTCTAATTACGTAATCGATTTTTAAAACAAACTAGTGACAAATGATTTTTGTGGATGCTTATATTCATTTTTAAAATCATGGAGTTGTGTTCTTCCAGGATGCTTATTTGACTTTTGACTTTGATTAAGACGGTTATTAAGAACTTTTCTAATTTCCATACAATTAAGAAGAATTTAGGTGTTTCAAGCTTTTGAGATGTTATAGCCAAGCTAGATTAAATTAAATACATTGCATCATAAATCTTGATGATAACCTAACTAGTAGGAATTGTGATGAAATCCCAATATTCATTTATTCTCCACATTTGATTAACTTCACCAAAAAATTGCTTATTTACTTTTATTTTCATTTTCAACTAAAACAAACAAAACCCCCATTTTTTACTTTGTAATGTTCAAAATACATATCTTTTCTAATTGATCGAATAGTTTTACAAACCGAACCAATCTCCGTGTATACGATCCCTTTACTGCTATACGCAAATTTTTGTACTAGAAGTAGGGTTTAATTTTGTTGGCCTCGACAACCACCAGGTTCGGTGATATACGATCTAGCATACAAGAAAAAGGCTCCTCGAGAATTGATCTAATGGAAAGGGTAGCAACAATCAAAAGTGTATTTTTATCTCTCAAAGTGTTCCTTGGTATCCTCATAGATATGTTGCATATGAAACACCAACAACAACTACAATATTGAGATATGCTGCATAAGAAACAATAGTACAAGGACAAAGTCATTATGTTGATCCAAAAAGTTAAAAGTACGTTGGTGATGACGATATTGGTACATGCCAAGATGATGATATAGATGTTGGTAAAGATGATGATACAGATTACCGAGAAGTACTTACGTTGGTTAATGATACTCATTTACTTCCTTATGGTAAGCCAATAAATATTTGTCTAGGCAAGGCCTATCTAACCTTGAAAAAAGTGATATTGAAATTAAATGGTTAGATGATAAATACACATATACAAAAACACCATTCTATTATATATCTGCTATACCACGATGTCCAGACCCAATATATACACAACCGTTTTTTACCACACACAATCATTATTCTCTTATACATTCTCAATGCAATATACTTATAATGTCTTCTAGTAACCCCAAAAACAACGGAAATGCTTTGAACAACCCTACAAACATTTTTTACTACGATCCGTCATTGCCACCACCTTACCACCCACAAATTGAAGCCCTGATGTTCGATGGTCCACCATTTTACTCTCAATTTGAAATATCACCATAACAACTTATTCCACCAAATTTCAACAACAATCCCCATCCCAATCCCAATACTAATCCCAAACCCAATTCTAATTCCAACAACAACCCTAACCCTAACCCCAAACCTAACCTGAACCCGAGCCACAACAAAAGAAGAAATGAAGAGCCCAAAATAAGAAATGATCCCTAGGAGGAGGAAACTGAGTTAGCACGGGTGTGAGTCGATGTATTTGAAGACCAAAAGAATAGGAAAATCAAACGCGAGACAAGTTTTGGCTTCACGTTATGAAGCATTTTCGGCTAGGAATGCAACGCGGTTCCGATTACCGGAATAAAGATCAATGCAACACCAAATGGAACAACATGAACAAGTGTGTTATGAGCTTCAATTACATTTACACTAACTTGTGTAACCAATGAAGTAGCAGGGAAAGCGAGTCAAACATCTCATCTTGAACAATGCCCACTACATGTTCTAAAACAACCACACAATGCCTTTTTAATCATTGCGTCAAGGGAGAATTTGTATACGACTTCAAAATAAAGAAAAAGATCCGATTCATGGTCCTATCAATTGTCATCTGATGTTGCGTTAGAGTCTATCTTAACGATAACAATGATGATGTGGAAGAAGTTGAACCACTTTCTCGTCTGATGGGTAGAGATCGGCCAAACTGAAAGGGGAAAGCAACTTCCTCGGCTAGCACACGTTCGGATAAACTTCAAGAAATGCGGATGAAATTTACAGGTTTACGCTCGATGTTGGATAAGCATATGGTAGGTCGATGTTTCAAAGAATATCGAATCCAGAAATGCCCAATCTAAAAACTATTTTTGAGAAACTATTAAGACCGTGTTTCATGCAAATCTGGGACATGAACCTTATTGATCGAAAGACACAATTATAATAAAATTTTCAGAAATGAAAAAGGCAGCGACGAAGTTTAACGGTTTGTACAAAAACTTCAGAGAGCAACGTGAAAGTGGCGAAGACATACTCCAAAAACGCTTGAGGTTTATCGTTCGGAGAATAAAGGAAACCCGTTTAAATTTATGGGTTTTTGGAAAGTTGTACGAGCGAATCGGAGATGGAAAGGGGTCCTGTTAGCGGAACATGGATCGAAACGATCCAAAACATCCGAGACCCATTACACGATTTCTTCTGATGAACATGTCGGCCTCAACCAAGAGAATGAAGAGTTTGAAAGGCCGATGAGACGCGATCGAGCAAAAGCGAATGGAAAAAAGCGACGTCTTTAAGCTCAGTTCACGATAAACGAATGGATGAAATGAAAGAAAAACTCGATAAAATTTATTCGACCATTACATCTCAAGTGCGATTCCAATAAGAACAGATACCCAGGAAGGAGAAAGCCCACGAGAAGAAGCAACAGACGATCGACATGCATCTTTTGATGCAACCGACGAGTCATCTCTCTGGACCGATCCTCAGGATGACGTTAAAGATGAAGGAAGATATTATGAAAAAAAATCAAACTTAGTGCTTTAGTTTTTTAAATGTAGTTTTAAGTTATTTTATGTTCAGTTTAATTTTTATTTTAAGTTTAAGTTTGTATGTTTTTTAATTTTTAAAATTTTAGTATTGATGAAAATTTTAATTTTAATTATTTTTGTTTGTTTTTTAAATTAAGTATTTTTAATTTTAAAAGTGAGGGGAAGTGACAGATAGTGATGGGTGCTCACTGGATGTTAATGAAGGATGCTCACTGGATGTTGATATGACAGAAAAAAAGTGAGTGGAAGAGGGTGATCACACCTCATAGCCTTAGGGTGGACGGTAACCCCTCATCCCTCATTTTTTTTTCTCTGTCACATCAGCGTCTAGTCATCAACTCTTACTTTTCACTCCACCCTAGAAATGATTAACTCTCGATTTCCTTCATTTTTTAGTTAAATATAATTGTTTATGTCATTGTATGTTCCCCGTACGATGAAACTTTCTTCTGCAAGGAAGAAAAATGCAATGACCAGAGGAAGGGGGGGGGGGTGTTCTGCACAAAAGTACAGTGCTGCCTAGGCACCCCTGCACCCTGCAAATGAGCCACATCGGACAGCTTTAGCCTAATTACATGATTACTTCTAAAAAAGTCAAGGATTGGTTACTAGGTTCTCATGAAAATATTGGTTCTTCGTTGATCTTTACTCTCTCTCTCTCTCTCTCTCTCTCTCTCTATATATATATATATATATATATATATATATATATATATATATATATATATATATATATATATATATATATATATATAATCAGAATCGGGTGAGGACTCCAATTTTGGTGAGGACTGTGAGGACAAATCTGGACCTCTAATCTTGAAAAATGGGTGGCTAAGATTCATTGTGAAAAAATTGACACATCTTAAAAGCTTGAGGGGCTAGTTGTCTAAAAATTAAAACTAGTGGGTGAGTAATACAAATTAAAAAGGGTAATATGGTAATCTGATCGAGTACCCCATCCCATTGCGACACTTGTCACAATCTCGTTTGCTGGGTTTTTTTTTATTCCACCAACTTAGTTTTTGGGCCATAACTTTTTTTTCTTTGTAAAAAAAAATTTCTGAAAAAACCAAAGTTCTTAAAATTTAATTCTCTACAAAACAAGCACCATCATGAAAATTTGAAAAAAAATATTTTTTTTATTTTTTATTTTTATAAAAAATCAAAAAATAAAAAAAATTCTCAAAAAATTATGAAAATTTAAGCGATCATTGTAGACATTATATTAGTAAGTTTGCAAAAAGAATTTTTTGAAAAAAATGTTTTTAAGTGTTCATTTTTATATTTTTAAGTAAAAAAACTCATCAAAATAGCAAAAAAACATATATGATCCAAAAATATTAAGAACCAAAATATGTTTAATGATTCAAACAGTTATAAACTAATTATTTTATGAATCAAAACTTATCAAAATAGCAAAAAAGATATACATGATCCAAAAATATTAAAACCAAAATATGTTTTATGATCCAAAACTTATGATCCAAGATTCAAAATTAGTTATGATTCAAGATCCAAAACGAGTTATGATGCAAATCGAGTTTTAAACGACAAACGAAAAGAAAAAAAAAAAACTGGAAAAATAACGAAAAAAGGAAAAACAAAAACTGGAAAAAAACGAAAAAAGAAAAAAAAACTGAAAAAAAAACGAAAAATAATATTTAAAAAAATAAAAAACAAAATAAAAATAAAAACCCGGCTAATTTATGTTGTACGGACGTGAGTAACATGTGATTATATTCTCGAGTCCGTATTACGTTCCATGGACGAGCGCCGAATGAGATTACGTCAAATCCAATAATTACGTTTGACGTTATTGCCCTTAAGGAAATGAGTGGACGAGAATTGTCCTCGCAGTCCTCACCCAAATTGAAGTCCTCACCGGATCCGGACCCTATATATATATATATATATATATATATATATATATATATATATATATATATATATATATATATATATATATATATATATATATATATATATATATATATATATATATGGACCAAAATTGAGCAAACCTTCATTTGGTTTTAAAAATCTATTGTCGTTTCGATTTTCAGATTGATTTGCGATTCCTATTAATTTTTATATGTGTTTTGAGAGTAGATAATTTCGAAATTGAACCCAATAAAAGTCTGAGATTATTTCATCTTAAAACCTTAATTTGAATACATATATTTAAATAAGATAGGAGCAAAAAGTCAAGAAGTAATCTGAATAAAGACTAAACTAAAAACTTGATAAAAATATTAGAAATTTTACTATGATTACCAGTTTACCTTTACAGCTTACATCCCGTTTGGTAAAAATATAACTACTATCAGGTCATACCATTTTCCCTCGTTTTAGCGTACAATACTACAATATATGCATCAAATACTTGACCCGTGCCCATTGGGGTAAGATTTGAGAAGGGCAATTCGTCAAAGTCTATGTTGACTTTTACGGTATCCGTCAATGCATTCTACAAATTTTATATTTCCTCTTTTAAACAAAAATAATAGCGTCATATTGGTCATAAAATCAATGCTTTTTTTATTATTTTATATTCAGCCATCATAAATAGAAATATATTTATCAGTTTTCATCGTACCAATAAAATTAACTGCTTTTGTTGCCCAAAAGTACAGCAAAATTATAATAATAGGCATTTAAACAAAAACTCAAAAATGAACATCGCAAAAATAAATTTATATGCTTTTACATGCCAAAGATTTTATGGTCCAGCGGCACAGGCGTATGTCTGACCATCTGAAAGTCTTGGGTTCAAATCCTGCTAAAAGATTAAGTGGATTAGGATTAGGTATAATAATATTTACCGGTTCAAAAAAATGCGATTACATTAATTAACAAAACAACATTGATGATCGTGGGAAATTTACGTAAGTTTAGCAAAGATTAACAATTTAGGCCTATAAAGAGCAAAAAAAAGATTGGTGCTGTGCAATTAATAGATTTTCCATAATAAAAATACTATATATAAATTATTAAAATTTTAATATACGGGATGTTTTTATTTGAATTAAAAAATAATTATAAAATATTATATAAATAAGATAAATAAATATAATAAAATAGACATAATATTTAAAATTAGTTTTTCTGTATTCAAATTATTTTAAAATTAAAAAAAATACCAAATAAGAGGTATGAGAAAAATAGAGACATTGTTATATTTGTGATGGGCAGTTAATGAAAAATAAAAATAAGTTGACTGTTATTAATGAAATAAAGGATTGGGATGCAATTCGGTCTTTCAGATTTACAAAAGTCGATGATGTCGTGTTGATTCTAGCAACTCATACATTAATACATATAATAGTAGTAAACACTATAACGCAGAAAACCATTCGTAATCTGAAAGGAATTTCCCAAAATATAGAACAATCCCATATAATCAAATCAGAAAAAAGTAAAGAAAAAAAAAAACCCTGCGTGTTCTTCGTCTTCTCTCTCCCACAACACAACCCACAAACCCCGGTCTGTTCTTCACTGTTGTTACTTTTGCCCAATGGTGTCTCCACCGACAGATTGAAACCCAGGTAAATCTTTCTTTAAACTTCGAGATGAAATTCGTGGGTTTTGATTTAAACGTAATGGGTCAGTGCTGGATTTGCTTAAGTTGTTGTTATTCAATCAGTGGGGATTTTTTGAGCTCCGATTTTGATTGGGTACTTGTTCAAAAATCAAAATAGTTTTTAAGATCAGAAATGAGCGGTGTATGTTAACCCTCGATATGCATACAGTTTCACTAGATTTTCGTATCGATTTCCATGAACAATGACGACTATATGTTGACTTCAGTGTTCAATGGTTGCTTAGAGACTTGGGGTTTTCTGTTACGTGACTGCGAATTAACTTGTAAATTGAGCTCGATTTATCGATTTATAACGTGTTTTACGTGTTTACGTTATTCCATTTTTGTTGCTATCTGATTTGTCTGATCTTAGTAGTGGACTTCTTTATTGTTCTTATCGATTGAACTTAATAGTATTCATCAATCATTAAACAAATTCATGAAAAATTAATTTAGTCTTCTTGATGTTCTCTTCAACAGCTGCAGATTTGACCACTGGGAATCCGATTGAATCAGGCGTGGGTTCCTATTCGAACATCTTGTGGGACTGATTCGATTACAAATTCGTGAAGAAAAATGATGTGAATGAGCAGAAACTACAGGATTCAAGCAACCATGATCAGACTAAAAGATATGAAATCTCTTCACTTCGAAAAACGATGGGCGTTCCCGATAGCCATGGCGTCAATCGTATCTCTTTTCATTTTCGCCACATGTTTCAATCTGGGCACCGTATCTTCCTTAAACAAAATCAATTCGTTTTTTCCATTATTCAATGCAAATAAATCCACCATGAATATTGCCGAAGAAAACAACCAATCCCCACCTCCATCTCCTCCATCTCTTCCTCGTTTTGCTTATCTGGTATCCGGATCAAAAGGGGATTTAAATAAACTATGGAGAACACTTCAAGCACTGTATCATCCATGGAACTATTACGTTCTTCATCTCGATCTCGAATCACCACCCGAAGAACGAATCGAGCTCGCTTCACGGGTCGAAAACGATCCGGTTTTTTCGACAATCGGGAACGTTTACGTGATCTCGAAAGCTAACATGGTTACATACAGAGGTCCAACAATGGTGTCAAACACGCTTCACGCATGTGCCATTCTTCTCAAAAGGAATAAAGATTGGGATTGGTTTATAAATCTCAGTGCCTCAGATTATCCCCTCGTCACTCAAGATGGTCCGTTTATTAACCCATAATCCTACATTAATTCATCAATTCATATTTGTTTTAACTTTTAACCAATTCCTTCAACTTAATTGCAGATCTTATTTATGCATTTCGTGATCTCAAACGCGACCTTAATTTTATCGAGCACACAAGCCATTTAGGCTGGAAAGAGTAAGCATAAACTTTATATTATAAATTCATAGATTAGCCCCAACTGCTTATTACATATATATGTTTTTACACAGGAACAAAAGGGCAATGCCGTTGATGGTGGACCCTGGACTATACCAAAACAGAAAGTCGGATATCTTTTGGGTGCAACCAAAAAGGGCTCTCCCAACAACATTTAAATTATTTACAGGTATGCGTTATGCTATGTACCTGTACCTGTACCTGTACCTGAACAAATATTGAATATTTGCAGGGTCAGCATGGATGATTCTATCGCGATCATTTGTGGAGTATTGCATATGGGGTTGGGACAATCTTCCAAGAACTCTACTCATGTACTACACAAATTTTGTCTCATCACCCGAAGGTTACTTCCAAACAGTAATTTGCAACTCCCCAGAATTCATCCCAACAGTAGTGAACCACGATATGCACTATATTTCATGGGACACCCCTCCAAAACAACATCCACATGTCCTAACCATAAATGACACGACCAAAATGATAGCAAGTGGAGCCGCATTTGCCCGCAAGTTTAAGGAAAACACTCTTGTTTTGGATAGAATCGATAAGGATTTATTACACAGAAGGAATGGGAGTTTCACCCCTGGTGGGTGGTGTAAGGGTGACCCAAAATGCACTAAGGTGGGAAAAATGACACGGATTAAACCGGGTGTGGGTGGTCAAAGGCTTAGTCGACTTATAGGCAAGTTACTTGAACAACCTAAATTTAATGAAAGTCAGTGTCGATAGTGATGTTTATGTAGAAATGGGATTTAGTGTTTACTATATGCTATATAGAATTTTTGTTGTCGATGAAAAGATTAAACTTGATCAAATTGTGAGATGTTTTTTTATTGCTGTTTGTGTTAAGTTACTGTTAGTAGTATACAACAATTTCAGGATGTATACTCTTCTTCTAAGTCCATCGCCAATACATTCAAATGTTCAAAAGTTAAAGTTTAAATGATTGTTAATTTGCTATATTAATGTTCATTTTTTCTATATAACTTTACCTTTTAACCTTTTAAATTCTTTCAACTTTTCATAATATAATGGATATATGCATATTAATATTTTATTATAAATAATATATTATTTATTTTATATAAGTACACCATTTTATAAATATCTAGGCATTGCATAAAATCCAAATATTATATTAACACAAAGTTACAAGAAATATACACAATAATTTTAAACTGTACGATACCTGTAAATACAGCAATTTAAATATACGATGCCTATATTAATACTTCAAAAATGTTAATCATTGCATTTGTTAAGAATACAAAATACACAGTTTATTTGATTTTTTATCGAACTTTTAGTTTTAGGGTGTTTGTTTATTAAATATAAATTGATTAAAACTTGAAACCATTTATTGCTTTTACATTAAAATTGAAAAATGATATACAAAAGAAAACTAAAACGATTGTTTTTTAATTTAATTAAAATTAAACTTATTTCTGTTTGAGAATATGACAAATCAACTTAATTTCGTTGTTTTTTTCTATATTTAGGCGATAATAAAAGATTTTTTTAAAGGAGTTGATCGACATAACACTTTTTAGCCCTACACAATAATCTTTATATTTATATTTATAACTATTATAATAGAGGTCATCACAATCAGTGTGGTTTAAAATAAACCATCTAGTTGTTAAATCATCCTTATTAGTTTGTTTTTTTTTCTTTTACATTCTAAGATTGATTGATAATTGATGCATTTCATATGTCCATATGTTAATGACGACTTTCATGTATACGACGAAAGAGACGAGTTAACTACAATGTCAAAAAACATATAACTAAAAAACACAAATCATGGGCTTAAGCTTAAAAAATAGTGCCGACAATAAAAATAATGAATCGATATGTACAACAACTACAATCATGAAAATATAACAACTAAAGAAAAACTCATTTGTACTTCTCAAACATTGTATCTGAGAAATTTACAATTTACAGTTTGGTAACCATCGATAGTGCATTTTCTTTCTTGTTTAAAGGTCACCATTGGTATGTTGAACGCAATTCACCAAAGGGTGAGATTTTCTTGGATTAATGGTTGTATATTAACCATTAAAAATCGAGAACTAAAACCATCGAAGAATTGAGAATTAGGAAATTTAAGAATAAAAAATCAGTAAACAAATCAAAATGGGAAATTTAGGGGAAGAATCAAAATTCAGTAACATTCACAATCGCAAGCAAACAAGAAGGAGAAGAATCGAAAATCAAATATTTGGAGGGGAAAAAATTGCAAACCTTTCACGGGAATGGGAAGAATGTGCCGGAGACGGTGGAATAAATGTCGCTGGCGGCGATGGAGCAGGCGGTGACGGTGGACAAATGCGACAAAGACGGTGGAATTAATGTTGACGGCGTCGGTGGAACAGGGACGATGGTGGTGGTGGAGCAAGTCGCTGGTGGAAACTGAATAGCCTGATTGCTGTTTTGAATGATACGTTGCTTTAGGAAGGGTTTTGACTAGGAGGGGATAAGATGTAAAAAAAGGAAAGGGTAAAATTGTCCATCTATAAATAGTTGTTGTGTATGGTTAAAAAATGTTGTGTACGAATTGGCTCCCTTTCCTAGATCATCATTAGTTTCGTAAGTTCAACATCTGAATTTCGTTTGACCTGCAAAATGTCAAAAAACTAGGTTGTTTCCAAAAAAACCATTTCATAAATTGAACATGCAAAAATGCTCAAACCATATTGTTTCAGAAAAAAATTAAAAATAAAATTTACATTTTCCCCTACATAAGCACTAGTTTTGTAGGTCCAACATTTGAATTTACTAGGTCGTTTTGAAAAAAAAAACATTATTTCGTAGGTTTAACATGCAAAAAATCCCCAATCATATTGTTTCAGAAAAAACTTAAAAAAGAAAATTTTCAGGTTTATTATGCAAAACTATTGTTCACTATAAAATTGTTCATATTTTCTTGAAAATCATGTTTTGTTGTCAAAATAACATTTTTTTAAGGTTATTTTTTGTGGTAAGAATATTCAAAGACCATTTTCACTAAAAAAATAGAGTTTTGTATTGTTAAAACAAAGTATCAGGTTGGGAGAGATTTTACAAAAAAATATGGATAAATGTGTTATCATCAGAATAGTAATTTGTTTATATCTTACACACCATTTTCAAAAGACTCTCACTTGTGCAAGGGATAAAGCAAACAACTATACAAATAGTGGTAAGCGTCTAACAACATGCTACTGCCCTTAATTACATATGAGTTCTCTCTCCATAAATTCAATATTAACTCTTAATGGATAAATGTGTTATCATATATATTTCCCTTTGTTCATATATAATTGAAAACGAGGCGTGGATGTTAATAACCTCTTATTAATCAACACAAGTTTTTGGGTTGGTAGACTCGAATAAGAACATAAACTTCACTATTGATAGTCTGAGTGCAAACATGCACTTAATCATATCACACTGTAACAATTAGAGGAATAAATCACATATTGACTATTTATGTCCCTTATAAGTTTCATGTCATATCTGATAGTATTTCTTATAACTGTCATAGTTGAGAACATTGTTTGACATACATCAATGCATAACACTATGCCTTTTTAGAAGCCTACATATGTCTCAAGTTGAATAACAATAGAAACACAACATATTCTTCAAGATTAACTTAATGACGTCTATGAAGTGACATTTGAAAATGGGCCAATTCAATACTCATCCACTATGAATACATACGAATTTTGGCTCTTCTACCATAAGACATTCATCTCATGAATTGTCACTAAACCTTCAAATTAGTCTTACTTTGTAATTATTCTCATAATTACAACTAACTAGACAGTTTAGATAAGTATACAAGTAATCAAGGAGATTAAACACACACATATGGAACATGGTCTCATTTGATGAAATCAACCATACTCCGAGTATATTAATGCATACTAAAAACAAAACCACTTAATATTCTAATATACAAATACTAAAAAAGAAATCAAATACTATTAGCACAACGAAGTCCAATAACCATAATTTGATTTTCATGCTTAGCAATGGGCAATGCTTTGTGAACAAATTTGATAATTTTTTTATCTGTATGAACTTTTATGATTGTAAACGTCTTGGAATCGATGACCTTGCAAAAGTAGTGATACATCTCCTCAATATGTCAAGACTTCTTAGTCACTCTTAAATCGTTTGCTATCATTATAACCCCATTGTTGTCACAATATATCTAATATTACTTTGTTTATATACATATTTCACGCAATATCAAGTTTGTTAAGTTGTGTTTAGATAGGAATTTAGATGAATGGTACTGGTTATGATTGGAAATTCCATTGTACAACTTAGAAGACATTGCTGAGGAAAAAGGAACAAAGATGAGATGGAATTGGATCTGGATCGAAAATGCTGGAAAAAAATAGTAGAACGTGACGAGTTCTTTGCTTATAACATGACGAGTTCTTTGCTTATAACGCTACGCGTGAAAAAACTATAAATAGAGCCCATATTTGACCTAACAAACATTCATGCAATCAGAGTCATTTTCTGGAATTTTTAAGAGACTAAAAGGTATTCCAAGGTTGGAGAATGAACTTCCAGCATGGGATTGAAGAATCAGAAGCTAGATCGTTAGTTTTTTGTTTGGTTAGCTTATTCAATAATGTTTAACATTCCACTTATGATTCCTTTTGATTCTAAATTTCAGAGTATACGCTAATTACCATGTGTTTTCACTTGGAGTATATGAACCCTAATATTAGGTGTTGATTTTTATGATTTGGATATTACAAGTTGTTTAATTTATCATGTTTTCTTAATTGAAGAACCTTATATGTTAAAGTTTGGATTTTTATTGCCTACTACTAAGTTAATACAGTTTAGAGGACCAATCTGGTTGTGTGCTTGAATCTTAGTTGTTTATGACCATTAGCCAAATATGGCTAGTGATGGACCAAATCATAGGGTTATTTTATAAAGTCTGAAACTTTAATGTGTATGAATATTTGCATTAGGTGACTATTCTGTTTAACCAATTGATTGTCATAACCAGTGCAAATCAATTAGATTAAAGCTTGCATGATATGAATTAAAAGACTGGTAATAGGGATCGTTAATCTACATGACCACTAAGATTAAAGTCCTTATTATCATAGGATTAGTAATTGGATCAAAGGAGCTAATCAATCCAGGAATCAGTGAACAACGAACTAATATCCATTGCACTTCTTAGAAATCAACCATAACATTAGAGGGTAATCGAATCTAAGTCAAAACATCTTTATTTCCTACCGTCTCAAACTTCCAACTTTGTTTTGATTCTATTTTCAGCTCAATATATTCTTGTTTAGTTTAAAACCAAAATTTCCCCTTTAATTACTGTTTTTTACTTTGATGATTGCCTTGTTGAACTAAATCATACCCATTCCCCTTGTGTTCGACAACCCGGTCTTACCAAAGCTATACTATCATACGATTTGGTACACTTGCCTAGTTGTGTGATAATCCCCAGTATTTGGAAAAATCATTTTTTAAATTTAAGATTAGATTTTACAATTCAATATCTCTAATGGATCTTCAATGCTTGGGATTACTCCTAGGTTAGCAATAATCTTTCTCATATAGACCACTCCTTAAGCTACCCCTGGCATAACAAGTTGATTGAATTTCATTAGAAAATTAGTTAAAATATCGTAATTTGGTTGAATTTCATAAGTATTAGTCTTTTTTTTCCTATCAAATTTACATTAAATTAAACAAAATTAAATTAAAAAAGGTTGAATAAATAACTAAATATATGATATATGCTAGAAAAAATACATAACAATTATAGTTGTTTATTTATTCTAAAATGTCAAAATTACTGAGTTTGAGCAAGTTGGGCAAGTTAGACCAAACTTTACTGAATTTAACCCAAGTAGCACAGAGTTTAACCTAGTAGCGCCGAGTTTGACCAAGGTTGACCGATTTCTGAGTTGTTTGGCCGAGTTGACTTAACTTGCCTAAGTAAGAGGCCGAGTGTGAGTAGTCGGCCGAGTACTCGTCTGAGTTTTACAACACTGGGTTGCACCATATAAATGTCCTAACTCATCTGAGATTTACAACACTTGTCTTCTACCCCACAAATCATTAGAACTCCCTCTTCAAAACCCTCCCAAACCTAGTGTGTGTGTGTATGTGCTTGGGGTTTTAATGTGTATGGGTGGATTCTTCAAGGATAAATGGTGATTTCAAAAGGCTTTCCATACAAGTTGGTCACACAAGGATAAGAACTTGAAATCTATATTTTGTTTATGTTAATTTCCATTATATGGGTGAGAATCCTCAAACCCCAAATTCTAGGGTTTGAGCAATATGATGAGTTATAGCTACATAATTGTTCTTTGATGATACTTAAGCCATTTCCTAGTAAAGTTGATGGTTATTGGTGTGAAGTTCTAACATCGAAATGATTCTAGTGTGTGTTAAATTGTTGAATGTGTGAGTATGGTGAAAGCCCAAGAACATTGATTCCTTGGGACATGTCACTCTTGACTCAATGAGTTAAGTCATAAACTTATTGGATGGCCAAACACTCATTAAGATAAGTGCAATAGAGTACTTTTTATTTTAAGCACACAAGGCTATGTGTTCATATAGATTGTATGGAATCATTATCATAGGATTCCAAGGGAAAAAGGTGGAGCGACCAAAGGAGATCAAGACAAGAGACTTGTCTTAGCTAATGAACCAAG
Organism: Cichorium intybus; assembly: GCA_023525715.1. Classification (NCBI taxonomy): domain Eukaryota; kingdom Viridiplantae; phylum Streptophyta; class Magnoliopsida; order Asterales; family Asteraceae; genus Cichorium; species Cichorium intybus. Next base: position 37,635,083 of record CM042009.1, read on the forward strand.
CCAAGGTGATTATATGATACCATGCCATTTTGGATACATGTCAAACTTATTCAATGCATGTTATATTGAAAATCTTAAATGTACTGCTATGATATATCATTATGATTGGTATGTATGTTCATGGTATTGAGTTGAGTTAGAACCTAGATCCCTAGGTTAATCTTTAAGTTGAGTCGAGAGTATGAACTTTGCGAATACAAACATCACCTCTTTTAACCTTTTTCTTGAGTATAGTTAAATCTCATGAGAACATGCTTGGTTTCTGATGTGACCTAGGTTCTTTAGCTTTCGCAATGGGACATTCGTTGTCACGAAAAAATTCCAGGGGATCATGAATGGTAGAGACCCCCTATATCTTAAAAGAATTTCTTCATACAAGCAACTTCTTTTGCAACTTCTGAAGCATCAATGTATTCTGATTCTGTAGTGAATTGTCCAACCACGCTTTGCATGGAACCCTTCCATGAAATCCCACCTCCGTTCATAATGAAGACATAACCCGATTGTGGTTGAGAATCATCTCGATGGTTTGGAAGTTAGCATTAGTGTGACACTTTACACTAAGATCTTATTCCAATCGCTGTAGATAATGAACATTTCTTTGGTTCTACGTAAGTACATTAGAATGTTCTTTATAGTTATTCAATGACTTTCTCCTAGATTTTGTTGGTATCCACAACTCGTGCTCAAAGCATATGAGATGTCCCATCTCGTGTATAACATGACATACATGATGGGTCCAACTGTAGAAGCATATGCAATACCATTCATTCTTTCTAGCTCAACATTTGTGCTAGGACATTGAGACGTGCTCAAACTGGTGCTATGTGGTATTGGCAAGAAGCCTCTTTTAGAGTCTTGCATCTTGAACCGTTTCAAGATCTTGTCAATATATGCACTTTGACTTAACACAATAAGTCTCTTTGATATATCTCTATAGATCTTTATCCAAAGAATATAAGACAATATTATTCTAAAGAAGCAGAATCCGCTACATATTGATGGATGGTGGTGGTGGTGGTAGAAATTGTTCTTAAGGTCAATTAGAATTCTTAATAAACAACAACAACAATAATAATAATTTTAAGATTTAATATATATAATTAAATAAAAAATAATGTAGACGCCACGTTAACATTATATGTGCATACTTTGTTGATGTCAGCGGTATATACACTCCATGTAAGCATATCAGATGACCGCTTCAAGTTTCTAGTAATGTCATTATTGACATGATTTTTGAAACTTTAGCAATCGTTGATACTCAAAAAATATTCCAATGACCAAATAACGACAAAATTAATAGTTCATATACTTACAGTAACATTTGTCCCAATATTAAATATCAAATATTATTAGATTACATGATTACTTAAAATTACTTTTTAATAGGCGTATTTGAAACACAACTTTTGAGAGCTTTTAAAAGAATATTCGAAAAAACAACTTCGTTCGATAACAGAAGCTTTTAACTTTTATTTTAAACAAAAATACCTTAATTAGTAGCTTTTGATTTTTATATTATTTTATATTTTTAAAAAGTAACAACCTTTATCAAATACTTATTGCACAAATAAAAGCTACAACTTAATAGCTACAAAATTTTAACTTTCAGTTTTAAACACGCTTTAAGTATTCTAAGCAATTAATTTGCCCTACAATCCATATTCCATAGTTTATAATAATTAAGTTTTTGCTTGAAACTAAAAAATTATTTTCAGAAATTTGATACGTACATAATACTAAAAGATTATTGCTATATTCACGATTAATCTATCAACCTATCTCGTAATATGTGAATTGATTTTTGTTTTCAATCAAATTATTTAACTTATGACTTATATACTCCAACATTCTTTTTAAGTGCTTATCTTCAAATATCAAATTACATGCTTACTTAAATGATTAAAACTAATATCTAATAAACTATATAAATATTTATTTGCACGAAAACCAACGTTTGACGATAATGAGACAATAAACTACTAAAGTTTGCTTAAAAACTAAATATAAAAATCTTTTTGTTAGTTTGATACGTACATGATATTACATAGGTGGTGTTACATTCACGATTAATTCGTCAACTTATCTCGTAATTTGTGAATTTAGTCCTTCTCTTTATTCATTTTACATTTCATCTAGAAAACGCATCTTATCTTTAAATTTTAGGTTAAATTTTATTTTATTTTTTATTTTTTATTGTTAATATGCATGTACTATATTTAAATTATCTATAAACAATATATTAATAATAGAAATAAAAAATCATTAAATTAAGCTAATAAATTTAAAAGTTATTGAATAATAATTAGACTAAAAAATAATAATCAAAACAAGCCTACAAATAATTTTATGCTACTTCATCTTTCAACCCTAATCTAATTTCAATGACGCTTCGTGATAGATGATCGATGATCTACATCAACAATCCAAAATCTCTGAACTGTTAATTTTCTTCGAGTGCTTTTTCTTTGGTCCGTCACTTTTCTTCGCATGCTTTTTCTTTCTTAAAAGAAATTCTTTTTGAAACTCTAAATGTTTGCTAAAACTCATATAAAATACTTCCAGTTTACTCGTCATAGTTTCCAACATTTCACCAGTATTGGATCCGGATAAACTAGACGACGAAATTTTATTTTGCCTTTACCCCTGCCTATCGGGCAAGTAACTTCTTCCATTTCAAGTTTGTCATCATCGTTGAGGTTGATTCCGACACAAGCTTCATACAAACTTGTATAAATGGAGTTAGATGTTTTTGATCGTTTCGAAGCGTCACATGGACAATCCATGGATGACATCGTATGCTATTTTGTGATTTTTTGATAACCTACCAAAACTTTATATATTTGAATCCCTTCTCTGACCGGTGGATCATAAGTGCCGCAAGCAAAATGTATTTTGTAATGTACCAATTTTTACAGCCAAAATTTTCATTAAAAAAATCAGAGAATAAACGTAGAAACCATTTTAATACCATAAACCATTTGTTCAATGATTAGAAAAATAGCATATCCAAAATCCATGATATCAAATCCAGTACAAAATATATATATCAGTGGAAGTCTCAAAACAAATGTGCTAGATGCGATACAGTCACGTCGCGCTCTTCCCCTTATCCGAAGAAGTACCTGAAAATATTTAAGTTGAGAGAGTAACCACAAAGTTTAGTGAGTTCCCCAAAATACCACACATTCCATCACATCACATACATACCACAAAATGAGACTCGACACAGTCCTATCCTCACTTGACTCGACATCTTCCTACTCTTTCAACGTGTCACATTGGGACTCGACACAGTATTACCCCTAACGAGGCACGACACTGTCCTACCCTTACCAAATATCATCTTTGGGGCTCGGAACAGTCCTATTGTAACGTCCGGTTTTTCATACAATGTATACCCAAAATTTTAAAACTATAATACAGCACAAATGTGTATACTAGTATTCAAACCACAAAATACAAGATGTTATCAAAATAAAAATACATATAAAAGTCCTCACGGACCAAGCCGGACATTACAATTATTGAAATACGAAGTCTGCTACCAAAGGATAGGCTCTAAGTTATCTATCTCTCAATCAAATGCCTTTCCCTATCACAACTACCGATACCTGCAAAACAACACACAACCAATGGGTAAGCTTATAAAAACTTAGTGAATAATCTTCATGCTCGACATCAATACAAGATGTATCAACATTTATATAAAAACAATAATAACCACAATCTTACACACGATCAACGTATTTCCCTCGGTAGACATTCCAGCCATCCATATTGATAATTATATTAGCAAAGACATAGCCCCTTTTTAGATGTGTTCTGCTAATTACATTAGCTACACAAACATCGACTAGGTACCATCAAGCATCAACCCAACAGTAGGCACCACGGCTCGTACTACTCATCAGCTAATCATGATATTTTGTATGTACTCATTTAGCTATCAGATGTACTCGGCTATAACAACCATTACGACTGTATCAATACGGCTACGAAACTCGTTAGTTTAACCATACTAGCAACTAGGGTTAACGGAATCATCCGTTCGATCGGTCACCACCCCATATATATATATATATATATATATATATATATATATATATATATATATATATATATATATATATATATATATATATATATATATATATACAACGAAGTATCTTTACTCAAGTACTAGAGACTACTCACCTGAATTATACATATTCGCTAGATCTTTCCCTACGAGTCCTCGTCAACAATTCTCACTAATTCCTTGTTTCCCTTATCATCAATTGTTGTTTAACATTAAATAACACATATATGTTTAACTATAAGGACTAACATCTCAACCCATGCACCAAACTGATAATTCTCACAAGGCGGACCACTTAGCGTCACTATCACTAGAGATAACGCCACTAATGAAGAACATTCAACCATGACGATGCTATGGTTCATCAATAGCGCCATTATGGATTAACTCGTCATCTAATTCGGCTCGGAATCACTTCAGACCTCTGTTAAATCACCAATTAAGCTTTTGCTTCTTACCTTTAAGCTTCCAAAGGTACTCCAACCCCTAAATTGTCCTTAACAAGATCAGATTAGGGTTAAACCCTAAACCTCACCATTAACAACATGAAGCTCGATTATTAAAGATAACATTTCAAGATTAATACTCTAGCCTCTTATTACTCGTCTTATAGACTATCAGGGACTATAACTAGTTAAAGTTTACCACTATTAACCGATAGAACCAAATTCCACAAAACATAGTCTTTCTCATAAGATTTCAAACCTTATCTCTAAGATGAAGAAGAAGATGATTAGATTCTTCCTCCTTGGTGTTTTCCCCATTGGATTTTAGCCAAAACCCCCGTTCTCCGACCTATATATCTTTGCATTAAGTTTTGGGGTAACTCCCTGCTAGAATCGACTTAAGACTTGATATAGTATGTCCAGGCGACCATAGCGCCGCTAATGAGACCTTTTAACACTTGTATCTCAACCACATTCACTTCCATGTCATGCCACACAAATCAATAGCGCCACTATATACACCTTTAGTGCCACTATCCCTCCTAACTTCTTAAACTTTGTTTTAACTTTCTGTTTTAACCCCCCTTTTTTCTGGAAATGGGTATTACACCTACCCCCAATGGGACACGATACAGTCCTACCCATAACAAGCACAAAACAATCCACAATCATAAGAACGAATAATACAACTAAACATTCAACAAGCAAGACTATACTAGTCTAGGTACAAAATCTCACCGTACGGGTCTCAAGCTACCTATGCGTGCAACGTCACACATAGTATAGCGAAGAGACTCACCTGAATCGTAGAGCTAAAGTACAAACACACACACACACACGTCTTTAAGTTCTCAACAATATGAACCTCCTAAATCATCATTAAGCATCACTTAGTGACCTAAACCACTCAAAGGTCAATCCCTTGATCCATGTCTTTTATCCATCAAAGTTTGACCAAAGGTTAAACTAGTCAAAGTCAGCAGTCAATGTTCAAAGTCAATGCATACGTGTCGCGTCACGTCCAAAGGCTCATCGCATCGCTACAAGTCGCGATCCAGAAACGGTTTCCCTCCATAGGTAGCGTCGCTAACCCATGGTGGTAGCGGCATTATCTCTGTACATTCCAACTTCTTTGTTAAGTGCTTATTCTGTTAAGCCAGTAGTTAGGACTCTCTAGAAACCATCCATTTAGGCTGTTAATAGATACAAATGCAAACTTTATGGACGTGCATGTCCAATACATGTCCAACTTAAACCCTAGTCAAAAGAGGTCCAAAACATTAAAACTCTTGCATGGATTTAAGAGAGCTTGATCATGCTCTCTTTTATGGTTCAAGGGCTCCATAATTATCTAGGAAATTGCTAGGATACCTGAAGTTTACCTAACTACACCTACACACCATAAATGGACCAACACACCATAAAACATTACTAGCCATAAGATCTAAGCACAAAGAGACTTCAAGTTTGAAACGTTCTTACTTACAAGGGTCCAAAATATGGAAAGGATGTTGGATCTTTGCTGGAGATTGCTTCCTTGCACCACCACTTCTTTTCTTCTTCTTTCTTCTTCTTCTTCTTCAAACTACACCTCAAAGCAAGAAAGGGTCTAAGAATCACAAAATGGTGGCAAGGATTCGTTTTTAGGGTTTCACAGAGGATGAAGGCAGGTAAGAGAGACATGCTTAGAAGTTAGAGCCTTTAAATAGGACTCAAAACCTGAGATCTAGGGTTTAGCATTTCGTCACGTTGCACCGTGAAGCATAGCCGGTAGCGTCGCTAACAGTCGTGTTCCACATGTGGAACTTAAACCCATCTACGCGTCGTGATCATCATAATGATAGCGTCGCGTCGAGCCAAACTCTTCAAAAATACTTAGAATTTAACTCTTTAAAGCTTTAAATTTATACCTGGAAAACGGGATTTGCATATTGAAGTCACCTTGAATGTTTTTTGGTGATTGTTTAACTTGTTATACATTCCATTAATTTCGTGATGATTTTGTTTATGTCTCGAAATTTCATGAAAAATTGTTTTGTCAAATGATATTCACCATTCCCCGTCTCATCGCGAAGACACTCTGAATGCATTTCCAAATATGTTGCAACTACTGTGAATTATTGGTCGTAGCATCCTCCGATATGTCGACCCAAAAACGAGCCAACATGATTTGTTATTTTGTTGTCCATGGTTGAGGGGGTGCGACTTACTTGGTAGCATCCTCCGATATGTCGACCCCATGCCCCTATGTCTCTCTCTTTCTCTTTCGGTCACACACACACACAGACACTATCTCTCTCTCAAGTCAACACAGAGCCGGTAAAAAAAACTGAAATTTACCGTCAAAGATCAAAAATCCTTTTCCATTAAAATGGTTATTTCTGCAAATGATCAATCAGATTTGTTGTTAGTACGAAGAAAGCAAAATTATTACAGAAAGCAACAACAAATCTCCTTCTCCGCCACCAAGTTATATCCAAACATGACCCTAAAACAGTAAGGAAAAAGTTTTAGAATGCTCAATATGTGGATCAGAGTTCTTATCATGACAAGCTCTCGATGGTCACATGAGAAGACACCGACCACCTCTGTCGTCGAGCAGCCAACTCGCTACATCATCGAATATGGACAATACGAGCGCTCTTCATTCCTATAAAAAGTCGCCTGTGTTATCCTTAGATCTAAACCTTCCCGCACCGGAGATTGTGGACAATCGGTGGTCGGAATTTTCATCTCCGACTGATAAACCATCACCAGAATGTCACTAAACCACCCTTGTACTAATTGCATGTGGGTTTCACCGGAAATAAAATCAGTAATTAGGTTTGATGTCGACAAGGCTTGATCGGGGACCATTGGGGCTGGGTTGTCGAGAATCTTGATCGGAGTTATGGTCGTTGTCGAGAGTATGATCGAGGAACACCGGTGGATATCGGGTTAGCTTGGTCGGAGAACAAGAAGACTGGTCGAATGTGTGTTGGTTGTTACTGGGAAGGATTGACCGGGAGGTTGATGCGCAATCCAAAAACACCCATACGTAATCAGATTCAGAGAAGCACACACCCACCCTGCTCCTTGTGTGTATGTTGATGATGGTGGATGTTGTCGAGAGGAAGAGGATGGTGTCCAGTGGGTTTTCGGAGGTGGCAAGGTGACCGTCAATTTGTGGTTGACTGTTGCAAGGTGGCTGGTTTTCGATGATTCACGCCTTCACGGTTGCTTCTTGGTGGTAGTGGTGGTGGTGGTGGTGGTGATGTACCGATGTGTGTGTGGTCAAGGGTTACTTGGACTAAAACTTTAACCAGGTGCAAATCACATGGACCAATTGTGTAATTAACTCTTTTACAAATTTGATGCATATGAACGTAATATCAAATTTATTAAAAAATACAAAAAATATTTGAAAAAAAGTATGCATGAAAAATGAGAAAACGAGACAAATTTTATATCCGAGTTTACCGTTGCTGACGGTGATAGTAAAAAGATTCGGATGTAATTCGGTCCCTTAAATTTTACAAAACTCGATGGTGTCGTGTTGATCCCAACTATTTACATAAAAAGTAAGCACTAAATTGCAGGAAAGAAATCGTAATCTGAAAGGGATCTCCCGATATAAAGAAACGTTATAATCAAATCAGAGAAACAAAATGCGTCTTTGAACCCACAACCCAATAATCCGGTATGTCCTTCACTGTAATTACTTTGCACAATTGTGTCTCCAGCGACAGATTAAAACACAGGTAATTCCTTCTTCAAACTCTGGACAAAATTCGCGGATTTTGGTTTAAATATAATGGGTCATTGCTGGATTTGCTTAAATTATTTTTATTTAATGGGCGGGGCGTTTTTAAGCTAGGATTTTGATTGTATTTGTACATACTCAAAATAGCTTTTTTAGACTATTCACACAAATACAATATCATTAGTCTGTTTTACCAGTTTTTTCAGTTCTTTTCAAATATGGTCCTACTACCACATCATAACTATTTTATATCTTTATAACGAATATGTTAATTATTGATACCGAATAAATATACAATAATAAACTAACATGAATATAATTATTCATAACTTTATATATATATATATATATATATATATATATATATATATATATATATATATATATATAAAAGAGATATTAAATTATATTTTATTTATTATACATTGACATAACAAGAAATAAAACTATATCCATGGAGAGCAAAACAAAATGTATAAAAAGCATCTTCATATGTTTTATACGACAAATACTGTTATTTATTTGTGTATTTTGTTAATTATTTATAGATGATCAAAGTATGTCGCGTTTATGTACTTATATTTTTATTGTTTCATATGTCGTCGTTCTAAAGGATACTAACATACAATATTGCAGCTTTATTAATTTGTTTCATAATATAAAAGTCATTTTGAAAACTTTATTAAAACATAAACTATATAAATTTTAATATAGCAATAAATTTATATCTCAATACATTAATATAGTAAACAAACTAATAAACTATGTACATTATCAAAATAGTAGGACCTTTATTGTTCCAAGTATTTCTAATTTGGAAAGACTTACTTACGTGGCTTGCAAATTTCTTTTGTAATTGTGTTGAAGGAACTAGAAGCTCTTCGAGCATTCATAACTGTTGATTTCAACATATTTACTCGCAAGCCACATGAATAAGTCATTTTTTAATTTGAAAGGTTTGCAAACTTTATTTTTTATATTACCAACTGGCTTGTGGCTTAGTGAACACTCGAGTCCTATTTGATGCATAGATAAAATTTAGGAGTATATTAGAAAATGTGTAAGTTACCATTCTAAGAAAGCCTTTATTTTCTATTTTAATATTGTAATTTATTTATTTATTATATAATTATATTAACAAATGTCACAAAAGTCACTATATTATTAGTTTTTTGTTTCAATTTTGATATTTTATTATTTTTTCCAAATTAAACATTACGTTATCAACTTTTTTCCAAATTGAACCCTACATTAATTTTTTTTATTTTTTTTATTTTGACAATTTTACCGAGAATCTTCTAATACCCAATTGTCATTAATTTTGACAGTTTTGACACTTTATTGTTTATTTTCAAATCGAACATCTTTATCACATTGATCATCTTCATCATTAGTATGAAGACATTCCATCTGAAAGAATGTAATAATAGAATGTCAAAATCTAAAATGATAGAGTGTTAAAACCAACGACAACCGGGTAACTGAAAGGTTCAAGGAAAAATGGTCAAAAAAAATTGATCAAGCGTTGTTCGGATTGGAAAAAAATGATAAAGTGATTTTCGATTTCAGAAAAAATAATGGAGTGTCAAAATAAATAATAAATAAAAAACTGAATATAGTGACTTTCGTGGTATTTTCCCTAATTATATCTATACAAATATATGTATATACTGAAATTATGTAATTGATATATATAAAAATTTTCCACATTATTAACCAATTGGATATAAATAAAAGAGTATAAGATGATGTTTCTTTTTCACTTAAAGAACTTAACACATAACAAATTTAGTAGTTCAACTATATGTGTTTTTTGTTTTGTACTTAATGCTAACAAAATATTTTAATGGATTAAGTTAGAAAATAGGTGTCCTTAATATTAAGTCATGATTTTAATTTAATTTTCCTAAATTACCCTTATTATTCCCAATAAAAATCATATTTATATCAAAATTTATAAATTATGGAGTATATTTCATGCTTATATATTGAGTTATTCATCTATATATGTAAATATCATATGTTCATTATTTTGTTTAATGTATTATTTAAATATTTGATATTTGAATTTTTAATTTTATTATTTGAACTTACTTTAAAATTATGTAAAATCATGTTATTTTAATTGAATTTTTTAATTTTTTTAATGTGACCATGTATAATTTTAATTTATAACAATTATTAAATAGATTGGCATCTGTTGTTTATCAAGTTTAATCATGGGGGTATAATAGTCATTTATTCAAATTAAGACAGTTTATTCAACATAAAAAGGAAACAGTTATCAGCAATACCGTATCCATTTAGATATCATTATTCATTTAACATCTTTTATCAATTCATGGAAAAAAGAAAGAGCTTAAATTTGACTATTAAGACGTGGGCATATAAAAGGAATAGAGTGATTAATTTGTAAACAGTTAATGTGATTTACTTTGTGAAAACTAAACTATTTAATTTAATATAATGTTTTATGATTCATGTTTGTAATATATAAACTTTTTGTTTGTTTAATACTTTTAATTAAATTAAATACTTATACATATCGTTGAATAAATATTAGTTATAAATAATAGGGAGATAAATATATTTGTTAATAAAAATATAAAGTAATTTTTGATGTTAAGGTAATCGTAAAAGTTGGTGAGTCACGGTTGAAACTTTAAAGAATATAGAGATTGCATTAGTGCTGATAATCTTAATGATTAATTACGTGTTTTCCATGTTACGTTATTCCATTTTTGCTACTGATCTAAGTAGCAGAATTCTTTCTTGTTTTTATCGATTGAGCTGCATAATATCCATTAATCATTAAACAAATTTAGGAAAAATGAAGTTTATCTTCTTAATGTTCTCTTTAATAACTGCAGATTTGACTAATTTTGTGGAGAAAATGATGTAAATGAGCAAAAAAATATAGGATTCCGGCAACGATAATCAGACTAAAAGAAATGAAATCTCTTCACTTTGTAAAACGATGTGTTTTATCCACAGCCATGGCTTCGATTGTATCTCTTTTCCTCTTCGCGACATGTTTCAATTTAAGCAATGTATCTTCCTTGTACGAAACCAATTCGTTTTTTTCATCATTCAACATCTCTTCGGTTAAAACTGCCATGAATTTTGCTAAAGAAAACAACCAGTCTACACCACCACCTCCTCCATCTCTTCCTCGTTTCGCTTATTTGGTATCCGGATCAAAAGGGGATTTAAATAAACTATGGAGAACACTTCAAGCACTGTATCATCCATGGAACTATTATGTTCTTCATCTGGATCTTGAATCACCGCCACAAGAGAGAATGGAGCTCGTTTCACGAGTTGAAAACGATCCGGTTTTTGCTGCAGTAGGGAACGTTTACGTGATTTTGAAAGCCAACATGGTTACATACACAGGTCCAACAATGGTGTCAAACACACTTCATGCATGTGCCATTCTTCTCAAAAGGAATAAAGATTGGGATTGGTTTATAAATCTAAGTGCCTCGGATTACCCTCTCGTGACTCAGGATGGTTCGTTCTTCATTTCCCATATCATAATTATATATCAATTAATGAACTCCATATCGATTTCATTTCTTTTAACTTAATTACAGATCTTATTTTTGCATTTCGTGATCTCAACCGGGACCTTAATTTCATCGAGCACACAAGCAATTTAGGCTGGAAAATGTAAGCACAAACTATATATTATAAGTTAATAATAACATCTCAAGCTTAAGAATCTCTAAAACAACTTAAAACCATGCATGGTGGAAGTTATTGGGCTCATAGTTCTTACTTTACGTCCACACATGATAGGTTATTACATATATACATATTTGTATGCAGGAACAAAAGGGCAATGCCGTTGATGGTGGACCCCGGGCTATACCAAAACAAAAAGTCAAATATCTTGTGGGTGGAACCGAAGAGGGAACTGCCAACATCATTTAAATTGTTTACTGGTAGGCAATATAATATTTCATCAAAATATTTGTGTCTATGTGCATCAAGACTAGAAACGAGAGTGACATCAATAGGAAAAAAATATTACAATTTTTTCCCAGTTTAAAAGGTGGAACAAGATGGGATAGGACTCCGTGCAAAAAATTTGAATGCCCTTCTCGTCTTCATCATTGAAAATATCACTAGAAAGCTTGTATGATAGTGTTAATACATGTTTTAGAAAGCTTGTATGATAGTGTTAATACATGTTTTTTAAATGGACAAATATTTAATTTTGCAGGATCGGCATGGATGATTCTATCTCGTTCATTTGTTGAGTATTGCATATGGGGTTGGGATAATCTACCAAGAACTCTACTCATGTACTACACAAATTTTGTCTCATCTCCCGAGGGTTATTTCCAAACCGTAATTTGCAATTCCCCGGAATTCATCCCAACAGTAGTTAACCATGATATGCACTATATTTCATGGGATACCCCTCCAAAACAACATCCTCGTGTCATCACCATAAACGACACAACCAAAATGACAGCAAGTGGGGTGCCATTTGCTCGTAAGTTTAAGCAAGATACCCTTGTTTTGGATAGAATTGATGAGGAATTACTACATCGCCCGAATGGGAGTTTCACACCTGGTGGTTGGTGTAAGGGTGACCCTAAGTGCACCAAGGTGGGACCAACACAGATCGAACCGGGTGTGGGTGGTCAAAGGCTCAGTCAATTTATAAGCAAGTTACTTGAACAACCTAAGTTTAATGAAAGTCAATGTCGATAGTGTTGTTTATGTATGTAAGAAAAATGTGTTGACTCCAAAACAACGTATAAGGACCAAATGTATAAATGTCCAAAAATGATGAGCCAAAGTTGTAAAAATGGTATCTATGTTTGACAAACACCAATGTACATGGAGCTTTGTAGTTTCATTTCTGCTTCTCCAATTTCATGTGTAGAAAACTCTTATCATTTCTTCTTTCTTGTATGCATTACAACGAGTGAATAAAAAATCTTGGTTCTAGCTTTCTCTTAATATTCATCGAAATTATTGAATTCGCTTCCATAATCATAATAGATTGGCATTAAAGCTTTAAAGGAGAGGATTGATTGAATTTTCTTGGAGGACCGTTGGTTGTGGCTTCTTTGAAGGAGTGATGTTAAGTCAAAACTCCAGTTTGTGTCGAATACCAAGGCATCAATGATGCACTTTGAGTTACTTTTGTCAAAGTATTTTGTCATTCGAAGTCGAATCATTTCGATTTTGCTCCTTCGACAGAATCCACGTGATCTAGTAGGATTATTAGATACTGGTGTGCGTACGTTGCTGATTCTCAGACCTGAACATACGATTCCTACAACACGATATGCCAGACGGTTATGCACGCCATCCTAGCAGAGCAACACGTGGAATAATCTCATTGATCCTGAGATCCACTATCATGCCTTTTGTATTGTATAAATAGATAATGTCGATCTTCGTGTAATTAGACGTCTGGATAAGTGAGGTAGAAATTTGATAGGTTTTCTAATACCATAGAACAGGCAAACATGGCAGCGGAAACACATAAAAATTCTAAGGCAAGTAACAATTACTAAAACCTACACGAAAATTACTTATTGACTATTTACAACTATAAGAAGGTTTATAAATACCAACCTTTAGCAAAACCGATTTTCTTGGAGAACCCTCGTGTAGATCGAAATCCCCAAATCTAATGAAGGTAGTATCCAAAAGAGAATACCTCTAATGGTTCACACCTAATAAGTCCAAACAATTAGGTTACTTTGTTGTTGCTTACCCTTCGATCCCATCAAGTGAGAAAGAGTTAATTGTGTGACAATCCAATTAGGAATTCACAAGCATTTCTCGATCTAAAGATATCAATAACATCAATGATTGGCGTTTAAATATTTGGGGGTTTTTATCTTTAATAAAGTAATCAAGGCCTTTCTGATCTTTTCTTTTTGTTTTGTGGGAGTTGAATTGAAAATGGAATCTATCTATGATATATTTTTGTACTTATTTGAGTTTTTTGGTGTTGCTCGCCAAGTGTTTTTTCCCAAGCCTTGGATTTTATTGTAGTAATCAAAATGGGTTCAAAGAGTTAGGAATAATTCGAATAACTCATAAAACCACCAATGATCATTAATAAATTCAATACGAAGAGTAGTTTCAATACAAGGAATATAAGCTCCTTTAGAAGTTCTTTATGAAGTATCCTCGTAAGAAAGTGCACTTGGGATTATGTGAATGACTTGACTCGTTATATATGACAAAGTCTTTAATAAAAAAACTCCTACTAAAGCAATATAAGTTCTCGTTATGTATGAAAAAAGGGACGGGGTTAAAAGAAAACATAAACGATTGTAGTTCAATTTTGATGGACCCAAATAATGTAAATGTCAAAATTAAGGGCAATGATGCGACATTGATGTTGTTGGTTTCCTTGCCCTTATCTTACAATTCATTTATGGTATGTAAGGATACTATCACACAAGTGTAAGTACGACCATGTTTGCATTTCTATGAGTTAAGGCACCGTGTATCAAGTATTGTTTTAGAGGTTCAATCGATTGTATTGAGTGTCTTACAAGAAGATTGGTGAATCAAATAGAATCCTAAAAGAGGATATGAGAAGCAAAGATGGAGTAGATCGAGGTCTCAAGGTGAAAGTCCCAACTCGTGAGATGGTCACCACACATGTGGTGAGATTAGGCAATGTAGATGGTATTGTCCCAATAATAAAAGAAAGGGGTTCAACATGGATGTGGAAATGATTATTTAGATTCAAAAAAATATTTGGGTTTGGTGGTCGATTGTGATTGTGAAAGGTCCAAATTTTGGATACTTGATTCTATGTGATCCTTTCATATGTTCTCAAACTTGGCATGGTTTTCTACTTACTAAAACCATTATACGATAAATATTTTCCTATTAAATGACAATACATACATGGAATCGAGATCAATCAACTTCCAGATGCACAATAGAATTGTAAGGACACTCGTAGAGGTAGATATGTTCCCAAGTTAAGAAAAAAATATTTTCCTTGGGTACTTTAAATTTTAAAGGATTTAAGGAAATTTGTCAACGTGGTTTGCTAAAGGTATCAAACATAGTATTTATGAAGGGGGTTAAAAAGTCGACTTCATATATGTGAAATAGTGAGACCATTTTGGGATCAATAATGGTTTCTCACTCTAAGGACGCCAACTCAGAGATTACTAGACTTTGGCATGCGAGATTTGGGCCACGTAGGTGAAAATGGCATAGTACTTTTCAGTAATAGAGGTCTTTTCTGATATCATAAAGTAGTAAAGTTTGGGTTGTGTGAGTATTTTGTGCATAAGGATCAAAATTGTCCTGTTTTTTCTAAAACCATTCATCAGAAGAAGAGAACCTTGGATTATTTTCATGCAGACTATTGGAAGTATTTGAGAGGTTTTAGAGTGGGAGATTTGGTAGAACATCAAATGAGTCAAAGAGTCAACAAATTAAGGACCGACAATTGGCTTGAATTTTGTTGAAATGAGTTCGATGAATTTTGTAGGAAAGTGATTTTGAAAGACACAAGACGGCTTAACTCATACTTCAACAAAATAAGATTGTTGAGAGGATGAACTCGATAATTATTGATAAGATAGCAAGGTGGTGAAAAGAATTATAAGTGTAAGGGTATCCTCGTGCGATGTTGCGGAAAAATATGTGTATCTATAATAGGCAAGACATACTTTACAATAATACCACATTCAATAATACATAAAAGTGCACTTCTGGTGTGTTAAGATGAACATTAACAAATAAATTTTTATTTGTTTCTATAACCTTACATTTATGAAAACGAATATATAAAATATAGAAAACGAAATTTTAAATAAAAAGAAAATTGTAAAAAATGCATAAAAATAAAGAGAGATATAATGTATTTGTAAATAAGAATTTGCTAAAGAAAACTAACTTGTAAAAATGATTTCATAAAAGAAATTGTAGAGAAATATGTAAATAACATGTAAAAAGGTAAT
Source organism: Cichorium intybus (assembly GCA_023525715.1). NCBI lineage: Eukaryota > Viridiplantae > Streptophyta > Magnoliopsida > Asterales > Asteraceae > Cichorium > Cichorium intybus. Next base: position 37,651,322 of record CM042009.1, read on the forward strand.
ACAAAGTAGAAAATGAATTTCTAAAAAACCAAATTGTAAAAAATATCATAAAAAGCATACATAAAAACAAAAGTATAAATATTTGTAAAAACTAATTTTTAAATAAGATTTCATAAAAAGAACAAAGTTGAAAAAGAATATGTGAAAGAAATTATAAAAAGTAATTTTGTAGAAAAAAATAACTTTCAATAAACATATAAAAGTGAAATTGTAAAAAAACTTGGGGGAATTTTTTGAAAGAAGTTTGGACAAAACTCGTAACAAAAAATAAACTTTGGCCAAAACTATAAAAAAGAAAAATGACGTTTTGACTTGAATAGGATCTTGATTAGGTGGGTTGTTCGACCCTGGTAAAAAAGGACGAGAATCGAACCCCAAACCTCTTTGAGATGTGACAAGCAACTTTTTTGGTAGGCTAAGCATCCTTTGATGAATAAAAGTGTCAAATCTTAGGCATTTCATTGCCTAAGATTTTGATGTGTACTCAAGTTGAAGTGATAAGAAGGCTTTAGAGGACCTGGACATTTTTTTAAGGTCACGGGTTGTGTGGTTTCATTTAAACTGTGTAATTGTACTCGGATTGCAACAACCTCGCTCTTTTACAAACCAAATCGTTTTTTTAGTGGGACCATATAATCTTTCCGCAAATTAAACTATGGAACAAATTTTAAACAATGTCCAATGTATTTTAAAATGGTGTTTAAACGCAAATTAATTGTTTTTGTGATGTTTTGGGATTTAAAATTTCACATGACATAATCTATAAACAATGATGAGAAACTATGACTTTAAATAGGTGTTTTATAAATACCCTTAACGAGGGGTGTTACATTTACTAAAAAGTTAATTATTTATCTTCCATATAGGTAACCCATTTTTTTTTCTTTTAGAACGACAATCTAACATACTCCTACACCAAAGCTACACATTAATATCACTTATGTCTCGAACGAGAATTGAGACAACCCATTTAAAGTCAGGTGTTGCCCTCCCTACTTAAGACAAACCATTTAAAGCCATTCCTTTACACACATTAGTAACCCAACTAATCCTATATTTTATATAAAAAATCACAATGAATTAACAACAATGGTCTCATTTTGTAGAGAAAAAATGACGTATTTTAATGTTTTTGTTTATTTTTTTCAATAAATATTATATCTGCTTTTTAATAAAATAAATTTTAAGAAAAAAAGAAAAAATTAAAAGAGAGATATAAATCAATCTAATTTGATGAGTTTGGTCGTTGTCGTGGTCTAGGTCACATAATCCTTTCGATTTTTTTTTTAATTATATTTTTGGTGAGCTAAATGTTTGAGGCACCAATAGGAGTAGTGTTAAACAACTCATTCAACATTTCTCTTATCATCACTTAGACCATCTGAAACTCAATTTAGTTTTTTACACTAGAAGAAAGATGTAAAAGATGATGCTAACAATATTTCATCCTCAACTCAACTCCATTTTGTACACTAAATGATGTAAAATTGGTGTTACTAGTGTTTCATCTTTGACCCTACACAGTTTTTACACCATGTTTGCATCATTTTTTTGCACAAAATATTATACCCTAGAGTATGTTCCTTTTTTAGCTTTATATAAACTATCAAAAACACCATTCAACTTATTAGCTAATAACATATTTATGTACGTCTTTTATGTTGTAAGATCTTTATAACATATATATTACTAGAAAATATATTAATTCGTATTGCTCATTTTATGAAAGCGACACTTATTAAAAAACTATATTTATAACACACTTTTAATATAAATATTATATATGCGTTTACAAAAATATTACATATACATCTAACGATGCATTACAGTTTATGCATTAAAATAAAATTTTCATAAATAATCAATTAATGTGTTTCGTACATTTATATCAAAAATAATATTATTAGAATATTTGTATCATAAGATACTGTATCTTTTTGACTTTATGGAGACACTTAATGTAATGCTATTCATAAGTGTTTTCTTTTACTTAATAAAAAAAGTCATTACAAAAAAACTTTCCATATTAGGTACTAACTTCCTACAAATACCTTTCCACACAAAATGTTGTATACAAAATATACATGATTATGATTTTCTCTCTACTGAGTTTTATACACAACGATCTGCATACTCCTAATCCTAAAACTTGTATACTCGAATTAAAATTGCTTTTATACACAAACGAAATCCCTCTGTTCTACCCAACCTTTCTGGGTTTTTTTTTTTCTTTTTTGCCTTTAAAGACCCCAAAACTGAGATGTATTTTAGGGGAAGTGGCCAAAAACTAAACCATCTCCAAGATCTTGATATTTCCCATATTATTTGCAGCAACTAAAGTTGAGGACTGATTACGCCAACACACAGATGAAATGAATTGTTCTTTGTTATCCACTTCATTTCCCGATATTGGATCTGTGGTGTTGAATTTGTATGACAATGCAGGCATAGGGAAAGCCTTGTGGTAGATAAAAACCTGTTCACATGTTTAAAAACAACATATGAATAACACAAAACATGACATAACAGCTTTTACTGCATGTGTAAAAAAGACGTAGATGCCCTTCTCAATGTTATCTCAAAAGTAATTACCTCATTTGTTTCTGAACCAGTAGCGATGTAGCCTTCCGATACAGATAAACCAACAAAATTCTACCAAAAAGGAAAATCAGATTTAGACAACATTTTTAAACTAACTCTAGATCAACTTACAAGTTACAACCATGATGGAAATAATTATTAAAATAAATAATAATAATAATAAAACATATACCTTTACGTTGACATGGCCAGTGAAAGACTGAATGGGGTTGTCAAGAACTCGAGATGTACAGTCTGACAAATCCCAGAGGTTCATTGTGTTATCAGTGGACGATGATACAAGAGTTTTTGAATCTAGAAACTTGATGTAACTAACGGTTTTTTTGTGTCCAATTAATGTGCAAAGTGGTATGCTCAAATTGCGTAGATCATAGTAATATACTCTGTGATCTGCTGACCCAAATGCAAGAAAATTACTAGAATCTGAAGGAAACTGAACACAACACACATTCGCCTTTGTTCTAATCGTCCCAATACTCCCTCCCTGAAAAAAGAAAACCTCATTTTGTGTCAAAATATTAATCCAGCAGACAGTTGACAGTTGACAGCAGACAGCAGACGGTAGATAGTACACAATAGACAATAGACAATAGATAGTTGACGGTAAACAGTAGACAGTTGACGGTAGATAGTACACAATAGACAGTAGACAGTTGACGGTAGATAGTACACAATAGACAGTAGACAGTATCACCTGATTGATGTTCCAGAGCTTAACAGAACCGTCATCACTTCCACTTGCCAGCAACGTGGGGTCCGCCGAGAAGTCAACAGACCAGACGCGTCTCTGGTGCTCTCTCATTTCCGAAGATACTTGATTTTGCGAAACATCCCAAATCTGAAATATTTTAAAATGAAAAGAAAATGATGCTGCTGTTAAAAATAATAAAAAAATATGACTGGGGTTTTGCGTTACCTGTACAAGACCTTCGAAATTACTTGATGCAATTTGGCTTTTGATGTATCGATTCCAGCAAATACTGCTTAGTTTTGATCTAGTTGGGATTTCAACAATTGGAAAATGGATGTCTCGATTCTCGTTCACAATCGAATCGTATTCAAAGATTTTAATTTTTTTATTTACACCCGCTGTTGCAAAAAACTCCCCATCGCGATCAAAACCCAAAGAGCATACAAGGTTTGAAGAATTAAAAAGGTCACTTTGTTTCAACTCTGCTTTGACTTTTAAACTACTGAATGACATGTACTTTGACAATCCCTCCAAGAATGGGTTGCTGATTTGTTTAGATGTTTTGTGTCTAGTTGAAAAGTAAGCTGATTCTAGTTTCTTGAAGTTTTTCATCAATCTTGAACATTTGGGGATGACGTTTTCTTGATTTTCTTGTGTTCTGATGCGTTTTCTAGCAGAATCATCAAATACAGAATTGGACCCTGATTTTTTTCTAATAGATGTTTGCAATTTTGTAACTTCTTGTAAATCAGAAGATAGAAATGTAGCATCTCTGAGTAAATAATCTGAAGCTTCCTTTTTTCGTTGTTGAAGCTCTAAAAGAAATTCCAGTAACATTTCCTGTTCGACTATCTTTTCTTCAAGCTCTATTGCAGCTTCTCTTTCGTTTAACTTTTCTCTAGGTTCATTAAGGAACTCACTTTGTAAAACTTCACTGATAGAATATAAAACAAAGTGAGGACAAGATTTATGCAAATAGATAAGAAAAATAATAACTCACTCTATTTTTGGCCTGCTGGTTGGATCAGGGTGCAGTAAGCGCATGGAAAAGAAGGCTTCTTTTGGCCACTTGCAGTGAAATTGTGGAGGAAAGAGGCGGTGTTTGAGGGTAGACATGGTGGTGTTCTTTTCTTCTGGTGAACTACAAGGGTAATATAACTGTTCATGGAAATAAACCCGAAGTGGGTTATAGAATAAGATAACACAGAGAGTAACTTGAAGATGAAATCAGAAGACATACCTCAAAAAGAAGAACTCCAAGTCGATAAACATCAGAAGCACAAGAACTTGGACCTCCGGCAGCCTCCTCCGGCGAAGTATACCAGGTCATCTCCATCTGCAAAATTTGTTTCATGGGAAATACGTGTTTCGTTTCTTCTTCTTCTTGTTTAACATCAACTTCTTTAGATTCAGACCAAGTGTTTTCTGATCCTTTATGGAAATCATTTGGTAAGTTCTTGTAAGAATCGGTGTGGCTGCTTGTTACATCATGGTAAGAATCTGCACTTGAATCCGAGCAGGATGCAGATTCGATGAAGGATACCTGACTAAATGATGACATCACAAAGCAGGAGGGTCGGATGTTATGAACCACAAGCCCTTGGGAATGTGCGAGGCTCGCGATTTTGACTATTTGCATAAATATATGCATGTTTTCAAGGGCATCAATGGCGCGTTCTGTGTTGTCTAACCACTGTCGCATGCTAATATCCTTTTTGGTTCTATGATTATGATCGGAATCACCGGAGAACCGGGGAATGATGGCCAGAATTGGTCTCTGCGAGCCAGTCTCCGATGATTTATCCATGTCACCCACCTATCGCTCCGTAAAAATCAATCAAAATCGTTTCGGTTCTACAACATGTCGTCACTTCCAGTAACGCCATCGTGAATCATAACATTTTAGATCCAAAAACTATCTTCCTTTCAATTCTTAGTCCTTTCGCCTGAACAAAAACCACATAAATCGTCCTACTAACCGCTTAATTTCAGAAACCGAAAAGCATAGTAACAGAAAGAAAGAAGTGCGGGACAGTAATGGTACCAGTGACCTCCATGGGAGCTTCTCGAGCTTCTGTAAACGAGAACCACAAAAATCAAATCGTTTCTTGGAGGAAAAGTGAACTGTTCTCTTTCAACAGTGCAACAAAAAGAAATAGATATAGAAATAGAATCTCCCCTGAAAACCGGTGACCGTTCATTTGACTTGTTTGTAAAACATGTTTCTGATATCAAATATAATAATTCAAAGTTATACAGAAATGAATTAAAAAAGACCGGATATGAAGATATTGTATCAAGTTTGTTTTGAAGCCCTAAACTGACCCATCCGTCTATAACCCAATAATTTACACCTTTTGCTTTCCATTAATCTACGTGGCATATTTATGTCCTCTCTACAATCCCACCTAAAACATACGTGTGTTATTATAGGAACCTTCATGTGTGTATATTGGGTTCCAACGGATTTAGATGTTTAAAAAAAATCAAATTACGAGAAAAAAGTGCATAAGTTAAAGAGGACACTATTGGTATGTAGCATTGTTCTTCTAGATACAATGAATTAAATATTACCAAATTACATGGAAGATGATATTTAGTTAATCGATGGTGACGCAATTAGGTCAGATTAGTGAATGATTAGTAAAATAATTGAAATAATACTAGATAGAGAAAATATTGGCGACTTATAGGGTGCTGATTAATCTAATAACTAATTAGATGACGCAAGAACTGGATTAGGGTTTCTAATAAGGTATACTTTTGTGTGATTAAAGGGGGAAAGGGACAAATAATCAGAAACCTTATGGACATCCATGGTCGGCCGGAAGGACTAACAGACTTTACCTCACGACTGAATTCACTGATCGAGGTTTCTTAGGCTAAGTGGTATCATTGTCACATAGGCGCCACATAGGATGCCTACGAAAATGTTTTTTTATGCCTACAATGGGGAGTGGATGCCACCAACATTTTTATTATTTTTAAATTTAATATTAAATTGAAAGAAGAGAGAGATAAAGAGAATAAAGAGAAAGAGTTCATCGGCATCTTCATGTAACCCAACCATGCCTACGAACGATGCCTATATTAGTCTAGCTCATTTATTGTATAATATTTATTTAATTATTGTATACTTGAGGGGTGTATATGTACTTTTATTCATTATATATATGAGATAACTTTCATGCCTCTTGGTGTGGAAACTTCATTATTTCATGGTATCAAGCCATTAACCCCCCCCCCCCTTCCTCTCCTTCTCCATAACCGATTCTTCCCCTCTTGATCTCCTCTTCTCGGTTTTCTAGTCTCCATGGCTGGCTCCTCCAATGATGCTACCCTACCCATGAACACCCTCCTCCATCTCATCACCATTCGCCTTTCCTCCGCCAATTATCTCTTATGGGTGAACCAAATGATTCCCCTCCTTACCTATCAACATCTCATTGCTCACGTTGATGGCTTCACTACAGCCCCTCCTTCCCACCATTCGGTTGAGGACAAGCAAGTTGAGAACCTCGCTTTTGCGGAATGGCATGTCGCGGATCAACGGGCCGTTATCCTTCTCCAAGCCTCCCTCAGGGAGGAAGCTTTTTCTGAGGTCGTGGGACTCTCTTCCGCTCGTGCTATATGAACCGCTCTTGAATCCGCCTATGGGAACTCTTCCATGGAACGGGTGCAAAATCTTCATGATCAACTTCGACTTCTTTCTAAAGGCACCTCCACCGTCTCCGAATATGGACGTAAATTTAAGGCGATTTGTGATCAACTTACGGCTATCGGTCAATTCGTTGACGAATCAAATAAAGCACATTGGTTTTTATGTGGTCTTGGCGGTGCTTTTGAGGCTTTTTCCATTGGCATTCGGACCTCTCGCATCCCTCACACCTTTCGGGACCTCCTTGCTCAAGCCGAAGGTCATGAGCTCTTCATGAAATCCATCCACACCCACTCCGCTCCCGCCGTCGCTTTTGCTGCTGCCCCGTCGCCTATCGGGGCTGCTGCCTCGGTTCCCACTGGTTGAGGTCGTGGTGGTGTCTTCGGTAGTCGTGCTGGTCCTCGTGGTGGTTGTGGTCGTGGCTGTCGGCAGCCCCACTGTCAACTATGCCGACAAAACGGTCACTTTGCAAATGTTTGTCCCGATGTTCCGACTTTTGCTTCTAAAACCGCCCCTAGTGAAGCCGATTTAGCCAAAGTTTTTTTTGCCAATTGTCGTGTGACCCCACCCGGCCCGGATTGGTATGTTGATTCCAGTGCCTCGGACCACATGGTTTCTTCTTCGGGCTCGGTCGCTAAACCCGAACCTTTTGTTGGTGATGGCTCATTCATTTCGGTAGTGTTAATAGTCTTCCCATTACGACTATTGGGACTTCCTCTCTTCCTAATGGTATTCGCTTGCGGATGTTTTGGTGGTCCCTCAGCTTACTAAAAATTTATTATCTATTAGCAAGTTAACATATGACAATAACGTGGATGTGCTTTTCTCAAAATATTTGTTTTATATTCAGGATAGGGCAACGAAACAAATTCTGGCTCAAGGAACGTGTGATCGGGGGCTTTATGTTCTTCCGAATAAACCGGTGGCTTGTGCGTTTTTATGCTAAGAAGCGACCCAAGGCGTCTTTTGAATAATGGCTCTCACGTTTAGGCCATGTGTCTTTTGATGTTATTTCTTTATTAAATAAACTTGGTCATGTGTTAGTTTCTTCTATTTTACCCAAACTGGTTACTTGTTCTCCTTGCCAACTTGCTAAGTCTTATCGGTTGCCTTTTGGCAATAATGATCACCGTGCCACCCACGTGTTAGATTTGATCCATTGCGACCTTTGGGGTCCCTCCCCGGTCGAGTCGGTTGCGTCATACCGATATTATGTTACTTTTGTGGACGATTTTTCCCGCTTTACATGGCTTTACCCGCTCAAATCTAAATCAGATTTTTTTAGCGTTTTCGAGATATTTATCGCTTTTGTAGAGACTCAATTCTCTACCAAAATTAAAGTTTTTCAAAGTGACGGGGGAACGGAATTTCTAAATAATAAAGTAAAGACGCTATTACATAAACATGGTATATTTCATCGCATCTCATGCCCGTGTACCCCCCAACAAAATGGGCGGGTTGAGCGCAAACATCGCCTCATTGTGGAGACGGGTCTCGCCATGATGTTTCACGCTCACATTCCGGTTTCTTATTGGGCTCATGCTTTAGGCTCCGCCGTGCATGTTATTAATTGTTTCCCCACGAAGGTGTTGTCCATGCAATCTCCATTTGAGGTCTTGTTCGGACGGGTGCCCTCTTATGAGAATTTTCGCATTTTTGGGTGTCGGGTTTATCCTTATTTGCGTGACTATGCAGATCATAAGCTCTCTCCACGGAGCATACCTTGTGTTTTGTGGGTTATGACGCTCAATATAAAAGGCAACTTGTGTCTCGACCCGGGTTTTTGTTACCCGTCATGCCAGGTTTGATGAAGACTGCTTCCCGTTTCGTGACACCCATCTGCATGCTCCTATTGGGTCCTTACCCTTGCACACCTACTGCTGCCCCGGCCTCTCCTCCGCGTGCTCCATCTGCACCCGCCTCCCCCGCTCCTTGCGCTGTGTGCGCTGAGCCGGACCTGCGCGCTCCTTTGGCAGCCCCTCCTGCTTCCGAATCCACTGTTGTTGCCTCGCCAGGTCCCGCGTCGAAGACTGCTTCCGGGACCGACTCCGAACCGCCCACGCCTCCTGCTTCTGCCACCGCCTCTGAGCCTAGCTCGGTGTCTGATTCCGGGCCCGACCCGCCTCCGGTCTCCCATCCGCCACCGCCCCCGCCTTCCCATCTGATGACCATGCGCGCTAAAGCCGTGATTTTTAAGCCACGATACCGTACCGATTTGACACATTTCACATCGCATGGCTTGTTTTCGCAGGTCTTTTCTGTTGATATTCCCTCATCATATACCTCTGCTTTGTGTGATCCTACATGGCGTGACAGATGTGTTCCGAGACGGCGGCTCTTCGTCATAATCAGACGTGGACTTTTGTTCCTCGTCCTACCCATGCTAATATTGTGGGTTGCAGGTGGTTGTTTCGCACCAAATATCTGGCTGATGCGACTGTAGAGCGTCACAAGGCTCGTCTCGTTGCTCAAGGGTCCAATTAAGTTTCGGGCCTTGATTTTTCTCACACCTTCATTCCCGTTGTCAAGGCAGCTACCGTTCGTATTATTCTCACTCTTGCGATCATTAACGGGTGGCGTTTACATCAACTTGACGTGAATAACACCTTTCTCCGTGGTCATTTGTGTGACACTGTCTTTATGCATCAACCCCCTGTTTTTACGGATGTCCGTCATCCTGATTATGTTTGCAAACTCAATAAAGCAATTTATGGTCTTAAACAGGCTCCACGTGCATGGTTTCATCGGCTCAGTTCTTTTCTAGTGTGGCATGGGTTTTCCTACAGTCGTGTGGATCCCTCTCTTTTTGTGTTTCGCCGGGATTCGTGCACCTTGTATTTGTTAGTGTATGTTGATGATTTGATTATCACTGGCTCGGATGATGTTGTTGTATCCTCTTTCATTGTTCGACTGCATGCTGAATTTCGAATTAAGGATCTCGGGCGTTTGAACTATTTTCTTAGGCTTGAGGCTACTCATCATCCCACAGGCTTGTTTCTCAGTTAGGCCAATTACGCTCACGACATCGTCTCGCGTGCCGGTCTCCTCGATGCCAAGCCCATGCCTACCCCCTTGCCAACAACGCCTCACTTGTTAGTGGCGGTCCTCTTGATGAGGATCCGACGCGTTGTCGGTCCTTGGTTGGTGCCCTTCAATATTTGACGATTACGCGACCGGATATTTCTTACGCTGTCAATCAAGTTAGCCAGTTTCTTGCAGCCCCGACGGTTGCTCATTTTCAGGCTGTTAAACGACTTATTCGCTATGTCAAGTACACTCTCTCGTTTGGTCTCACTTTCTCCCGGCCCCCGACTGTTAAGATTGTTGGCTACTCTGATGTTGATTGGGCCCTCTGGCTTGAGACTCGTCGGTACATCTATGGGAACTCGATATTCCTGGGGGTAATCTTGTGTCCTGGAGTGCAAAGAAGCAGCCTATTATCTCTCGCTCCAACTGTGAGTCCGAATATCGAGACATGGCTAATACGGCTGCAGAGATCATCTGGGTCACTCATTTGTTACAGGAAATGCATGCCTTGCCCGCCGGTCGTCCCATGCTTTTCTGTGACAATCAAAGTGCGTTATTCCTTACCCAGAACCCGGTCACTCATAAGCGTGCTAAGCATATTGATCTTGACTATCATTTTGTTCGAGAGCTCGTTGCCTTCGGCAAACTGGTCACTATGTTTTTTCCTACCAAGCTTCAAGTCGCTAACATCTTTACTAAAAGTCTACCTCGTCCACAATTTGAGCAGTTCTGTCGCATGCTTCGTCTTGGTCCACCGCCTCTCGCTTGAGGGGGATATTAGTCTAGCTCATTTATTGTATAGTCTTTATTTAATTATTGTATACTTGAGGGGTGTATATGTACTTTTATTCATTATATATATGAGATAACTCACATGCCTCTTGGTGTGGAAACTTCATTATTTCAGCCTATAATGCGGGGTGGTGATGCCGGAGGCATCAACATGCCACATAGATGCTGATGAGATTTTTTGAAACCATACCGTATAGTCTTAATTTGTGATCCAAGTGTCGTTATGAATCTCTCCATCGCATCCTCATTGTATGATGTTTTGATCTTTTCTTCTTGTTATTTATATGTTCTTCCACTACCGATGTTTGTATAGCATTTGAATATCATGTTTGTGCTTCCTTGGAGTTTTGGCATTTGCGTTCTTCTAATATGCCTGTACATCATATATGATTGTTTATATTTGAGATTCTTTGGAGTTTTGGCTTTTATTTTTGGATTTTGTTTCAATTTGATTATGTGGCACTTTTTTAATTTGAAAACCATTGAAGTTTTATTCGAGGAAGCAATTCGTTTGAGAAAACATCCCAAAAGATTGTGGGTTTAGTATTTTTATCTTTATTTTTATTTTTGAAAAATGGGGTTGATGTCCAAAATTAGATTTTACAATCTTTTGGTAAATATTTTGTAAACGACAATTGTTTGGTAAACAATTTTCTAGACTACAATGCTTTGATACAAAACTCCAATTTCTGGTAATATTCATTCTGACTATAACAAAACTAGATATTTTAGTTTTTTTCCCTTTTGTATTGATCATTATCAACCGTGTGTGTCTGCAGGTGAAATAGTATGTGGGAATAGGGGTGAGCATGGTACCAGACCCGGACCGGTATTGAAAGTACCGATCCCGAAATAACGTAAATATAGGTACCGAGTACCCAACCGAATTACAGCGTACGGTACCCGTTTAGGAAAATAGTTTATTTGAACATAGAAGTGGGAAAAGTATCGGTATCGGACCGAACTGGTACCGGTACCGAAATAGCCCAAAATTAAGTACCGAGTACCAAACCGAAGTATAGGATACGATACCAATTCGGTACGGGTATCGGTTCGGTTTCGTACCATCGGTATTTTTGCTCACCCTTATGTGCGAATGGGCAAAATCAAGGATTAAAGAAAACGAATTGCCAAAAGAACGGTGGGTTTAGGCCGTATACTCACCGATTGCGTCGGTATATTCCAAGCATCGACATATATTTATCTTTGGAGAATGAACGTGTAAAATTCTTGTTGAAGTAAATATACAGTCTTGGAGAATTAACGTGAAAAACAATAATTAATATACATTTTTGGAGAATGAATGTGAAAAACAATAAGTAAATATGCATTTTTCAGAGAATGAACGTGTAAAATTCATTCTTGAAGAATGGTTTTCTGGGTTAGAAGTTTGTCACATTGTTCATGAGGGAATTTTGACAGTGTTCTCGTAGAATTACGTATTTTTAAACATGTTTTGTAACACACAAATAGTTATCACTAATTAAGTCAATTAGCAATTGTTTTATGTATTTAATTGAGTGCTAAGTATGTGTTCCCTGAGAATTTGTCAACATATTACTAAATAGAGGATTCATTCTCGGAGAATGAACATATAATCACACCAAACTTCATAGACTATTTTGTTAAAAATGTACAAAATATACTACATTCTCGAAGAATATGCAAAAATGTACAATATTAATCTACATTATTCAAAATAAGTGTCTCAAAAGGCCAAACTAAAATACGTAAATTGTACATTCTTTTCTACTTAGCATTTTTGGAGAATAGGAAAAATTAACAACATATACTACATATTCTTGAAGAATAACTTTTACAATAAAGAAATCTCTTATTCTCGTATTTGCGATTAAGACGTGTTCATCAGAAATCGGGAGAGAAAGAAAGAGAAATCTGGATGAAGAAGCAACACACACACCTCTGATCCGTGAAATCTCACAAAATTAGGAGATAAATAAGGGATTTCTTTTTTAAAACTTGATTAATAGACTAAAAAAACCCTTTTAGGGGTTTGACTATAAAAACTGATTGATTAATTGTCATATATTTACGATAAGGTCATCCTTCTAAAACCGTAGATTATTTCGATCGAACGCTCCACAATTGGTCCTACATTCACACAATAGATGCAATTCACGTTTAATCCTAACTATATATATATATATATATATATATATATATATATATATATATATATATATATATATATATATATATATATATATATATATATATATATATATATATAGTTAAATTGGTCCCTATGGTTCGTAAAAATTGTGGATGTAGTCCAAAATCTTTTTAACTTGCATACGAGGTTCAAAATCACAAACTTTCTACGTTTAATGTCCATGCCTTTAACTTTCGTCTCTTTGCAACTGTTAACCCAGACACATACCCCATGTGAGGGCATATTTGTTGTTTCACACCCAGGGACCAATTTTGCAACTCTTTCTTTTCTTTTAAGATTTTTTTCCCTTTCAACATTTGTCGTCGTTTTAGTTCATTAAAAGGGTTAGGCATTAAATATCCCCAAATATCATTTGCCTACTCATATTCCGTCTACCTCATTTGACGATCATCGACACAAAAACCCCAATAAAAACCCCATTTTATCTATAAGGTTCAAACGGTTCTACAGAGGTAGCAAAAGGTGCTTACAATGTAGGAAATAAAAAAAGATAAACATCCTTTTTTATTATGATATTCTCATTTCTTATATTTTGAAGAAGACCACTCTTTTTACAATCTAACACTATTCTTTTTTTCTATTTTGAAGCATACTACCCCACTACGTTTACTATTGGATTTCATCATGGTGGGAAGTTCACGAAGTTTCCACATATCAAGTACATTTAAAGGGTTTTGTGCTTGTACTTTCTCTTAAGCTTGGAACACCAAAACTAACTTTGGCATCTAAAAGAGTAAAGAATACAAAGTAAGTCCTATCACTAACAACTTAGAGAAAGGATTTAGAGAGAAGTTGAGGAGTTTCGGCTATGGCTAGAGAGAAAAAAGAAGTTGCATCTAAAAAAAACAACTAATTATGCTCAAATGCATGTCCTTCTCATTTAAAGATCAAGTCCCAATTTTCTAAGAAGGCATGCATTGGCCAAATGGAGAGACAAAACTCGTTGGACCATCATGGTGAAGTGATGGTGGCGTAAAGTGTGTAAGAAATAGAGATTCTCTCTCTTCTTTCCGTTTTATATTTTATAAACACTTCCTTTTTATAAGATATAAAATCCTTCTTTAATAAGACATTAATTCCATGATATATATATATATATATATATGTATGTATGTATGTATGTATGTATGTGTATGTATGTATATAACATTTATATATATATATATATACATACATATATATATATATATATATATATATATATATATATATATATATATATATATAATATTTCTATTTATATATATATTTACCAAAATACATATAAATAAAATACATATTTAATTATTTCATAATTTGAAATAATTAATAATTAAAACTAATCATTTAACCATTAAATGATATATATATATATATATATATATATATATATATATATATATATATATATATATATATATATATATATATATACTCCATTTTATTAGTTCATACCATATGAATTATGATCCCATATTATTTTCATATAAAATAATAAACACAAGAATTATGATATTTCAATATGAATCAAATTCATAGTTAAAATGATCATTTTAAGGTATCTAACTTGTTATTGGTGTGACCCAAATATGATCATATGTTATTAGCAATATAATACTAAAATGATTATTGAGCATCTAGTACCAATACAATGGTCATCTGTTTAACCAGTTTCTTGGTAAAAGCATATGGGCCAATCCGAGTCATAAAAATGCAATAACACTTTCGTAGTGTTCTTGATTTTCACTGGTCACGATCCAACCTATTCGACCGATCGGGTCAACTTGGGTTTGAAAACATTGTCGGTGGTTCTCTTTCCCTTCCCCCTCTGCTCTGTATGGGCTGAAGATCAACAATATATTTTTTCTTTCATAAAAGGTTCACAATTAACATTTTAAAACCGAGATCCACAATAATAGAAAAGCAACCCTTGTTTTAAAATAAAATAATGTAAACACCAATGTATCATATGTGAACATTTATTGCAACATTAAACTTAATTATTTTTTTTATTTAAGTTTCCAAAAATGAAATTTTAACTCATCAAACTTTATGCAATTCGGTTTACAGGTTTGGTGACCAACCTAAAATGGATTAACTCATCAAACCAAAAAAACAGTGGATTATCACCATTAGATTGGGGGAATGTTTCTGCAACCCCTCTCAACCCACACGCCACATCAATATTTATTTATTCTCTCACTTTCATCTTTCATCAACTCACACCACTAATAACACATTTTTCCCAACCTCCAATGTCATATCATATTTTTTATACTAAAAATAAATAAATAAATAATTTAATTTAATATTTAAAATAATTTAAAAAGTAATACATAAAATAAAAAAGATAAAAAAATTAATTAAAATAGCATACCATTACAAAATAAAATAAAAATCATAAAAACGATAACTTAAATCCTAACTACGGGAAATTAAAACCTAAATATGATAATTAAAATCCCAACTACTACAACTTAATATATAAAACGAGCAGACCACCTATGTGAATTTTTTTACAACATTACAAGTTTTGATGTTGGTAAAGTATTTATTATATGCCTGTAAGTATCCGTATAGAGCTTGTTCCAGAATTTCATCGTCGGTTGCCCCGTTTTGTCGGTTTGCTGGGTTGAAGTGAATTGTATTAAAATTTGCAATTTTAGGTTCAAATCCTTCCATTTGGTATTAAGTTGATGTCTATATCGATAAGGTTTGGTGCACATTATTGTGTGGAACAATTCCACCATACGTTCTCAGAATTGGCCGTTGATTGTCAACTTAGGTTCCGCACAGATGTCGACGAAGGCGGTTGGGAAAAGCCACATTTTCGATTGGAGTCCATGATGATAGCTGTTTCCTAATGCAACCATTTTTAAAAAATTTTAAAGAGTTATTTATGAACTTTAAGAGTTGAGAAATGTAAGAAACGAGGTTTTGCTACCGCGCTTCGTGGCGGAGCTTCTTCCAAAAACATTGTAAAAAGACGCTACTAAAATATTGTGATATATAATCTTGGAAGTAGATTCATTTGGAGAACCCTAGTTCATTAAACGAATAATTTATAAAAACTGAAATATAAACTTGAATCATAGGTCACAACCAAATTCTTAAGTGGTGTGCAGATTAAGAATCTATTAGGAGCATTAGATTCTTTAAAGTTTTCAAACATGGTTTGTTTTCAAAGTTTTGTGGATGCCAACAAAAGTCTAGAAAAATCATGTTATAAATTCTCGATGAAGCGTTAATGATGTAATTATGTAGGGTAAAATGAAAGTACAATGCTTTAATGAGTATATGTTTTTTAAAGTATCCTAATATGAAAAAGGACAGTACAATGCTTTAATGGGTAGATCTTTCAACGTATAGTTATTAGATAAAATGAAAATACAATGCTTTACTCGGTATATTTTTAAATTATCTTAATAAGAAAAGATAAAAGTACAATGCTATAATCGGGTAGATGTTTGAAGTAAAAATGTTCCACAAAGAAAAAAAATGAGAGAGCAATACTATAATTTGGTAAATTGCTGAAGTAAAGCATCATAATAAGAAAAATATTAAACTACAGTGCTATAATTGTGTAGATTTTTTAAACTTCGATGTCTTAATAAGTTCAAAACTAAAAATATAATACTGTAACGGTAAGAAAAGCAAGTAAGATGCAACAATACAAAAATAAATGAATGTACATTGCCCTTTCTTGCATTTTGCACTTATAGTTTTGTATATACCTTAGCAATGGTTCATCCACTATATATTGTTGAGGGAAATTACTCTACAACACCTTTCATAGTAGTATGCATCTAATAAGAATGACATTTTCTATTATATTTCATTAGACAAAAAGGAAATTAGAAAAAAGATAAACAATCATGCTTGCAAATACTTACTACAGAAACAGTTGGTGAGAGTGTCCCGTCATAATCCAAGAAAATAGCAATCTCCTTATCTTCCCAGGATTTACAATATGCTCAAAAGAATTTAAACATTATACGACAATGAAATAAACTAAAGATTAATTTTCTCCAAAGCCTGTGATTCTATTTTAAAACGTTTTTTGTACCCGAAAAGGCTTGAAATTTTGTATGAAGCATGAAAGTTAATTAAATTTGAGCAAAACCTTGAGTTGATTTGTGAATAGAATAGTAGTGTATGTTAATTCTATCCATATTATAAGTTTAGTTTTGGGCTGGTACGCCAAACCTCATGAGATTGTGAGGATTGGCAAGGAGGTCTTTGTAGGAAATTTGAAACATATTCTAGATTTATGATCAAGTTTATGACCGATATATAAAATATATAAAAGGCTTAAAAACTATATTTCAGGAAATAAACAACATGAAGTGTACATCTTTAAGTTATAACTTTATGACATTTCTTTTCATAAATCGTCATATATACAATTTTCTATAACAATTGACGTAACTTTCTTTGATGTTTATATGCGTTTCTTTTCTGTCACTTTTCCTCCTGGGATCTTGCTAAGGATATTAGAATCAAATTGCTTCAAAACAATTTTCACATCTTTGATCCCTTTGTTTACAATGTAATGAACTTCGCTCTCATATCGTTAATATAGAGCCGCATGGTTCCAACACAAAGAATACCTACAAAGAGATTGAAATCATATATAAAACAAAACTCTATTAAGAAATTAGAAACTCTATTAAGAAATTAGAAAAGATAAATGTCAAAACTTGCAAAGGTATATAAGGTTCAGAGAACTAAAATCATATATAAACCTACACTATAATTAATTTGATAAAGATACATGTCAAAGCTTACAAAGGAATATAAGGTTAAAAAATGGAAATGACTTCCAATAACTGAAATCATCCATAACGAAGCAAGTGTCACATGACATGAATTTTAACGTCAAAATTCTTTTTAACATTTATGGTGCAACATAAGTTTCACACGTGCCAAGAAAAACTGAATGAAATCTTCTCCACTTGTTGTATAATAGAATTCAAGTAACAATCTGTTTGTTTTTATATAACCATTTAAATGCCGCAATGTTAACATAACAACTAATTGTTTAAAATCATTATGTTCAAAGTTACTTACCAATAATCGGTTTACCTAATAACCGAATAACATGATTTTTGGTAATCAGGAACCAGAGCGAAAGCAAGACCTCCAAAAAGGCATAACAATGTACTTTCTGTAATTACCTGGAAATAAAAATGTTATGGTGCAGGCGTATTTCTAATAAACTTAGCTATTAATTTTAATAACTTATATAATGTATGCCATTTTCATATTCTTTTTCAAATAGCTCTCTCACCTGTAAGAGAAAAACTACATAGTTTAACGAATCCTTGAGGGGCCACTAAATCAATGTCGATAATCATACACCGAAAACATACCTTCAAGGTGAAAGAGTGGTGCTTGAAGTCTCTGCCATGACACATCAGTGAAGATGGTGGTCAGTAACATTCTTTCAGTTACAAACAAACCAATAACTCTAGATAATACAACACAAAATTATATTGAAGAAATCTGAGTAGGAAAGAGACGTAATGGATGGAAATCTTGAGATTTTGAGAAGCAAAAACACAATATTTGAATGGGAAATGAACACAAGTGATTAACAAAATCTTCGATATTGATGAAAGCAATGACAAAGAAAATCATACCTTTTGATGGGTGTGGTGTGGCTGACAACTACTACCATTAGAGAGATAGAGAGACGGTATACCTTCTGAGGGGTGTGGTGTGGCCGACGGCTGTTAGGCTTAGAGATAGATAGAGAGGGGGAATCGCTAGAAATGGAGGAGACGAAGATAGAGAGATGATATACTTCTGATGGGTGTAGGGTTAGAGAGCTAGAGAGGGCGGATGGCTGGAAATGCAGGAGACGTGAATGAGATAGTCAAATTCCCTTTTCTACCCATACCGATGAAAATAGTTTTCAACCCATACCACCAACTGTGCTTTTGAAGTGACGTTACGAACAGTAAGATAACATGATTTTTGAAGGGTAGATAAGGGTATTCATAGGGGGGTCATTTTTTTAAAGAGTATTTTGTTTTTTATTTGAAAAGGCCTTCCTTATCGGTTTCGTGAACCCGGCCTACATCGACCTTTCCCCTACTCGCAAGTCAGGACCTCGTTTTTCGGACAGTGTCGGCGGGCCCACAAGGCAACCCGTAGCCATCCCGAAACCATTCCACATGCCCTTACAAGTAAAAAAAATAAATTAATTAAGCCAAACAACAAATGTCTAAATGGATCTACAAAATATCAGTTATTTTGCAAAATATTTTTATAATGAGATGGTTCATACATTAATTTTACAAAATAAAAAATATTTCATAAATACAATTTATAAAATATTGTCGAACTATATCATTTGTTTTTCTTTTTAAAGACCCTCTTAATCCTACTATTAAACTATACCAATTATATCCACTAAACCAATGGCCTTTGGTATATCATTTGGTGATAAAGGTTTTAATGTTTTATCGGATAGGCTGTTATATGATTCTATCTCCATTTTGTATTAGTTATTTAAATTTTCAAATGAAACGAAGGAAATCAGGAAATAACAATCAATGGAGATCTTCATGTTGAGATTAAACGCATCAGGTTGTCCTACGTGGCACACATGCATGCATTTTCGGGCCCCACGCCCTATCCATCACCACCGTCTACGCCGCTCACACCAACTGAAAACTTAATCCAAGGGACACAAATCGTCCGCGTGTTTTATCGTACGTGACACTCCCTACCGTAGCTACCAAAGGAGCGCACTCGTGGTTAAGGTATATCACTCGAGAACAATACCACCAAAGGTCCACAATCTACGACCAAGATCTTCCGAATAAACCAACAGAGCTCTCAAACCCTATAAATTCTCGGACCACAGAGAGTCTCAATTTCGCCATGGAAGACGAAAAGCCAAAGGGCTTTGTCTTGTTCTAGTTTTATCTTTTATTGAAGCCATATTTCGCAGCGATTGGAGCGGGCAATTTCTAGGGAAGAGGGTTTTGTCTGGATTGATTATTTCCTCATTCATCTCAAATCCTCGCTTCTATGCGTTATTGGGCAACAAGATTCTCAAATTCGCCATGGAAGACGAGAAGCCAAAGGGGTTTTCCTTGTTCTAGTATTATCCATTAATTTAGCCGTTTTTCACAGTGATCGGAGTGGGAAAGCCCTAGGAAAGAGAGTTCTGTTCGACTGTTGATAGTTGCGAGGAATGGAATCGTCGGCGAAATCGAGATACGGCCCTCAGAAATCCAAGTAAACCTTTCTCTTGCCAATTCGTGCTATTGAGTTGTCTATGTGTATTTATATTTGTAAATTTTATTTTCTAGTAAAAGAGTCTTTCCGGGGAGTAGTTCGGCGTATATGGAACCCGAAGTGATCGAGATTGCTCCCCCTTCTGCTAATCGGACTTCGAAATCCAAGGATAAGGCGCATAAACAAAAGGAGGTACATAAATCGTATCATCAATGCTGGTTTCTCGACTCCATCAATCTTCTTCATATTTCATCATTTGTTACTTGTTAGGTTGTCTATCATGAAATAATCGACGTCGACATGGATGAAGACCGTAATGATGTAGTGTTCATTGAAGGGAAGGTCGAGTCGAACAAAAAGAGGAAGGTAAGAGTTTCTCCATTCCAGTTTCTGATTCTTGATTTGAAGCATCATATCCTCTTCTTACTTTCGTTTCTACATCTTGTTCTATAGTCCTCTGATTTGTTACGATTAACCCTAGTTATAATCGTACACCTCTATTTCTAGGGTGCAATGGGCATCTCATTGGGTCCTAGTAACACAGAACGAGGTTCAATGCACAGTGGTCAAACTACAAAGAAGGTCGACTCAAATAAGAAAGGAAAGGTATAAGCTTTTCCCCTATTTATCATGACAGTGAAGTCAAATATATAAATAATTTCTATTCTTTTTTCTTTTTTTAGGGCATGGCAATTATGTCGTCGGTGCCAGGTGGCCCACAAATGGATTTAGGGGGCATTGGTGATTCTTTAAACAACTTACAAAACTTTCTTGATTTAGATGATTATGTTTTTGAGGATGATTATTTGGCTTTGCAATCCCGTTTTGATAACATGGATATCCCTACTGGAATCGAAGCTTCCATTCCATGGTTGCCAGATCATCTTCAAACGAAAAACAATGCAAATAACACCTCAAAGAATGTTCCATTTGTTGAGACCCCACAAAAAGTCTATCACCAAAACATGCCCTCTAATTACACTTATGATCAATTAGGTTATGTTCCCAATAGTTATAATACTCCACAAATTGGTGGCGGCATTTCTTCAAGTTTCTTTCAGCCGCACATGAACACAGGTTATCCTCTAGGGGTAGATACGTCATTTTCTATGTATCCTATGGGAGATATGTTAATGGACCAGGTTGTTACTGGAAATAATAACCCAAGAGGTTCAAGTATAAGGGGAAGTTCCTCTACCATGGGAAAGTCTGTTAATAATGAAGACGTGTTGAAAAAATATGAAAGTTTCAAGAAGTTTGATACTGTTGTGGATTTTTCTGATCATCATTATGCAAAACAAAGTCTGGGAATGAAGCAGGTATGTGTGATTTTGGGGATGTTCTATTTAATTCATGTAATATGTTACTTTTCATCTTTCTTTTTTTTTTGTTTAATTTTCATACACATACATGTGATGATTTGTTACAGCCACCCAAAAATTGGGCTAAAAAGATACAAGACGAATGGAGGATTCTTGAGAAAGACTTGCCTGGTATATCTCACAACTCACATTCATCAATTTATCAGAAATCAAAATTAATAGTTTTTTTATATACAAAATACAGATACAATATTTGTGAGGGCATACGAATCAAGAATGGATCTTTTAAGAGCTGTAATTATTGGAGCTGAAGGAACTCCATATCATGATGGCCTCTTCTTCTTTGATATCTGTTTTCAAAGCAGTTATCCCAACAGCCCACCTGTATGTGTCTTCCCTTTTCATCTTTAACTTACAAAAATAAACAATTATTTATTTATTTGGTTTATTTACTTATCTATTTTAGCTTGTTCACTATCACTCTGGTGGCCTTCGTATAAATCCAAATCTCTACAACTGTGGTAAAGTCTGCTTGAGTCTTTTAAACACATGGACAGGTGGCCAAAAGGAAAGGTGGGTCCCGGGGACTTCAACAATGCTTCAAGTTTTGGTGTCCATACAGGGTCTCATTTTAAACACAAAGCCTTACTTTAATGAACCTGGATATGCACATTCAAGTGGGTCCGTACATGGAGAAAAAAGTTCCATACAATACAACGAAAACACCCTTATTTTATCACTTAAAACCATGGTCTATACCATGAAAAAACCACCCAAGGTACCAAAAAAAAAAAAAAACTTCGTTTTGTGCGATTGATTAAATTAAACACTTGTTTTGATGGTGATTTGTAATTTGTAGAACTTTGAGGATTTGGTGACGGGGCATTTTCGGAACCGGGTACGCGATATTTTGATGGCGTGTAAGGCGTATACGGAAGGTGTCCAAGTCGGGTGTCTTGTGAGAGGAGGTGTACAGGATGTGGATGAAGGGAATGACAGCTGTTCGGCTAAATTTAAGGCTGATGTGGCGGCATGTGTTAAGACACTTGTCGGGGCGTTTAAGAACATTGGAGCAAAGGAAGCTGAAGAGTTTATTGGGTTGAGTGAAAAGAAAAGTCGTCCATTGCGTGCGTCTGCACCTGTATCTGGACCTGGACCTGTACCTGTACCTGCGCATGTATCTGCTTATGCGTATGGTCCTGCTCCGCCTTTACCTTTCGGTGCTGCTGCTGTACCGGCTTATAATCATTATTGGTGAAGGATGTGAATGATATTGGATTTTGATAGACAAAAGTATTTAAACATTTTGGATTTGGATGGATGTTTAACGTTTGGAACTTTTTTATTCTTCCACCTCAATAGTATAATAATGCTATGTATATAGGGTGGATATTTTGACCAACTTTTTTCAAATGTTAAATGGTTTTTCTTTTTCTCATGAAGCCATTTTGAAAATATAAGTTTCTGTTAGGTTTTAACAATCAATTGTTGGAAGCTGTATATTTATTTTTGGGGGGGATTGGGTACTATTGTTTATGACAACCGTGACAAAAAGGGTTTGTTGCTGCTGTATAAGCGTAAATGAAGATAACCGTTTGGGGGAAAGATTACAGAAGGGTTTAGTGATGTTGTAAATGATGCGAGTCAAACAGCAAAAGATGAGCAACTACAACAGTGAGATTGTAGGTAATTTTAGAAAATAAGTGGAGTTCAAGGGCTTTTAGCGTTTCTTTAAATTTTGGGTTTTGTTATATTTGGGTTCAAGGTTTTTAAAGCTTTTGCCTTTTGTTTTACTCTACTTAAAGTGATTATACTTTATCTTGTTTTGGATCTTGTTTTGTCCTTTGGTTTAGTGATGAGGTCGACAAGTATGTTGTTGGGCGAGTGACAGTCACTTAGTTTTCAGTTTAGAGTTTCATGTGTGTGGTAATGATGTATCTAGGGTTCGGAATTTTGTGTTTTTCTTTTGGAATGGTGATGGTGGGTGGTGGTATGTTGATGGTAACACGTATGGTTTAATGGCGGTAGTAGTCGGTTGGTGGTGGTATTGCGGTTGCACATAGTAGTGGGGTGTTGATGATCAAAGATTTAAGATTATAATGTTGAAGAAGTTGAAATAAATAGATATTTTAGGAATTTATTAGAAATATTTCATTGGTCTTAAATGTGAAAAAGAACCTTAGTTTACAAAAAGTAGATTTGAAAAGGTTGGAAGATAAGGACTTAAATTGCCTCTACCGAAAGTACATTGCCTTTTGTTGTTTTTACTAGGTTTGGTCGAACATGTATATTTGGGCAGTCAAGTGAATTCCACATACATCGAGTGAAATCAATGGCAATAACAGTTTGATAAATATATGTTTGGTGGTTATCATAATCTCTTAACAAAAAATTTTCCCAAAAAAACCTTCGTTATTGCACACACTTTACGATTTTTAATCTAATAAATTCAAGAAACTCACATTTTAATTCGGTTTATCATCTTCACTTACTTGCTCCAATTCATATATCGGTGATTTGAGTCCATTTGATGTTATTACATTATGCAAGTGTCTGAGAGTTTTTATGTAAATGATCCCCTACATATTACCAAAGTGTTTGAGAGTACTGGTTAACAAAAATTGTATAATGGTTTTGAGTCTATCTTTAGATACTCGAGGATTTTAGTGGATCAACCATCTAGCGAGTGAAGCCAGATGAAGACGAGGAAGATATCCCTATCAAAGTGAAGTAATCTATTGGTGTAGAGCCCAAACACTATAAATTATTATCTTATTTCTTCTTCCCTATACATTTAGATATCTCACAATTCATATTATATGTACATTTGCAATTGTTCGTTGGAAGAAATTTTATTCTTGAGCTACTTTGTAGTTTATTTTATATAGATCAGAGGCTTGCGTTTTATATCTATAAACTTTGTTTGGGGTGTTCAGGAAAGCTTTATGATTGCTAAAAAAAATTCACTAGCACCATGCCCCGAAGCCACACTTTAGTTTGGGTACTTGTGAGGTTTGACATAATTTATTTACTTTAGTAATATTAGGCTTAGGAGAAGTGTTGTCGGCTACAACCCTTTTCCAGTTAACTTGACAATTTCTTCCAACATCGCATGTCACATAGACAATGATGTGACACATTACATTTTTATTGTTTTTCCATATAGATGATGACGTGGCAAGTGCCCTTCTTATTTTTTTGTCCACATGGTCCATAAAATATTTTGGTATGCATTTGGTCGATTCTACTGACTAGTACCCATTTCCAACTGACTTGACATTATTTTCTAATGTTGCATGACACATAAATGATGATGCGGCAAGTGACAATGTTGTCCTCATCGATTTGTGGTTGGCATAAATCAAGGAAAACTATAAAACCATCAATTTACAGATATCCTATTCTAAGTCCTATGTAAAATATATAATGCTAAGAATAATGCCACATATAGTACAATCACCTGATACTAAGTCCTACTCAAAAGAGGTAATCGCCTACTATTAAGTCCTACACAAGTTCTAAGTCTTACATAAATTCTACTTCCTATACAAAGGAGGCAATCACCTTTTATCAAGGTGTATATAATGTAGAATGCTAAGAACAATGCTACATATATTCATACAAAAAGTAGAATGCTAATAACAATGTTGCACTTACAAAGTAGAATGCTAAGTACAATGCTACACAAAGTACGATGTTCTAAAATATGTTACTAATTTACATAAGTGCTAAATAAGAGTCTGAAAACAAGTTCCATAAGTTATATACAAAAAGTATAAAAGAACTTACCAAACAAAATTATAGCATGTTACGTGCATAACATGTTCAACGTCATTCCATATATACAAAACAGAATTAACAATTGTATCCACAAAACATCAAAAGCTTTCGTATATTTATCAATACTTTTATCCAAATAACATGAAAAGTCTGCTCATCTTTATCAAAAAAATTAAAAGCTTGCCCAAGTTCATCCAAGTTTACTTTCATCCTATATGCATACATGGTCATTTTCTAACATATGTACTTTCATCGTGTGTATATCTGTAATGAAAAGATAAAATCAGGCATATTCACATTTCCGTTTATTCACAAGTAAACCCATCACTTAGTAGTTGATGGACAATTGTTCTTACACCTGCTTTCTTTTTCATCTTCATGATCACCTAGAAAGTCATCAACTAAATAACAAACACCTAAAATGTCATTGATATACATTTCAATTCCTTCATCGATATCCATTCAATTTGAAGCCATGCGTACACCTTATACCCATAATGTTCAATATACACAGTTAGAATACTCTTATCTGCGAAATACATATAACAATCACAGTATATCTAAGCCCATCCGAAACTGAATTGTTTGGAACACAATAATAAACATTATGAATCAGGTCCTATACTACTTCATGAATAAATAAATAAAATCATTGTATCTTATATTAATCAAAACTATATCGGTGTAAGTTAAGATTTTGGGGTGTGCGTAGGGTATGGGTATTGGAACGAAGATGATTGAGTAGTACACATCCACCGTCAACAACACTAATGACCACTGACGACGCCATTATGCAATTAACATACAATCTAGTAAGGTTAGGGTTTTTAAAAAAAACCCGACATTGTATGAAATTAACCAAAAATGTACCTTAATCGATATTTTGTAAGGTTGATTGAAGCTTATCATTAATACTCAACTTGATTTCCCTCTAAATCGATGATACCAAGTTTAATGACTTAATCATAACAATGTATGTACTTTGAAGGGCAATTTCCCTCTAAATCGATGATACCAAGTTTAATGACTTAATCATAACAATGTATGTACTTGAAGGGCTTAAAGAAGTATCTAGAATGAACTATTAGGAGATACAAAATGTTTGATTGACATATTATGCATGTTTATGTAAAAAACATATAATTGACTAAACCAAGGTAGCCAGTAAAAATGACCAAATATGAAAAAAAAAATAGTTTATAGACCCTCTTTGGACAAAAATACAAAAAATATGACAAAGGAATAGGGCGATAGTTGCTTGTAGTTTTTCATTTTTTTTTTCTAAAATGGATCTTTCGTTAACAGTTTTCACAAATTTTGCCTTTTTTGTGATTTTCATTCAATCCAAGGGGGTTAAATCGTTAAATTATAACTCGCATGAATTAAGGTTCCGTCAGACATCTTCTCCCATAAACCCTTGAGCCATTAACCCTAAATTTCTCAAACATTCCGACCGCCATTAACGATTAGAAAGAAGCAACAACCACGGTGTCCGGCGCCATAAAACTTGGTATACCATCTTTCTCTTCGTCTCCGCCATGGAAATCGACGGGTTTCTCTATGAAACCCTGTCCCCTCTTTCTACCAACGTCGCTGTCTCCGCCCCCGTATCCACACCGCCCCCGGCTCCCAGTCCTCTTAGTGACTCCGAACCATACCTTGTGCTGCGGAATCATATACCGATATCTACGAATTCCACGCCCTTGCCGGAAACATCCGCTCCTGAATTCTTCTCTCTCGATGTCGATGCCGATGCCGATGATTGGAGAACCCCTACACCGCCGCTCAAACGCTCGCGACTGGCCACCCCATTGCCCGATGAAGAACCCAAGAGAAGCCTTGAGGTCGGTTGGTTTCGTGCCAATTGTCGGTTTAAGAGCCCCATGCTCCAGCTTCACAAAGGTATCGTTCTTCCCATTTCTTCGAAATGTCATATCCTGATTAATTAGGGTTATGCTCTCAATTTAATGTGATTGTTAGTATATTGTATGGCGTATTCATCAATCTCACTATGAAAGAATTCTAATCTTTCAAGATATGGTTGTGATTTGATTCAGTATCAAACTACTGCAAATTGAATAACTTTAATGTTAAATCTGCCAAAACCATACTAAACATTTTGGAAAACACCAGTTTCAAAATGAATATGGCAATGTACCCAGGCTTTGATACTGGATTACATCTTTTTTTACATGTTAAATCTGCGTATTTACATCTACTTTTAGCAGAGATACTGGATTTCTGTGATTTTCTATCTCCAACTCCTGAAGAACAAGTGTCACGTGACACAGCAGTTGAATCTGTTTCAGATGTTATAAAGTATATCTGGCCTAAATGCAAGGTACACATGTTCATATTACAAATTTCATATCAATAGATGCTAGAAAGAGACACAGTTTGATACTTTATTATTTATCATATATATTTTGAAGGTAGAAGTTTTTGGTTCTTTCAAGACTGGTCTCTTCCTACCAAGCAGTGATGTCGATGTAAGGCCATCTCTTCTCTTAATTATTACAAGAAATAGCAACATACTTTTGTTTCATCCTATTAAAGCATTATACTTTGAAAAATCCACCCAATATAGCAATGTCAATCCAAATACAAAGTAACTTATACTGTTATAATTGAGTAGATTTTTCAAAGTACAATATCCCAATAAGAAATGAAAGTAAGATGTTATGCTAAACAAATAAATGAAAGTACATTGGTATATCTTTCATATTAACTTTCTGCTTTCTGAATTGTAGATGGTGATATTAGAATCACAAATTCGAACTCCTCAATTGGGATTACATGCTCTCTCTAGGGCTTTATCTCAAAGAGGTGTTGCAAAAAAGATTCAGGTAATTTTAGTTGAACAACTACGTGTTAATACCTCCATTAATTATTTATCTAATTTATGTTTACATATTTGAAATATATTAGGTGATTGCAAAAGCCCGTGTGCCAATCATTAAATTTGTGGAGAAAAGAAGTGGCATCTCATTTGATGTAAGGTTAGAGAATCAAACTCTTTCCTTTTTCAAAATTATTAAAAAATTCGAGTAGTATTGTTTTTTTATTTTTTTTTATTTTATGAATGCTTGTCTTGTTGGCAGTTTTGACATGGAAAATGGACCGAAAGCTGCTGAATATATACAGGTTTGTTTAGATAACTAAAAGTAACAATTAACAAACCTCTTTTGTTTATATTAAGATAGAATTAAAGAAATATGTTATTTAACTTCTAAATTTTACATTTTTTCTAGGATGCTATATCTAAATGGCCCCAATTAAGGCCTTTGTGTTTGATTTTGAAAGTCTTTTTGCAACAACGAGAGTTAAACGAGGTGTGTGACACTTTTTGTTTTTTTATTCTCACGGTTAATAATTGTTAAATGTTTTCTACTTTTCTTTAATCAATTTTTATATATATTGCAGGTGTATTCTGGTGGAATTGGTTCTTATGCTCTCCTAGCTATGTTAATAGCAATGTTGCGGGTACATATTATAAAGTACTTACTACATGGGTACTTGTTTTAATTCCAATTATGTGCAATTCTTTACATTAATTATCCTGTTCTCATTCAAATTTATTTTTGTTATATTTTGTACAGAATTCACTTGAGACTTATGCTTCTCCAGAACATAATCTTGGAGTTCTTTTGGTACGAAATTGTATCACAACATGTTCACTAATAATTTACGCATATTAGGTAGAAAGTTGTCTTTTTTTTATAAATATTTTTACTAAGAATCTGTTATGTTTTTTTTTGAAAGTAGGTTACCTTTTTTGATATGTATGGGCGTAAATTGAATACATCTGATGTTGGTATATCTTGCAATGATGGAGGCACCTTCTTTTCTAAAAAGAGCAAAGGGTAAGAAATAAGATTTTTTTTCTCTCTTTTATAAAATATATTTTTTTTCTTTTAAAGGTCAAAGTTGACTGATAATCTTTCTTTTACTTTTTTGTTTTTAGATTCTTAAACGCAAACAGACGGTCACTGATTTCTATCCAGGATCCACAGGTAACTTATTATCGCCCGTTTTACCGTTTTACCCTTTATGAAATTATAATTAATATGGTCTTTTGTTTTTGACAATAGGCTCCTGAAAACGATATAGGAAAAAATTCCTTCAACTATTTCCAGGTTAGTAGGCATCCAAGTTTTTCAGATTGGCATGCAAGTGTTTGACGATTAGTAAAATGACTAAAATACCCTTGGTGCAGATAAAATCAGCGTTTGGAATGGCATGTTCGACTTTGACAAACACGAAACTGATAATGAGTCTAGGCCCCACCAGGAGCATTCTTGGTACAATTATAAGACCAGATAAGGTTTTATTGGAGAGAAAAGGAGGGTCAAATGGTGATGTGACATTTTCCAATTTACTCCCTGGAGCAGGGGAGCCGTTGCAGAAAGACTTTGTTGAACACGAGGGGCTTTTTTGTAATTGGAATGTAGACGATGAAGAAGAGCCGTTTTCTCGAGGAAAGGAGATTGTAATAAGTGATGATGATGTTCGTACTGAGTCAAAAAAGAAGTCAAAGAGAGGAGTCAAACTACATAAGTCGGTCAAAGTCAAAAAGATGAAGGTGATGGGCACCAAGAAAAGAAAGAGAGCCTCATCAGAGGGTTAAAGTTGGAATTTTTCATGAATGGGATTTGTGTGTTATCAGGAAAAGATTTAGAGTTGATGCTTACCCTAAATGGGGTTCGTGCATACACATTGTAGTAGGGCTTGTAGGAAGAATCTTTGAAATCTTTTTTTTTTTTTTAATTGGCAAAATTTTGTGTTATTTATGGAGTATTGATCCTGGAGGACAACATAAGCAAAAGATTGTTCCTTGTCAACTTGGTTAAGATTTAAGGTTATTCCAAATTTCCAACCATATATATGTTGTTCTTGATGTAATACGACAGTTTTGGATTTGGTAAATTGTGAGATCAAATTTTTGTTCGACTTAATTTGGTTTTTCTGATACTCCTTAAAACTTAATCAAGTATTGTTGAAGCTAGTCTTAAATTGTATTGAATTTCGTTATGTAACATATTCAGGTAGAAAAATCAATCCTTATATTTTTCATCCGTTTATCTGAAAAACCATTATTTGAGTTTTTTTTTTTTATTTACCTAAGCTATTATTCAGCTTACGAAATTGATTAGATTACGTGGAGATAATTTATTAATGTGACATTTATGTAGCAAATGATATGAGCACAATGAATCGAGTCTTTCACAGCTTTGTTATTGTTTCACTTAGGTAAATGATGGCTTAAATGAAGAAAAATCAAATTATCAACATGTTGCAGCATTTTTTCTCACTAACCATGTTTTTTCAAGTAAAATGTTGAAAATATATTCTTTATTAACCGTTAAAAAACCTACATTAGTCGTTAGCAATTATTTAATTCAAATGAGTTGTCGGTCTATCAAAGTATCAAATATACCGTAAAGATGGGCACCAAGGTAAAATAAAACAATCTATTTACCTATATTTTATCTGCTAAATATTGAAATAGTTTAAATTTTAGTTAAAATTTTTGTAGCTCCTTGATACACGTGACACCCACCCGATTATCTCGACTAAAAAGTAAAAACCAAACAAACACCATCCATCACTCTAACTGCGTTTCATTCGTCCCTCATTTCCACTATTCTATTCTGTTTGATTCCAATGGCCGGCGTTCTTGAAACCCTCACCGTCCCTCGCGCTTCCAGTTTATCGGCGGCTTCGATGTCTCGCGTCGCCTCTTCTACCATCTCTTGGTTATCCGTTCCCCGTAACATGGTAAACTTGCCGGAATCCAGAGGTTTAAAAATCCAGTCATTCGGTACTTCTGCATCGGTGAGCTTGAGGTCAAAGCTCAGCCGTCGTGGAGGACGAATTGTATGCGAGGCTCAAGACACAGCCATCCAAGGTTAGAATCCTTTATTTTATTTCTATTTCTAAGCAGGAACTTGTGGTAGATTGATTATAGCATGCTTTCTAGACCTAGTCGACACTGTAGGGATCTATCGTATCGTAATCAACCTATTGTTTTAGATCCCTTCGTAGAACTTGTCTTGGAAGAAAATGTTTAGGTCGATTTAGAACAAAATCAGGCATTTCTGAAGTTAAAAGTCAAATGCTCAACAATGTAACTAGTTGTTTTCAAATTGCAACAAAAGAGTATCACTTAATTTTGCTGTATTGGAAACTGCAGTGCTTCCTGTGACTGATGCAACATGGCAATCACTAGTCGTTGAGTCTAATCTCCCTGTACTGGTCGAATTCTGGGCCCCATGGTGTGGGCCCTGTCGCATGATCCATCCAATCATTGATGAACTTGCAAAGGACTACACAGGAAAGCTCACTTGCTACAAGGTAAACACTGATGAAAGCCCTTCAATTGCAACACAATATGGGGTAAGAAGCATCCCAACCATCATGGTTTTCAAAGGTGGAAAGAAGAAAGATACTGTCATCGGTGCAGTTCCTAAATCAACTTTGTGTTCCTGCATAGAAAAGTTCTTATAGAGGTAGGTTGTTCTATACATACTGGAATGGTGATTTTGATGTTTAAGTTCGTGTGTTTGAGCGTGTGAAGTTATATCGGGAATTCGGTTGGAAGGGTATTTTGGGTAATGGGTTAATTGACAAGTATAGCAATCAACTATCTTGTTTTTGGTTTATAGGTAACAAATTATTTGCTTTAAGTTTTGAAACTAACTATTGATGTTAAATATGTCACTAGAATTGCAATACTTCGGTTGTGAAGACAATCAAGTGAGCATAACAAACATGTGCCATCTTTATGTTAGATGTCACAAAACCAACATTTTTTATCATTAGGGCACCTAAGTAACATTTCGTTGCACTTGGTGATAACATATTCAAAAGGGATAATAACAAAAATGACTATATGGTTTTTGGAAATATAGGGAAATGACCTAACTTTTGCTCATTTACCGAAATGACCAACATTATCGAAACGGGCATTTCGGATTTTAATGATATTTAATGTGAATTTTTTTCTCATTTGTATCAAACATTTATCTAAAGTACTTTATATTCCATTAAATCCAAAATGTTGACTATCACTGGTTTTGCAACAACATGACATCCTTTATACACTTGTATTTTAATCTATTTCTTTTTTGGTTTATTTTTTTAACTTTTTATTAGATTTTAGTAAAAAAAACAAAACATTTTCTTGAAATTGAGGATTTGTTCTTTGAATTTCAGACATGTACTTAAAAATTCTAGAATAAGTAGCTTTTTGTATGCAATGCAATGATTAGTCCGAAACCAGAACTCCAAAATATAGTGCTTTGTAATATGAAAAAAAAGACTAAAATAGTCTAATCTCATAAGATTTTTTTCTCAAAACAACACAAATTAAGCCACATTCCCCAAAATAGGCGAGCATTTAACAGGTGGCCAGTGCCACCTGCGAACTCCCTACATCGCCTGCAAACTCCTCACGAGGCCAAGCCAGCGCCTACGAACTCTTCATGTAGGTTGCTAAATAAAAAAAAAACCCCTCATTTTTTCGTTACCGCATACAAAAAATGCTTTCTAATGGCTTCGCAGAATTTTTCGACATGGAAATACGTTAGTGTCTCAAAATTTGATGTTATTTTTATATATTACTTGTCCCTAGTTAATATTTAACGTTTTAAGCCTTAGATTAGTGTACGTACAATTTTTTTTTTTTTGCCTATTGTAATAGTCTTCAAAAAACAAATAGTAGGGTTTATGAACTAAAGAGCATTTAGCGGGTGACGGAGAGCATTTAACGGCTGAGGGACATCACCTGCGAAATCCTCTTAAGGGTTTAGCAGGTGATGCCCCTCATCCGCTAAATGGTCGTTTTTTTTTCCGGAAAAACCTTAAAAATTAAAACATTGAGAGGTCACATCTCAATATTTATCAAGATGCTGTCAATTCAATAAAAACAACATTAGTATTACTCATATATGAATAGGGTTTTAATTTTTAAGGTTTTCCGGGTGTATGAATCTTTAACACAATCTGATTCCTAACACTAACTTGAAAAATTCATACCCCTAAAATGCAAGAAAATATTTAAGGGACCTTTTAAAACAGAAGATGAAACATGGTTGGGCTACAATGTCATTTTGCCAAACACTAATTAGGTCTGCTTCTTTTTTCACTTCGTCTTCATCACTGCCCTTGGATCTTATGGTTTCACCTAGTCGTCTTCTTATTCCAACTGGATATATTTTTGGCCCAACAAAGCATACCCATAATAACATGTTTAAAATAATTGCTGCCACCATAAACTTTGATGCCATGGCCCAACTCACCCTAGGCTTGGGCCGACCATTTTGACGTATAACAAAGTTGTACTGAATTCTCATAGGTTTTTGATGTGAATCGTTGTTATATTGTAACCGAAAGAAGAAAGTTGTATTTAATTGTTATAGGCCTAGTTGTCATGGTTTACTTCCATTTCTTAGAATGTAAACGTATGAAGATAGTTTTACTGTGTAAGTTGTACATATTCGTCTTTAGATATAACTGCTTTATTACTTGAGCTGGCCCCCCTCACAAACTACCAGTTTACAGCAATACTTTGTCTGCATCTGCTGTTTGCAGAGGTTTCTTTGTCATAAACGCATCTGCAGATTTAAAGTAATTCATGCATTATAGATTATATATTGCATATGTGTGGGCCCAATATTAGCTGGTCACCATAAAGAGCTTCTTAAGATGCTGAAGTGGCACTAATTTTATAGAGTTAGAGCCCTATAATATCTATCTACGGTACATTGCATGTGTGTCTTCTTAGGATTAGTTAGTCTATATATTCACATTCCTCTTTGTACCCGGTACATCGCAAATACAGAAAAAATAGAACTCTTAAATTCTCTATCTTCAATATCTCTAAAAGCTATTGAATATGAAAGCCTGCTTGGGAATGAGATATATGTTCACAAAACCACTAAGTGCCAGAAGTTGTTCTAACTCTCTAGAGACACTATCAAAACAATATTTTTTAATCATGTAATATGTGCTTGTTATCACAATTTTTAAAGGATAGTTGCATATCAACGCTATAATCACCGTCATATCAACGCTATAATCATTATCTCCATAAATTTAGTTTTAGTTGCCTACGATCATCAAAGATCTTCATGATATAGACTCTTGATTCCTATAATTCTCACATTCTCCGTCTTTTGTGTGTTTTTTTAGTTATGTGTTGTACAATGTTTTAACTATTTATTTTAGAAACATCCATGTGTGGTTTTCGTTTTGGAGAAAATTAGTTCAAATTTAGTTTAATATGTGTAATTTTAGTTAAAATTTGTACTACGTTGTTTTAGTTCTAGCAAAGTGGTTAGTTACTTTCTCTAATTATTACTTATGATTTGTTTAGATCAATGGGTAAGATATTATCTGAACAAATCATAAGTAATAATTAGAGAAACTAACTAACCGCTTTGTTATAACTAAAACGTTTTTACATAGTACACATTTTAACTAAAATTACACATATTAAACTAAATTTGAACTAATTTTCTCCAAAACGAAAACAACACATGCATGTTTCTAAAATACATAGTTAAAATAGTGTACAACACATAAACGCAAGAAAACACATAAAAGACGGGGAAGTGAGAATTATAGGAATCAAGAGAGTCTATATCATGATGATCGTAGGAAACTAAAACTAAAATTATAGAGTGGTAATTATAGCGTTGATATGACGGTGATTATAGCGTTATATGCAACTATCCTTTACACGTTATGATAATGAGCACACATTATATGATTAAAATATATTGTAACCTAGATTGGAAAAAACTGTTTCGATGGTGTCTAGAGAGTTAAACAACTTCTCGCACTCGATGGTTTTTTTAACATATTTCCCATTCCCAAGCAGGCTTTCATATTCAATAGCTTTTAGAGATATTGAAGATAGAGAATTTAAGAGCTCAATGTACCGGGTACAAAGAGGAATGTGAATATATAAACCAACTAATCTTAAGAAGACATACATGCAATGTACCATAGATAGATATTATGGGGCTCTAACTCCATAAACGTAGTGCCACTTCAACATCTTAAGAAACTATTTATGGTGACCAACTAATATTGGGCCCACCCCATATGCAATATATAATCTACAATTCATTAATTACTTTAAATCTGCAGATGTGTTTATGACAAAGAAACCTCTCCAAACGGTAGATGCAGACAAAGTGCTGCCGTAAACTGGTAGTCTGTGAGGGGGACCAACTTTAAGCAGCTATATCTAAAAATGAATATGTACAACTTACACAGTGAAACTATCTTCATACGTTTACATTATAAGAAATGGAGGAACACAAACCATGACAGCTAGGCCTATGACAATTAAATACAACTTTCTTCTTTGGTTTACAAGAAAACAACGATTCAGATCAAAAACCTATGAGAATTCAGTACAACTTTGTTATACGTCAAAATGGCCGGCCCAAGCCTAGGGTGAGTTGGGCCATGGCATCAAAGTTTATGGTGGCAGCAATTATTTTAAACATGTTATTATGGGTATGCTTTGTTGGGCCAAAAATATATCCAGTTGGAATAGGAAGACGACTAAGACGACTAGGTGAAACCATAAGACCCAAGGGCAGCGATGAAGGCGAAGTGAAAAAAGAAGCAGACCTAATTAATGTTTGGCAAAATGACATTGTAGCCCAACCGTGTTTCATCTTCTGTTTTAAAAGGTCCCTTAAGTATTGCGTTTCAAGGTATGAATTTTTCAAGTTAGTGTTGGGAATCAGATTGTGTTAAAGATTCATATATCCGAAAAACCTTAAAAATTAAAACTCTATTCATATATGAGTAATACTAATGTTGTTTTTATTGAATTGACAGCATCCTGATAAACATTGAGACGTAACCTCTCAATGTTTTAATTTTTAAGGTTTTTCCGAAAAAAATGACCATTTAGCGGCCGAGTGGCATCACCTGCTAAATCCTCAAGAGGATTTCGCAGGTGATGTCCCTCAGCCGTTAAATGCTCTCCGTCACCCGCTAAATGCTCTTCAGTTCATAAACCCTACTATTTATGCTTTAAAGACTTGTACAATAGGCAAAAAAATTATGCGTACACTAATCTAAGGCTTAAAATGTTAAATTATTAACTAGGGACAAGTAATATATAAAAATAACATCAAATTTGTGACACTTACGTATTTCAATATCCAAAAATTCTGCGAAATTAGAGAGCGTTTTTCGTCTGCAGTAATGACAAAAATGAGGGCTTTTTTAGGTTTATATAGTTGGGCTGATGGGCCAAGCCCATCAGCATTTCGCAGTCCAACAGGAG
The DNA here is from genome assembly GCA_023525715.1 of Cichorium intybus. NCBI lineage: Eukaryota > Viridiplantae > Streptophyta > Magnoliopsida > Asterales > Asteraceae > Cichorium > Cichorium intybus. The sequence goes on from CM042009.1 coordinate 37,687,931, forward strand.
GATTTCGCAACTCACATGACGAGTTCGCGGGCGCTAGCCGGCCTCATGGGGAGTTCGCAGGCGACGTAGGGACTGGCTACCTGCTAAATGCTTGGCTATTTTGGAGAATATGGCTTAATTTGTACTGTTTTGTAAAACAACCTTATGAGATTAGGCTATTTTAGTCTTTTTCTCTTATAATAAATTATACATTTGATGTGACATAAAATTAGTTTGAAAAACAATTTGATATAGTATGAAATTCCTTATTTCGAACAAGATGAACATTTTAAAAAATGCCTCAAAAACCGGTTAGAAGAGGGAAAACTTCACATTTGTATGTTCATTTTTATGATTATAATTTGTTACTCTAATGAGCAAATATGACCAAATTAGTGACCTAATTGGCAAAGAGTTGTTATCCTAACTAGCGAATACTTGTTTTCAAAACAACGGAATATTATATATTATGTAAAAGAAACAAGCGATTAGTAGAAAATTTCAGACTTTGAAGCTATGAAAAGGTTATGCAACGAATCCACCCATTTTACCTCCTTTCTACTTCTTCATTGTCCATTGAAAGGAACACTTCAAAATATTAAACACTTAACAATATTGTCAAAAATGACGTCCATTCTGAAATAAATGCTACATTAAGCGAGTGACATCCTACCAGCATGCAATCATTCTCCAAATTTCAGAAGCCAACCGACATTGAATAAGAATATCATCAATAACCTCTATACCTTGAGTGCAAATAGGGCACAACAAATAATCCTACTCCACTCTTCTTTTAGACAAGTTAAACCTCGTAGCAATTCTATCAAGTAGCTCTCTAAATAAAAATACTAATTTATACATTTCATCAGTAGTATTTTTGATGATATATTCTTTTTAATTAAGTTTCAGAAAAGTAGACATCAAGAAAGCAATGATACTATCCGATGTTATATTTCAATTAAGTAGGCATCATAAAAGCAAAGCAATCATACTTTCCAACGTGATATTTCTAGAAAGAAATACTGAAATAGACATCATAAAAGCAAATAATAAATTCCAACGTCATATTCATAAAAAAAGTTAAACATCAGAAAAGCAAACGATTAATTCCAACATCATATTTTAAGAAAGAAGTCAACATCATAAAAGGACCAATAATTTCAAATGCTATTTTTCAAGAAAGAATTTTAACATCACAAAAGTACTGGTTGGTATGCTAAAAGTTTACTTAATAGTATAAACCAATCGCATTTTAGAAAAATCATGGCAAAAACTAGAAAACGACCACAAACACCACAACAAATTAACCAGATTCGCTTTCTATCAAAGCCATAAGCAAATTGTGCAATGTTTTAGTTTTACAATGGCCTTTTGATTATGTGATTGTTAAAGATGCAACAAATAAGCATCTCCCTCACAACTTTATAGTCCTCATGGACACCAAAAGTTCAATATTACTTCAGGGTATATATATATATATATATATATATATATATATATATATATATATATATATATATATATATATATATATATATATATATATATATATATATATATGTATGTATAAGCTAATGCTTATAACTACTACTTTTTATTAAAACTTAAACGTTTTGGATTGATGACATCAATCCTAATAGCCATTGTTTGACCATTTTCTTCTTCGGTCCAGGTAATTTCTTCCCTCTCTAGTAGCCTACATATCTACATATACAAAATCAAGAACTTGTCAAAAAAAAGATTACATGGATTAAAATACAGACATCTGAAAAATGATTATTACCAAACGTTTACGGTCATTTGGTTTGGTATTATCGTGACTTGTCCCAACCTTAACTTTCAGATAATGAATAGCTGAAAAAAACCACCAAACTGAGTCGACTCTCATCGTTTAAAATTTACAGAATTCCAGAAAATGATAGAAGATTAATCAATGACTTACACGGTATGCCGGACATAGATTTTAATTGTGTTTTCATCAAACGAATAGCTGCTTTTGGATCATAATCATTTAGGTCAATAGAAATCACTTCTCCATCATTTCTGCAGCCATAAACAATACATCAATATTAATTACTTACATAATTAACTAATTTCAATATTTAAAATATGTCTCTTTATCTGTTACCTGGTTTCAGTAAGCATTTTGCCAGACATCTCATTTGCCTCCTTAGCCTTATCCATAAAAAAATGTCCCTGATGCCGCCATTTTAACTAAATTAATTTACTGACAACAGATAAATTGTAAAAAAACCCTTCAACTTACCTGTTTAACAAACTTTTTTGCAAGCTCATAGTCACCTTTGGCATATGCCTCAGCAGCCTGACATACATTAAATATAAAAAAAAAAAAAATAAAAATAAAAAGTAAATGAAATATACAATTATTTCTTGCTTACAGCTCTATAGTATTTTTTCATGGTCACCCAATGCTCCATTGCAGCTTCCCTTAATGTCTCATAATTATCTTCAGTTTCTCCATTTCCTGTTTTTTTTTTTTATAAAATATAAGCATAAGTTGTAAAACATAACGTAGAATTAACAAATTATGTGTCCCTATCATCACCATTAGCTTCTGCTATAACAATTGGAGTCGTGAACTCTGCCACCGGTTCTTCTAAAGGTCCGGTTACCACTCCATATTTTCTTGTCCTTGGTTCTCTTCTTGGAAGGGTAGGAATGGGTCCCACTTTAGAAGTAAATAGTTTTCCTAAAATCTCTCTTTCAAGATTTGACCTGTTAATTTCCAAAACCCAATCAACAATTGGACATATCAAAAGACACCTAAAACCTAATACTTCATACCTTCCTGTTGAATCAATCACTTGTAGTTTCCCTTCAGATTTAATTTCCAAATCTTGAAGGTCTTCACATGTTTGGTCAACCATGCTTGAAGTAGCATTTCCCAAATCCAAAGTCGGGGTTGACATGTTCATTAGTTTCTCCATGCTCTAATAACCAATCAGGGAATGTTTAAATTAAAAAATGTAGAATGTTAATTCATAAATAGAAAACATACCTCTTGTACATCATACCCACAACCACCTGCAACATCAAAATTCAAAACACATTCACATACTGCTTTTAGTAAAAGTATAAAATGATAGGGTTCTTAGTTTCTTACCAACAACTTGTTTGATTACATCCATGTCTAATTGGAAGCCATCTCCAAGCATTTTAAGCAGAAAGAGCTCGATATCTTTGTTCATAGTTTCAGTTTTAACATTATCAGGTTTTGACTTTTCAACCCATATTTGAGAAGCAGGAATCTCACTTGACATTAACTTGACTGGTTTGGTGATTTCAGAGACTTGTTTAGTTAAAGGTCTTGACCTTCCATAATCAGCACCAATTCTTCCTGCAACTGTACCCATTGATACACCAGAGTTTCTTGGTTTAGGTCTAGAAAGAACCCTTGGAGGTTCATAACCAGCACCATTTATACCAGAAACTGTACCCACAGAAGGAAGTGATGATGCATGTGAAGTAGTTAAATCATGAGTTGAAATGTGTGTATTATTGTTGGAAGAGCTTCCAAGCATATTACAAAGTATTTCATTAGCTTTTTGTAAATCACCCTTTGCTTGGCAATAGGCAGATGCCATGTCATCAGGAGATATCTTTGAACCAAAGACTTCAAGCAACCATTCCAAGTTCTTATCGTCTTCATTGGAAAATGTTATGTTGGAAGATGACTCTTTCATCCTTGTCCTTCAACACACAAACAGAAAAATGAACAACATTAGTCATCAGATTTTTCAGTAACATTAAGGCAAACTATAATTCTTCCATCCTACTTGATCTACCTTAGATTATGTACACATACAAAACACTATCTCAATAATAGTCAATGCATATTACATAGTTCAAAATGTATGAAGTATGTTGGGAAAATCTATTTTTGACTTGCCTGTTAGAAGTAACGAATTAACGACACCTTGATCAATAAGTATAATTTAGATCAATCATCAACATGTATGCTCATAATTACAGGAGCTACAGATGTTCTTACGCAATCTTTCACCGGTGTGAAAAATTGATTGCTAATGAATACCTTATAGGCAGAAAAGCATTAAATAACCTTCGAACTAAACTAAATCAGTTTCGCGGTGGAATATTTCATAGAAATAAACAGAGAACGGAGAAATATATATATATACAAATCAAAAAGTACAAATAACCTATGTATGAAGCAACAAATAAAACTCGAGATTGTCTAATCTTAGAACAACGAACACGAAAATCAAAATTGACTAACCTAGGGCAAAATCCTCATATCCACAAGGAAATGTATACAGGAACTAAATAATGCTACTGTAGTATTACATACCAACAGGCATAGCAACGAATGAGTAGAAATTATCAGTGATAAACGAAAAATAGTACGATTCAGAAAATAACACAATAGGATGCTTGGATCTACATACATGGCGTTATAGGTAATTTAGCGTTTTTCAACAAACGTTCAGGCGTTTGTAGATTGATTTCTTTTCAGTAATCGGTCGTCGTCTTCTTGCAGCGATTGTTTCTTAAGCGATGATGATGATAAAGTTGCCGATGGTGAAATTTTGCAAGAAAAGGGTCGAAACGTTGGAGAAATCGAACTCTGCGACGGACGACAGGCAACGACAGGGCGTCTGGTGTGGCCGGCGACAACCGGAGAAGATGAAATCGTCTTTCTGTAGCGCTGGGTTGTACTGGGGAGTTGGTTTGGAAGCCGGAAATGAGTTACGGCACCCGGTATTAAAGAGTAATTAGTGTATTTTGATCAAGCAGGGAACGCGGAAACACACTCCTTCCCTGAGAAACTTCCTTTTCCCTAGAGAACAGAAGGTGATCGAGTGCCAAGAAATGGGTGATTAGGTATTTATAGGGTGTGTTTGTATTGGTAAAAGATAGGTCAACATTATCAAATACCTATGTCTTTTCGGATAAGGAAGGATGGATCGAATACTATTTGGGGCTGGGTTTTGGGTCGGACTATAACGATTACACAAAGCTTTAATAAATAAGTATTGATTTTTTTATGGAAAAATGAGTAATGAAGTCTCATTGTGTGACATATTCTCTTCTTTCTGTTACATATTCTTCAAACCCTAAAAAACCAAAATCTAAATAACAAGATACGAACCCCTAATCCAATCGACCATCTCAAGCGGAGGCAAGCAGACGGCGGCAGGCGACGGATGGCGGCAGGCAGAGGCAAGCGGATGGCGACCCTCTCAGGAATCGGGATCGGATGTGGGACTCGATTGGTTGAAATAAAAAATGTTGCCGCCAACGTGAAGCAGTTTATCGGATGTGTGTGTTTGCGATAAGTCGATAACAACAGGAATACCCCAATCGACCGGATATAAGGCGAGAGAGAAGAGAAGGTGAAAGGTAAGAGAGAGAATTTTAAATTTCGAATCAGTATCAATTAACATGTTAACTTCTCAAAAAAAAAAACTTATTAATATTTTACCAAATTATCTCTCACAGTAATTAATAACCATTAAAATTATAAAAGAATTAAAAAAATCTATATTGATCATAACCATCGATTTATCTTGATCAAATGTTATATTTAATTCACAAGTTCACACAAATTATATAGTTTACACAATTATATATATATATATATATATATATATATATATATATATATATATATATATATATATATATATATATATATATATATATATATATATATATATATATGTATATATATATATATGAGGTAGGTTCAATTGAGGACACTTAAAAGGTTGAGAACGCGAGGACAAATCGAGACCATCCAAAAATTCAGATCTAAGACTATTATTAAGTGGGTTATTTATGTAAATTAGAATTTTAATAAGATGAAAATATAAATTTTGTATTGAAAGAAGGGTATAATGGGAATGAATATTTTTGTGGTCCAACAAATCAGCCGTCTCTCTCTCTCTCTCTCTCTCACACTTAAATTAGGGTTTCAATCACGATATTATTTCTGCTCTCCTGTAACAATCGCAGCCTACCCTCAACATTTTCTCCATCATCTCGACAGCCATCACAGATTCCATCGATATCCCACCATCTTCTCCATTCAGCGATTCCGAACCAAACTGGTGGCGGATAGTAAGGAATTCGTCTATCTCGTTTTTTCTTTATCTATTCACCTGATTTGCAGACGACTGCGTGTAGACGAAGAGCAGAGAAGAGGCAGATTATCATCTCTACATCTCTCTGTTCACAATCCGTAAGCCCTAATTTTGCGTTTAATTTTGGCGCGCGTATCTATAATCAGTCATACTCATGAATACATCTATTTATATTCTAATGCGATTGCTCTATACTAGTTTTTTTGCATAGAGTTTATGGCAGATTATCATCTCTACATCTCTCTGTTCACAATCCGTAAGCCTTAATTTTGCGTTTAATTTTGGCGCGCGTATCTATAATCAGTCATACTCATGAATACATCTATTTATATTCTAATGTGATTGCTCTATACTAGTTTTGTTGCATAGAGTTTATGTTTACAGGTAACGACTGCTTTGTAGTTTAAGCTCTTTGTTAATTCATATCAATTGTACTTTTCATGGAACGCTGTTCTTGACTTGTTGTTATAAGTCGTTTTGAATGGTTCTGCGTAGCTGTGGGTTGTTTGGCAATTTCTATATTCCTGCTAAAAGGACATGATGCTTTACAATCAATAAATGGATTATAAGAAATTCTCATTTTGTTCTTCACACAGGATCATTTCCTTTTGTCGATCTCTGTGGTCATGTAGAAGTGAAGTACACATTGGTCAACTGTCAGGGGCAAACACCAGTAGTCATGATGGTGGTGTTGGGGTATAATCTTACATTCAAAAGGCTTTGACTTTCTTTTTTGAATTAACAACTAAGTTTCCATTGGTTCTGATATTTCTTTTGATCGTGTTATATGTGATTCCTACAAGTGCTGTGGTTTTGGCTTTGTATGTCCTGGTAACTATTTTGTTCGTGCTTACTTCATTTCTCATTTTGTATTCTACTTACATGTTTATCTTAATAATCATGTATATTAAATGGAGAATAATTGTTACCCATTCAATGTTAATTTTAGACTGTATTCATCAATGAATATGCTTGTAAAGATAATCCATACAAGTATTCATCAATGAATATGCCTTTAAAGATGATACATACATGTATTCATCAATGAATGCGCTTGTAAATATGATCCATATATGTATTCATCAATGAATACACTTGTAAAGATGATCCATTTACAATTATTCATCAATCAATGAACATACTTCCTTTGTTTCTCATTTTGTATTCTACTTCCATGTTTATCTTAATAATCATGTATAAATGGAGAATAATTGTTACCCCATTCACTGTTAATTTTAGACTGTATTCATCAATGAATATGCCTTTAAAGATTATCCATACAAGTATTCATAAATGAATACACCTATAAAGATGATACATACATGTATTCATCAATGAATATGCTTGTAAAGATGATACATACATGTATTCATCAATGAATATGCTTGTAAAGATGATCCATATATGTATTCATCAATGAATACGCTTGTAAAGATGATCCATACAATTATTCATCAATGAATGTTAATATATTTGCTACATGTGCAGATGTATGATGTTATTTGTTGAGTTATATGCATATATGTATAAATTTCAGTTGTATTCATCAATGAATACGTCTGTAAAGATGAACCATGCATGTATTCATCAATAAATAGATATATAAAGTGACCCATACAATTATTAATCAATGATTGTTAATATATTTGCTACATATGCATATATATGATGTTATTTATTGATAATTATATCTATAGATGTATAACTTTTAGTCGTATTCATCAATGAATCTTAATATATGTATCAGGTTAAGCCACATTAGGAACTTGACTCTCAAATTTATGAAGATTGCACAAAAATGGCATATGTACAATGAGCAAACACAAGCAGACCTAGAAGATGATCAAAGACATTTTCTCAGTGTTTTGTTGTATTTATCTATGTATTATAAAACATACCTAATTATGACATTGTATTTTTTTTATTGTGTTATTCATTTATGAATAAATGTATATGCATTTATGAAGTATTGTTTGTCTAAATTGTTTTTTATTCATTTATGATTACATCCGTATTCATTATTGATTAAATTTATGTTTTATTCATCCATGATTACAAATATTATGATTAATGGATAAAAACAAAAAAAAAACCATATTAAATGATAATTTTGTTAATTTTTGATAATTAAAAAAAATGAGTTTTATTTAAATTTCGAAAATTAGGAAAAAATCATTAAATTAGATCACATTCCACTATTTTAGGAATTAGTTAATTATCTAGATTATCCATATTTAGATGCATTGTCAAATTCCATTTATGTCCCTATAAAATGATTGGCTCAGATTTGTCCTCGCGTTCTCAACCTTTTAATTGTCCTCGTTTGAACCTCTCCCATATATATATATATATATATATATATATATATATATATATATATATATATATATATATATATATATATATATATATATATATATATATATATATATATATATATATATATATATATATAGAGAGAGAGAGAGAGAGAGAGAGAGAGAGGGGTTCAAATGAGAACCACTAAAAGGTTGAGAACCGTGAGAACCATTAATTCACAGTTTAATAACATTGTATTTTTTATTTTTAACACTTGTTTTTTATCAAAATAAAATTATCAAACACATAAAAATATATAATTATCATTCCTTTGCTATTAGATATCGATATTGATGTGTTTTAATGAAAAAAAATTTACGTTATAGTATTCACAGTTTAATAACTAGAAATTTTATTATATTGTGAATATTGTAAAACTTATTGAAAAATAAGAAAATTTATTAAGTTTGATGTATTTTCACATAATAAACAAGTGTGATAAAACAATAAAACAAAAAAGAACATGATTTTTAAAGTGTGAATATCGGTTCTCACGGTTCTTAACCTTTTAATGGTTCTCATTTGAACCCTTTCATATATATATATATATATATATATATATATATATATATATATATATATATATATATATATATATATATATATATATATATATATATATGTATATATATATATATATAGAGAGAGAGAGAGAGAGAGAGTGAGAGAGAGAAGTTATTCTAAAAATGATAATTATTGTATGACTGTGTTGACCAATCACAATTCAGAAAAAAATCAGTTTTCGTCATTATAAGAGTCAGTTATCGGATATATAGGATTTCCTGAAACATTAAAAATGTAACCCTGACTACTTATTTTGAAGTTAAAAATAAAAGATAAAATAACGAAAAAAAATAAAAATATATATATATTTTTCGTTAAGTTTTATCCAAATATTAAATAAAAATCAATTATTCTACAAGAATATTGTGCATGATATATACTAGAGTAAATTACAATTTTGGTCCCTATTGTTTACCCTATTTTCACTTTTAGTCAAACTTTTGAAATATCACGTTGATGGTCCTTGTGGTGGCCAAAATCTTACACTTTTGGTCAATTGGCCAGAAAAAAGACCAATTTACCTTTTTAATTTCTTTTTCATTTTTCTTCTAATGTATTAGTTATTAAATTAATTAAAAAAACAACAAACCCCCCCCCCCCTCTCTCTCTCTCTCTATCGATCTCTTGAATTGTGACCGAAATGGATCGTGGGGTTTATTGGGCCTCGCCGGAGCAACTTTATTTGTCTGCGATTCTGTTCTTGCCGGGAGCCCTGAAGTATCACATAACCTCCCTTTAAACCCATTTCTTGATGTCATTTCATGTGTATTTTCGCACAAACATAACAGACAAACCGCACTCATTGATGTCGCATCCCGGGTTTCAATTTCATACGCAGAACTCCAGCCGTTGGTGAAATCAATAGCTAGTGGACTTTACCACCCAATAGGCGTTTCAAAATGTGATGTAGTTTTGATTCTTTTACCCAATTCAATCTATTATCCTATCTTTTTGTTAGGTGGTGATTCCATCACCTGCTAATCCGATTTTAACAAACCTAGGAGCGAATCATGCTAGCAGCAACTTTCCTCCGCATGGATTATATTGTTGGATTAAGGTGTCTAACCCACAACTATAATAGATATAAGTACTTGAATTGATAGCAGCACGGTCCTTTTGGGTTGTCCTCAAACCCATCAATGGACAAGATAGCTTATAGAGAGCAAGATTGATTTGTTAATATATTATAAGGATAATATATTAATTAGAAATCATAATATTTAATTAATGATTAATCAGAAATTAATTAGAATTAATTTTGGGATTAATTGGATTACTTAAAAGTGCAGGGGCTAAAGTGTAATTATTCAATAGTTGAGCAATAGATAAATATGGGTGTATATATGCATTGGACAATTTTAAGGATATATATATATATATATATATATATATATATATATATATATATATATATATATATATATATATATATATATATATATATATATATATATATATATATGTGTGTGTGTGTGTGTGTGTGTATGTGTGTGTGTGTGTGTGTTATTTATGGTAATGATAAGGTATTTGAATTATATGACAAAAGACTTATCATATCTGAATTCAAATAAGGCAATTGTAAGCCTTATCACTTATCATTCTGGGGCTATAAATAGGGAGCCCCAACACCCCATAAACCTGCGCCAATCTCAAAGAGATCCCCTCCTCTCTCTGGTTTTCTTGCTTGCTGGTATTTTGGGTGTGAGCCATTAGAGGCACGACATTTATGGTGCTTGCTTCCAAGAGATCAACAAAGGTATGTGGTTCTAAACATTCTTAGAATTTTCGATTTATGACTTTAGGTTCTAAGTTATAAATTCAATTAGAGAAAACATAGATCCTTAGGTTGCATGTGAACTTAAGAGTTTAAGTTTATTTGTTTGCCTATTCTCTATCAGTGGTATCAGAGCATTTGTTTGTTTTCGATTGAAAGACTATAATTATAGAATTGATCTTAGGGTTTAATGGAATTAAACCCTTAGCCACCAAGATGTCGACTTGGGGTAGGGTTTTGGAAACCCTAGCCTCCACCCCCATATTTTCGAAAATTGTAGGGAAATCCTAGGGTTTTTCTATTTTTGGTAATTATGATTAATTAATAAATGGAAACCCTTACCCTTATTTTTGGAAAACTTAGTGGGCAAGGATTAGGATTAAATTAATTGGATTAGTTTGATTTAATTCATTTAATTAATTGTTAATTAACAGAAATACATTAAATCAATTTGGGTTTAATTTTAAATTTAATTAAATTGTTTAATTTGGAAATTTAAAAAGATAAACCAAGTATTTTAAATGTTTAAAATACCTCTTATATATATTATTATTAAAAGTTAATATTTATATGTATAAGAATAAGTCAGTCAAATCGCTAGTATGCCTCATTCACGAAGCTGGTCTATAAAGAGGTATATGGAAAGTTCCTATAAAATGGCGGTTGAATGTGTGTCCACTTTCACCCACCGCTTCCTTGATCAGTGGAGGGTCGTTAGCAGAACGGATGTGATAGGACAACCTAATCTCATTAAAAGTATAATGCTATTAGAGAAAAGTACTAGAACCTTTAATAAATATCCTAAATCTAGTTACTTTAGGAAAAATGTGAAAGATATGCTAACCCATGAAATTGCACATTACACTTTATGAGTCGTTAGTGGAGCGTGTGTGGTTTACCGACATACTAATAGGGACTTATAAAGAGTGGTAATGGGTATCTCATAAATTATCATTGTTGATGGAGCATGTGTGGTTTACCGTTACATCAATTGAGATGATAAATGACATTGAGGTTACCAAGCACATCTGCATGGTTATTCACATCTTGTTTCTGATCCTCGGTATCCCAGTCACAAATGGCATCAAAAATTTGACCATGTGACGATGGAATGTGGATACAAGATTAACGAATGTGACAAGTGTGTTTATGTTAAAAACACAAATGATGGCTATGTTATCGTGTATCTTTATGTTGACGACAATCTTATAGTTGGTAGCAATGATAAGATGGTTCAGTCAACTAAAAACATGTTAAAGGCAAGGTTTGACATGAAAGATATGGGTTTGGCCGACGTCATCCTGGGTGTGAAGATCACAAGGACTGACAGTGGACTTACATTAAGCCAAACTCATTATGTGGACAAGATTGTTAACAGGTTCAACTCCGGTGACTCTAATATAGCAAGGACACCAACTGATACAAGTCATCACCTAAGCAAAAACTGAGGTGAAGGAGTTGCACAAGTAGAATATGCAAAAATTATTGGTAGTCTGATGTACCTCATGAGTTGTACCAGACCTGACTTAGCTTTTGTAATAAGCAGACTAATCAGATATACCAGTAATCCAAGTGATGAACATTGGAAGAGTATTACAAGAGTGTTACGATACTTAAGGTATACTCGCAATTATGGGTTGCACTATACACGATATCATGAGGTGATAAAAGGATATAGTGATGCAAATTGGATATCTGACGTAAATAATTCCAAGTCAACCGGTGGTTTTTTGTTCGCACTTGGAGGTGGAGCTATATCATGGAACTCGTCAAAACAAACAGTTTTAGCTAGATCCACCATGGAATCTGAGTTGATAGCACTTGACAAAAGTGGGGAAGAAGCTGAGTGGCTACATCAATTACTGGAGGACATATCGGGATGGCCTAAACCAATTTCCACAATATCTATCCACTACGATAGCCAATCGGCTATTGGACGAGCGGAAATTGCTATTTACAATGGTAAGTCTAGACATATTCGTCGAAGGCACAATACCATTAGAAAACTGCTCTCTACTGGCATCATATCTATCGACTATGTAAGGTTTAAGGATAACATTGCAGATCCGTTAACCAAAGGGTTAAACAGGGAGTCAGTTGCGAGAACCTCGAGAGGCATGGGACTAAAACCCATGCATGAACAAGTTATTGCAAAGGAAAACCCAACCTAGTTGACTGGAGATCCCAAGATCTAGGTTCAATGGGACAACCTACTTGCATTTAACATTTGTGAATCACTGTGGGGGTCATCCCCAACCCATTCCTAAAACATACAGTGATGCAGGTTAAGCTTATACTTGTTGATGATAAATTGGAGATAATCACACATTAGCTTTTAATGATTACAATGGAATCACCTATGTAAGAGAGAAGTGGGGTCGCTTCAAAGGGAATTGTATGGGCACATTCCTAAGAGCTCTTACAAAACCAGGAAAGTGTCTATGACCATAATGGCCACATCAATGAGAACCTAACTAGGTCAAGGAGAATCATGTGATACACATATTGATTATATACACAAATGGCAGAACAGTTCAAGGACATCGAGTCTACTGGTCAGCTAGTAAATAAATATGTTTCTTAAAGGAAGGTTCAAATGATCACTCCTACCTATCATATGCATGATTCAACTGCTGGGTTTTATCTTGAATAACATGAGAATGTACGATCAATTTTCATTCATGTGGGGGGTTGTTGGAAAATTAGTTTTAACTAATTAACTAAAAATGGGTTTTCCCATTTTTAACACAAAATATAGTTCCGAAAAACAATTTAATAGAAATAAATTGTTATATGTTTGTGTTCTCCTACGTGTTACTTCGTTATGATAGTTCACACGTCTAAAACGAATTTAAGATGAATGAGAAATTGTATCTCAAAGTGAGGTAGTTGGAAGAAGTTGGAAAATGAGTTAATGGGTTTTAGCTCATCTCACATTGGTGGGGGAATGAAAAGGAAGTTGGTATATTAGTCTAAAGGCTTTCATGCTTTGTAAGACTTAAATCACAAAGGCTCTCTCTTACGCGCGCGGGGGAGGGGATGCAAATGCGAACCAAATTGGGTTGGGTTCACTGAACTTGTGTGCGAGCGTGCGTCCTGCGGGTACGAATGCACCACCGGTCGACCAGAAAAGTTCAATGACCTTTTTGCAAATATTTTTTCCTTTTCGTAACGGTTCGTAACTGAAAATTTAATACCATTGTAATTGATTTACGTTTTTGTGTTTAATTCTTCAGTTACGTTTTTGTTGTATATATACAGCACTCGAGCAACTGTTGAGACACACCGAATGAAACGATTTTCTTTTCTTCTCAGCTTCTGCATTCACTTTGTTCTCATCTTACAACCAAAGGTAGAATCCGGTCTGGTGACGGATTCTATCCTGGGAAACAAACACCCATAAAAGTCGAATTTGTTTTAAGAAAACTGTGTCAACCACAGGTCTCAGCAACTGATCTAGTTTTCCCTGTTCTTTGGCATTTTCGGTTTATATTTTCCTAACAGATGGTGTATTAGATAATATAGATTATCATCACCGTTTCCATATTATAGTTGTATCATAGTTTCTATATAAGGCTTTGAGTTAGAATAGGTCTCTCATATTTTATTATATATTGTCATGACGATTGATGAGAAAGGTGGTCAATTATATTCTAAATATCTATTTCGATTAACCCTTCATGCCATGCTCCATTGTCATCACCTCTCCCCTCTCCAGCTCTTTAAGCACACTCTCCACCATGGGTAACCGTAAGTTATATATTACATAAATCTTTACTTATCTTTTATTGCGTGGTGTCTCACCATTAATTCATTCATCCATCAGTAGCTTTTCCCCTTTTTATACAATTACCTCTAGGGTTTAATCGCATTAGTCTGTTTATGCTGGTCAAACATGTTCAAAGCTCCAAAGATGTTCACTAATCTGAGTCCTGCATTTAGATTAACACCAATATCATAAAATCGTGAAGCATTCCAAAACAACATATACAGTTTGACTTAAGTCAAACTGTCTATGTTTTCTTTAATGTGATAACATTACATAATTTTATGAAGTTAACTACTTTTTCTAGGAAGAAAGAAAACTACAGGAATTCATCCTGAATATGAATTAGAAACTTTAGTTGGCTTGAGTTTAAAAGGTAGATATGCAGTTCAAATCCATTTCACTGAAGAGGGTTCATGATTGCAAGCCTTTTTCACGCTTACAATTCATATAACCAGAAATTTGTCCTTTAAAATTTTTATTAGGAAAGGATATAAAGGACGATGATCTGTGAATATAAATTTGGAAGCGTATTTCTAGTCAACCCGGAATGATGTGGTGCTACTTTTAACGGTGATTATCAATACTTCAAAAACAACTTATGTAACTACATAAGTAGGGGTTTACTTTTCTAAAGTTTTTGTTTTGTAATTTGATGCAATGCGTGGATAAATTAAATTAATTATAGTTTGTTTTCATAGATCATTTTGAAACAAGCAAATTCTTATAAAAAAGGGCAATTTTATCGTTTAACGTGAATAAACTCCAAATACGTCTTGAGCCATACGATATTATAAAAAGAACGCATTTTAATTCCATTTGGAATGTTAGCAATCAATCACTTGATAAATTTTAAATCATTCCAAATACAAATCCCTTAGGGGCCGTTTGCTTCGCAGAATATTTTTGGAATGAATGTAATCTGTTAAAGGAATTGAAATATAAAAGAATTAGAATTTGAAGAAATTAGAATATGTTGTGCGTTTGGGTGACATGAAATGTAATCAGTTTTCTGTTTGGTTTGAAGATTTGTCAAAGGAACTGGAAAGTGAATTATATAATATGACCAAAATACCCTCTTATTGAATTTTTATAACTTATTATTAATTTTAATAAAAATAATAAAACTTTCATTAATTAAACTCTAGCACACTTTAACACATGTGGGCTTGTTAGCGAGGACATAAGTGTGTTGGTGGGTGGGTGAATAGGGTGGACATATGTTTGCAGAAGTAGAGGTAGGGTGGGGTGGGCATGGTCTTGCAGGTTGGGGGTAGGGTAGGGGAGGGTGCTGATGTTTGTAGGTGTGAGGATGTGTGGGTAGATGAATGGGGTGAGGACGAGACGATGATAATGCGTTTTGATTTGATGAATCATGACTAAAATAAAAATGTGGTCAGAGGAACCTTTCTATCTTTATAACAAAACATAAGAAATAAAATCTAAACTCTTTACCTTTGGCCAAAGAATGACCAATTCCATCATACATGGAATTTAATAGAATTGAACGAAATCTAACGAATTCCAATTCATTTGATCTTGTAAACCAAACACAATGTTTATTGGAATTTACATTCAAATTCCTTTAAAATCTATGAACCTAACATGCCCTTAAATTTTGAATCCTTTCTCAGATTTCACGTTCCATAAAAACACTACAGCAATCCAAACACCCCTAAATATCAAAATCGTCCACTTCACCAAAACCCACATTATCCAAATATCCACAATACCGAAATCTCATAAATCAAAACAACGCACGTTGAGACAACACACGTTACTTAAACGGTTATGAATTAAAACGGTGCACGTTAACAAAAACCCACATGGTACACTTAAGCAAACCCCACTTATGTATCATCATTAGAGGAATTTATACACAAAAATATATTAAATTACGTTATAAATGTTCAAATCATCAAATTATATAATGCATATTAAGTAATGAAATCTTCACAATAATTAAAACTCGAAAATCTATATCATTAAAACGAATATAGAACTCTTACTATTAAAATATTACACAAAAAAAGAAAAAAACAAAAAAACCTGTTGGCTCAATTATTATGAATCAAAACGACGTACGTTTGCAAAATACAGATGTATCCATGTTACTCAAAATCAAAAGTATTATGAATCACAAATGAACGTCATCAAGGCCTAATTCTAACAAAAGCCCATTCTAAATAAACTCTTCATTCAAACATATATCAAAAAACCAAACACAAGTTATTGGGAGTTTTTAACTAACGCAAGAGATAGATCACAAAATACACAATAACGTTAGATGTATGAATTTTTCTCTCCAAAAAAGCCCTGGAGTGGTAGAAAAATAGTGCAAAACAGCACTCAAGATTGTATCTTTCCTCGTTTGATCAAAAGGAAAGTTTCAATCTTCTGTGTTTCAGTATGGTAAAAAAGGGATCGACTGTATCATTGTATGTATGTCTACATTTACAATCATATAAGTTTTCACAAATTATAACATAACCACATCACTATAGATCATCACAAATCGCCTACCTCAACATATTAACAGATATTAAAAAAAAAACCCATAAAACAGTATCCATCTTTACCATCATTCCACCTGAGCTGGCAACGACGCTGATCTGGCAATAGGTTCCCGAACAAAGCTTGGTGAAGCAGAAGACGACACCGAGGCACAAGGTCGAAGGAGAGGTGTCCCAGCCCGACTCGAGTTTTCATTAGCAGCAAATTGGGAATTGCCACGTGGTGGTAACTCGATTTCCAGACCCTTGCCAGGTGTCAATTCGTCACGTGGACTATCAAGCTCCTGGTGGTCGCATTCTTCAACGGATATTACTGTGCTTGTGTCTGTGTGAACAGTTGAATCATCGCCGTATATACCTAACCGCCTTCTTCTTCGTCTCGCGTCTTTTCCCCATCCGTGGATTGTATCCCTAATTCTTTGTGGAATCAACGCCGCCTTGTAATTTGTACCCATCTGCACAACGATTTTTGGATTGTGACACTGTGACACGTATATATCCATGGACATATGGAATTAGGTCAAAAATTGTACCTGGGTGACTAGGGCATAGAGTGGTAGGGTGCTATAGCTGCATAAGAACTGGCCGACGAATCTGGAAAATGGAAGGACGATGATAGTGAGGGGTGTATTGTATGAATCTATGTCGAATTTAATGGAAGCTTATGCGTACCCTAAAAACAGCCGTATGTACACGAGCATGTGGTTCTTGATAAAACAAGAATTATAACCGAATTGCCACTGTAATAGAACAACATACAGTTGATTATATATTGCAATTTTCAAGATTAAACGAGGTTATGGAATCAAGTATAACTTACCCAGAACCAAAAGAATGAGGCTAGCTCAAACGCATTCTGCATACAAGTTGGTCACACGTTAACAAAATTCAAGTATAAACAACATACTTTCATTTATTTGTTTATTACAGCATTGTACTTTGAAAAATCTACCCAATTATAACCATGTCATCTAAAAACAAAGCAATTTTCTCTGTTATAATCGGGTAGTAGAATGTCCTAACAAGAAAATTAATTAAAAGTGCTATTATAAATCTATAATTGAAGGAAATGAATTTAGCAAGCTATAGTAAACAAAATAACAAATAAATACAAGTACATTGCTATTTCTTGCATTTGGCCCTAAAAACTAATGCTTTGATGGAAACAAAAGAATAAACTGATGTTAAAAAAAATGATGCAAACCTGGAAAAGAATAAAATGGATTAATTTCAGCAATAACTCTGGCTTTTTGAACCAAAAAAGTTCATCTCGAGGCTTTAATCTTCTTTCAGTAAAAAACCCCGTATTTCCCGCACTCTCGAGTGCCAAAGTAGCAATAACATGTTGCAATTTTGTCCCCACAAGCAAAACAAGCTGAAATAAACATACACCATCAGAATATGAAAAAACACAATAGCTAATAATGATAAAAATGCCTACTTACAGTAATAGGAATAATGGCAATCCAGAAATAGAGATTCGATCCTTTTATGTTAAAGAGCATAAAAGCCACCACAAATCCCCAGAGCGGGCCACTGCAAGAAATTTCATGAACAAAGGGCGAAAAAGTAATTTACTACAAATGTGATAGAATGAAAGTTCCTTACCTTACTCCAACTATTCTTTGAAATTCTTCTTCCATGGATCGAATCATATAACTGTGAAAATCATATTTTGATGTGAGGTTGTGGTTCTGCCATGAATAACAAAAACAAACAATTGTGAACAAATAATTTAAACGTACAACATAACATGTATCAATTACAAGAAATATAATTTAATCACTTATAAAGATTTTAAAAAATATTTTCATACCATAATGAAGGCTTTACGCAAAGTAAGGTAATCCGCACGAACAACCGAACGCCCAAATTGTCGGAAAAAACATATCTGTAAATCATTTTAACCAAAAAATTATATGGAGACCAAAGTGAATTTAATTATTTCTAGTATCAATTGTTAATGTGGATTGAGAAATGTATTTACCATCCAAGTAACTAAACCATTTGTAAGCAAAGGGTTAGATTCGTGGAATTTGACCATAGTTGACTGCCTCTTCATTGTCTCATTTCTTGATATTTCTGCACACAAGAAAACAAGTTAATAAAAACAATCATAATTAAATTTAAAAATGGTTATCAATTATGATATATGTAAGTACAAGTATAATACCAGTTAACACATCATGCCTGTCCACTTGAGCCTCATCTTCCCATCTCCTCCAACTATGGATCTGGTAAGATTACAACAAACACAAATTAAATAATGGTACGAATTTATTAATTAAGAAATTATGAATTAAGAGTAAAGATAAGTAAGTAACCTTCACAACAGCAAGAAGCATTGTTAAGCAACTGTAAGACACATGAGTAATTGCCATGACAAAAATAAAACGGTGCAGTTGTTCAAGGCCTTCATATGATACAAACGGCTCATAATCCTGTAAAAATTTTAGTTGATTTTTTTACATAAAGGAATAAAACATGTTACATGAAGTAACGATTGTGTATTAACATTTAACACGACTCACCTTTTGACAAGTGTTCCGATTCAATGCATTCAATACCCTTCTTTGAGGATAAACAAAATTCATCAAAAGTTTCCGCGTATGACTCTCAATTTCTTCATCGACTTCAGACCTAGTGCATGGAGCAAATGCACTATTATAGTACTTTGAGGGTATACAAATATTTGATATTATGCTAGAAGTGGCTGTAAGAAGGAGAGAGATGAAGCCAAGAAGCATCAATTCTGCACATAAAACAACAAAAATATGATGATTAAAACGACGACGTGGCATATGAAGAGTTCGAATTCTTCAATTGGTTCCATATACCAAAATACCTTCTTTCATTTTCTCCACCGCCGCAAGTAATGGCTTGCGATTTGTTTTCCTCAACCACTGCCATGTTAACACAAATTATTAGGGACGAAAAAGATTGATGATTGAAGATATTGAACCAAATAATTAGACATATTCCAGAATAAAAAACCTAACGAAGATGAAGAACACTTACGTTGCTTAAACGATGAATTGATCTCTCTACAAGTAATGAAACGACAACAAAGATGGTCAAAACTGTAGCCACGGACCATGTTGGAGTCAAAGCTAAAGATCTTGATTCTTCCCTGTCAACCTCGGATGACATTTTTGCCGATTGTTTGCCTAATTTGTACACCTGTGTTTGCTACCCTCTAATTATTCTAACCGAACCTCCAAATACCCATACATACAAACGCATACAACATCAAAAGCGCTTTCTTGCTTTTTCTTTGTTCTTTTTACTCCGAAAAAGGAGTCTTGATTACTTGAAACCTGCCGTCATTGGTTGAAACCCGAAATCTTACAATGCAAGATTCGTGTTTTTTCCTGAATAATCTCGCATAAACCTTTATCGAACAGGCTGTGTGCGCAGAGTATAGAACAGATGATCCAAATGCGCGACACCCACTTTTCTTGGAGTGAAGTAGTAACATATAAAAAAAGTTACTAGTAAATACAGTGCGCTTTGAGGAAATCAAGATTTGCACTTTCCAATTCGATCTTTATTCCTGCCTTCTTTGTATTTGTATCAAGATTTAAAGAGATTCAAAACGAGAACGAATCTTCCCTGGTTTCCAAGATACCCAACTCTTTTTTTCACTCGGTAATAAAGAAAGAAATATTGAATTCTAGAAAGTAGCCGAACTCTGCTTTCTCTCTGTAATAAAGAAACACACAAAGTAGACAAGAGATGAGTAGTTAATATATGATTTGGGGTTTTTCTTAGCAACTTCGGAGAGTAGTCAATAATCGGTACAACTGGAGTCCGAATGAAACACACTCTCACCAGCTCTCCCTTCCGTTTCTCTCTCATAATACTCGAACTAATAAATACATGGAGAAGATTGCGGAGCGGTCTAAATTCTAATCTAATGTTTCGCGTAATTAGCGGAAACGACGTCGGTTCTTTGATAGACGAGCCCCTCAGTCAAAACAATCTTTTAAAAATAAGACCCGGCATCGATCCGTCGGTTTAACCGATTGGATGGTTCAACTATTTCAACCAGTTGTGTTAATTTTAAAACCGAACTAAGAGAGGATGTAGCTTGATAAATATTGTGTAATTCAATAATTTAGTTAGAAATATAATATGAAAAATTTATTTTAGAATTATTTTTATTATTTAATATTTTAACAATTTATAATGAATTTACTCTAATTACAAGTAAATTTACTGATTCATACAAAAATCTACTTATATCCAATTTACTTTAAAATATGAATCTTAATAATTTATTTCAAATTTTGCTACTACTTCAATATTTTAATAAATTATAATGAATTTACTATGATTCACAAGTTAATTCAACTCATATTCACACGAAAATTTATACAAATTCACATGTCAAAATCATATAGTATTGTGAATGACAACAGTCAATAAAACACATTTCAGATTCATATGTAGTTCACATGTGAATCTCAACTAGCTGAAATTTAAAAAAAAAACATTTTTGTATATCAATATGGATGTTTATTTATAGATGAATAAAGTTATAAATTTATATACATTCAGATTTTTTCAATAAAAATAAGCCTTAAAAAATTCAAAAAAAAAACAACAAAAAACGAAGTAGGTTTTTTATAATCTGGTGCATGCACGTCCACCATAAGTTGAACAATGTGTGGATGATATTAGTCCATTGGTATCATAGTTTATATTAGGCCCTTATTGAACTTTTCTCTATATATGAAAAAGTTCAATAATATACTAATATAAACCATGATACTAAGACCAAGTGGAGCCGTGACCACTTACCCCAACGGGATTGAGTCACACATAGGCGCCACCTCACTTTTCCCTCACTAACCCCTCACCCCTTCAATTCTAGGAAATGGTAACCCCCCACTAACCACTCGTTTTTCTTAATTAAATGCATAATATAATTTAAATTAAACCAACCTAATTTTTTTTCAAAATAGCACTTCATTAATTAAGAAATTAAAATTACAAATGTATATTAAAACAACGAACGACAAATAAAAAAATGACATTTAATTAAAATGTACACACATTACAAATTTAAAATAAGATTCTTCGGAAGGTTGGTGAATTTTTCACCACTTCCCACGCTTCGTAGAGCAAGAACTCCGCATTTTGTAACACCCGATACTCGTGTAGCGCTTGTCCAATGACCTCAAAGTCGGTTATTCTGGGTTGTCGGTTCCCCAATAGGTTTAAGTAAAATTTGGTGAAAGGTTGTCAGTTCAACGAATTTGACCTTCATTTGCTGTGAAGCTGAAGCCTGTTACGAAAAAATGAATCCTCATCCCTTGTATTGTTATACAATTCCTCAACACGTTCCCAAAATTTACGACCATTTGTTACTCCATCTTCAGTAACGATGAGGAAGGCGGTTGCCAAACCTGCTTCTTCTTGTACTAGTCATCCCCTACGATTATTTTTATTTCTGTTGTCAGTCATTTTCTATAAAACTTTATACCTTGTTTTGTATTGTATAGGAAGTTGAGAAAGAAATGCGTGAATTTTAAATGGGGTAGAAAGGGGTATTTATAGTTGGTAAATTATTAAAAAAAAATTATGTAGCTGTTAGATATAGCCGTTAAGGGGGAGGGGAATTGCAAAACTTATCAACCTCAAGGGGCAAAAGGAAAACGTGTTCTACTTTCAAGTACGGGGTTTGAACCCCAACCCCTCGAGTTCACCGCGGTACACCAACCAAGTGGGACGATGTTACCGTGCGGTGTTTGAACGCCACATCGGACACCGCCTTGTGCGGTGTTACGGCTCCGGTTAGTCTAAGAGACTAATATCATCCACAAGATTATTCAAGTTACAGTGACATGCATGTATCGGATAAAAAAACCCACTTTGTTTTTTAATTTTTTAAGCTTATATTTTATCGAAAAAAATGAATATATAGAAATTTATAACCTTTTATCCTCTACAAATAGACTTCATATTGATGTACAAAAATGAGTTTTCTTTTTTGAAATTTTAGCTAGTTGAGATTCGCGTGTTAATTAGATGTGAATCTGCCAAAGAACTTGTAGTTCAATGGCAGCGGTGTATGCCCGGCCTCCTTGAGGTCTTGGGTTCAAATCCCATTAGGGGATTAGGTGGATTAGGTGGTTTAGGTTAGGATATAGTATAGATGTATTATTTGCCGGTTCAAAAAAAATTAGATGTGAATCTGAACTATGTTTTATTTATTGTTAACATTCACAGTACCATATGATATTAGCATTTGAATTTGGATAAATTTTTGTGTAAATATGAGTAGAATTCACTTGTGATTCATAGTAAAATCATTAGAAATGATTAACATATGTAAGTAAAAAAAGTTTTAAATAAATTACTCATAGTCGTATTTTGGAGTAAATTCACAATATCATATCATTGGCATATGAATCTAAGTAAATCTTCATTTGAATGTGAGTAAATTCATTTGTAAATCTTAGTAAACTCATTGTAAATGGTTAAAATATTAAAGTAGTAAAAAAATTCTAAATAAATTTATCAGATTATATTTCTAAGTAAATTCTCAATACCATATGATATCGGCAGGTGAATATAAATAATGTTTTCGTGTTAATGTGAGGAAAGTAAATTGTGAATCATAGTATATTTTTTAAAAATGATTAAAATATTGAAGTAGTAAATATTTTAAAAGTCTATTACTTAGATGCATATTTTTACGGTTCAGATTCATATTGTGAATATAGACGAACTGTACTCATGAAAAAAATGTTTGTTTTTTATAAATTGATATGGATACCTATTTGTAGATGACAAAAAACTATAAATTTTGGTGTATTCAAATTTTTTTTGAAAAAGGATAATGTCAAAAAAAATTAAATAAACAAAAAAACGAAGTGAGTTTTTGTTATAATCCTCTAGATGCAAGTTCAAGTAACATGTTTACAGCCTATTGTTTAGTCATTGATACTTTTGATTCCGATGAATGACGATTGAGATTAGCCTCTTGGTACCATGGATAAATTTAGTCCCTTATCGACCACACAATAGGGGTGAGCGGACCAAAAAACCAGGACGGAACCGGAACCGCATCGGAACCAGAACCGGTTAGAATCGGATAGGGGAAGTTTGGTTCGGTTTTGGTCCTAGATTTATTGCTTATTCGGTTGTCGGTTATTCTGGTTCCAGAACTAAGGACGAGTGTTTGGACTAAAAAACCTAACTGGAACTGGGACTGAACCGAAACCGGAACCGGTTACAACTGGATAGGAGGAGTTCGGTCGGGTTTCAATTATCAATTCCTTACTTATTCGATTATCGGCTATTCCAGTTCGGTCGGGTTTCGAAACCGATTACATCCCTACCGCCTATGTTGAATCTTAATATATATGGTTGAGTTCCTATGAGACAAAGAGATACTGTGAGACATAATGACGCGTTTCTGGCCAATTATTTCGGGTTTCAACAAAAAAAATAAAAAACAAAAACAAATGGAAATTTTGAATTTTATTTATTATTTTCATCATTTTTTATCCATTTAAAAAACATTATTTCAAAATTTATGTGAATATAATATTATTCATGTGTGTAATATTCTAATAAAATATTACTAATATGTGTAATATTTTATTAAGATATTACACTATACAAAATTTAAAATTATTTATAATATTCTACTAGAATATTACATGTATAATTATTCTATTAGTATATATATCATGAACAAGATTCTGGTTAAAATAATGTATTGTGATGCTGATTTTTTTATAAATTATAGAATAAAAAGCAATGAAAGTTATTAAGAAAACATTTTTTGTTCATTTTTTTATTTTAATTATTTTGATCTGCAAAATAAGTGGTCGGGATTGCGTTTATATGTCTCATAAAATCATTTTGGTCTCAAATGAGTATATTTTTGTATGTTTGTATGTATGTATGTATGTATGTATGAATGAATGTATGTATGTATGTATGTATGTATGTATGTATGTATGTATGTATGTATGTATGTATGTATGTATGTACGTAGACCTGGAAATTCATGTATTCATGTCACTTTCATGTGTCACACACAAATTTAACACGATACGAATACACAAAGAGAATTAAGCTTTATCTCCTTTCTAAAAATGTATTTGTGTCGTGTCGTGTCTCTCACGAATTCGTGTATTCGTGTCTCAAATTGTCAGGTCTAATGTATGTATGTATGTATTTATGTATGCATTTGTGTGTATGTGTGTGTGTGTGTGTGTATATATATATATATATATATATATATATATATATAAGTTTAGTCTTAATCAATTTTTTATCTGAATGGTCATTGAGAAAATATTGTTGATTTTCTTTGCTTTAGAATCCCCACATCGAATGCATAACATAAAGTTGGGGGGAGAAGTGAGTGAGCCTTTTTTAATTTGAAAATTATTATTATTATTATTATTATTATTATTATTATTATTATTATTGCATATTATGTCATTAAACCTATTAATCTGTGAAAAAACATCATATTGCGGATCATAAGAGGTTTGATGTTGATTTGATATTTTTTTTGGTTGAGTTTGACATCTAGTTACCAACTCATATTCTTCACAATGTTGTTATACACCATTAGGGCAAGAACTATATCACTTTTGGTATAAGTAAGCAAAAAATTCTCCTTTAGCACTATGCTTTGTTTCTCAATTTCGTATTTCTCTAACTCAAAATTGTACATCTCCAAGCTAAATATGATTGTTGATAACATAAACCCTTGTGATTATTTATTCTTCTCGAATTTAGACATCGTCAACCAAAGATAATCCTGGCAGACGGTTTCGGATGTGATTTAACTTATTAGTAAGTGGATTTTAATGTTTAAGTTAAATGCTTTCCTCATCAAATTAATTTTTTGTGTATATTATAATTTCTATTTGAAGAATCCTGACAAGAAATCTACTCTCTTGGATTGGGTGGATAAAGAATAAAGCAACAAAAAGTAGAAGATAGATAAAGTTGAAGCATTCTCCTTTGCAATGAATGTTGGTATTTTAGAAAATGAGTTGAACATGTACATGACGAAGAATGATCACAAATGTTTGGTTTTTATAAATGAATTACATCAAACAAGTAAGTTGTTCTTTACTTAGTAATGTTGTGTACTACTTTTGTTTGTTTTGTTTTTAGTTAAAGTAGTGAATTGATATCGTAAATTGTAAGACTTTGTTTGGTTAAGCAATATTGGAAGGAATAATAACTTTGCATGTTCTTGTAATTAAATTGGTTGTAATGGACAAGTTCTTTGCTTGGGTTAGTGGAAAATTGCAATGAAAACCATATTGACACAAAGCACAAGTTGTAAGATCCATTTTCATTTTGAGATGCTTACTAATGTAAGTAGAGTTATTACCTTATAGTCGGTGTTGTCTTACATATGAGTTGTTTATAGATGTGTTAATCTAAAGTTATAATTAGCCTAATCAAGTTGTAGAACTTTTCCTTAGCTTTCTAAGCATATAAGGATTGTTAAAAACGGATAAGAAACGAGAAAGTTACGATCGAAAAACCAAGTGAAATTCCAGATTCACACGGGGGCGTGTAGATTCTACACGGGGTCGTGTAGAATCATGCAGTGAGCAAAAATTGAGTTCCAGATTCACACGGGGTCGTGTAGAATCCACACGGGGTCGTGTGGACCTGACAGACCTATATAATGTGCAGAAAATGCTCATTTCGGCAAAAACACATCCAACTTCGATTTCAGAGCATAAAGAGGCGATTTTCTGTCAAATTGAAGCTAGAGATTCGTGGGGAAACATAAAGAGACTCGAATCTAACCCCGCAAACACGCTCTTGATTCGTAATTCATCGAGGTGAGTGATTTCTTCGTTTTGGGGTTTTGAAACCCTAGTTTTGATTTCAGTGTTTTAGCTATATATTGTTATATATGTTGTTAGTAGATTGTTAGTGGATGCCTTTAGAGTTATTGGTGAGAGTATTCTCGAGTTTCTACGGTTGAATGAGTAGAACCGCGGATTTGGGGGTTTCGGTAAATATAGAGTTGATATTTACCGCTTATACTCCTTTTTCCTCTTTTGATTTATACATCTTCGAGATAGTTGTTATTGAGATGATTGTGTATGTTGGAGAATTGATTTAGACTATGGTGTTATAACCAAGTCTAGCGAACAAGAGCCCGGTACGCGAAATTTGGGGTTTCCACATACCGAGCCAATATAAGGTGAGTAACTATAATTCATTCTTATGATTGAATTGTGAATTAACAGGTTGCTATTGATTTTAATTGGTTGAGATAACCAAGTTTACAAACTGAGAAATAAGAGTTATATCTTGTAGTATGCAATATGTATGTTGTATATATATGTGTTTTATTTTGATATTGCGGTAGCTAGAGTTAGAGAGGTTCTGTTATCTGTGGATAACAAGAGACGAGTTATAATCTATATTGAGTATAAAAGTAGACTACATGTTAGAATGAGTGAGTTAAAGAGTCTTTGAAATTGATTACTAAAATCATGATGGTTGTTCTAATTGAGTATAAGAGTAGA